>VWZZ01007052.1:83618-178212 GCA_013399095.1 Psophia crepitans | reverse complement strand
GGGAGCTTACCGGGGCCGAGCCCGCCGCAGGCGGGATGGGGCAGAGCTTTACCCGGCAGGGCTCGCATTTTAGGAGGGCGAAGGAGCGAGGAGGGGACACCCCCCGCCGTACGTCGAAGGCAGCGAGGGGACCCGCTGCGGCACGGCGTGCTCTGCAATGAAAGGCTCTTTAACTTCCACCATTCATTTCCCCTTCCTGGCTGCTCCTGTGAACAGGGAACGTGTTGTGTCAGCGCACGTTTTCCTTCTCCAAACTTAAATTCATAAGCGCTCCCGTCTGGCTTTGTAGCCTGACAGTGCAGCGATTGTGATTTATGTGGGTTTCGGGGGGGGAGGACAACGGGTGTCCTAATTGTCCAGCACCGACTTTCCGAAATGGGGTGATGTCTGGGGCACGGCGTGGCTGCCGGCGGCACGAAGCCGCGGGGACCGGGGGAGAGATGCGACGGCCTCCCGCGCCCCTCGATGGGGCGGCTGCCGGGGAGCAGCCAAAGACCCCGCGGGCAGGCCGCTGCCTCCCCACCACGGTGCTGGGAGGGGTCCCGTAAGGAAAACAAAACCCCTAAATCAATAAATGGAAGCATGCCAGCTCTGCACGCGAAGGTGCCGTTTATCTGCAGCGACGTCGTGGAATAGCAAAACAAAACAAAACAAAACATTTTTTTCTCGGTGCGACGGCTTTTATATACGCGGTACTCGTTTCCAACGGGGAAACGCCGGTCCTGTGAGGTGCGGCCGGCGGGCAGGCAGCCGAGGCGGCCGGCGGGAGCCCCGTGGCCGTGGAAGCCAGCGTGACCGAGCTGCCCCTGCGCCTTGTCCCCATGCCCACAGGCGCTGCCGCATGCGTTTGGAGACAGCAGATGTTTTAACAGCCTCCGTGTAGAGACTACCGAGTGCCATATGTTAAATACTCCCCTCCCTCCGGAAAAAAAAAAAAAAAAAAAAAAGGAAATACATAAATACGTTTCGCATTCACTCCATTTCTTTTGATGAGCTGCTTTGCTCGTTTGAAACCATAAATGATTAAATCAAACACTGTCGGTATATGTTCCCCCTCCCGGGGGCTCTGGGAGCGGCGGTGCGCGCAGCCCCGGGCGCACGCTCCCGCTGAGTGCCGCTGCGCCCTGCGCGGAGACTCCGCCTTGGCCCACGGCCGCGGGGGAACCGCGCTCCCGGGGAATCCGCGCCGCCTGCCCACCCTCTTCCGCATCCCCCTGCGGGAGGTGGCTGCCCGGCTCCCAGCCCCACCGCAGCCGCCGGGGGGCAATACCGCGGTCACTGCTTGTGCCTTGGGAGCCCCTCTTCAGGTCATCAAGTCTGGTGTCACTGCTCTGGTGTCGTAATTAATCCGACACGCAGGTAACATGAAATCGGTAATACGCAATGGTATTTTATTGGTGTTAGTCCGAGAGCGCAGCAAAACTCAGTGATTCTTGGTTTTGGGGGGTTTTGTTTATTTGTGGTGGGTTTTTTTGTTAATAGATCCTTAATTAGTCATCACTCCTATTTATTTCTTTTCTTTTCTTTGCAAATCCCAGAGAACCATCTTTAAGATGCTTCAGGGGACGAGTATGGGATCAAGCTTTGCATCTGAACTGCAGACCAATAGACATGTTGTGTGCGTGTGCCTGCTGGCCACAGGTTTTTTGTTTGTTTAAATGAAATAAATATTCCCTTGCAGTGCTTGAAACCTGAAGACTGGAGTGTGAAACACGAGAATCTGTAAGTGAAACCGACTGGAAGCCAAAAAAGAAACATATGAATGTGTTTCCACTGTCCTAGCGGAGGAAAGCCCCAAAAGCAAACAAATACCATGAATAATAAAATGTGTGATAGATTTGAAATGAAATTATTCCAGCTTCAGTCACTGGAAGCAGTCTATCTTGCGGGTCTCTTCTCTTCTCTGATTTTTAGCTGTTCAAAGGTAAATTCCATAATTGCATGCTGTGCGTTCCACAGGAACAACATGATAAAAGTTATCTTTCCTTTCTTCTGGTTTCTGATTAAAGACTAGAAAAGGATTTGGATACCACAGGAACTGCTGTGCCTTGCCCATGTATTTTCAAGGAGTTATTTTCAATTGTACAGGCAATTTTCAACTCTAAATAAAGTAGTGGCAGCTTTATCATTAACAGCCACCTTAAACAACATAATTACTGAGCAGGTGAAATATATTCTGTAATAAAACTATACTTGCCTTTAGAGGGTGATTTTATGCAGGCACAACAGTTACAGCATTAACTAATTAATTCTATGTGATTGCTTAACATATTTTAATTACTCAATTTTTATGCAAAGTTTCTTCTTTATTCTTTCTCATTCCTTAGCTTTAACTTCTTCAGAGCAGTAATTAGAAACCACAATGCCCAGTGCAGGGAGTGCACAGCTCCACTCATACATTTCTTTATTAGGCGAGATGGAAAGGAACTCAAAAAAGAGCTACAAGAATGATCATGTGCTTGGGACTCATGTTTTAGGCTGGAAGTCTTCATAAATTCATCACAGTTAACCCAAAGACACCCCCAGGTTTGATATGAATGTAAGCTAAAGAAATCTAGAGAAATTCACGGAGATTTAGGATGGTAGAGGTGGTACTGGTACACTCAGGCTAACAACAAAGTGAGATTTTCAATTGCAATAATCCCTTGATATTTCATTTAGTCTTTAAAGTTAGGTGAGGTTAAAGCTTAAAAAGTATATATTCTACCACAAATCACGGTCACAGAGTTCAAGGAGGAGTTTTGGTGTTACACCCCCCAAAAAAATCAGATACCTAATGCCGGCAATGCGTTCTGGCCTTAAAATTACTGGATCTGTGAATTTATAAAGAACCTATAACTTTGGTAACACAGGCACATACAGAATTAGGCTGAGATCTTGCAGGTTTTCCTGCAGCAAAGGAGCCAAAACCTACGCGAAATTTCTGCTGGAGCTGAAAGTCTAGGATTGTGATTTTTCTTGCTGTACATGAGAAAGGGAAATTTTTGTTTTGCTTAACTCTCCTGGTGCCACAGCCTTATCTTGCAGGGGTGCCACGTACTTTGCAGCGATCCTCTCCTTGGTGAGCTGGGTGATAAGGCTGCCATTCCTTTACAGGGTGCAGGAACACATAACAGGTGCCTCCCACACACCAGGAAATCAATTGAAAGGGAGAGCACCTGACATTTTTAACAGGATCGGGCCCCTGGTATGCAGAACTGTGCATAAATACATCATTCTTTTCGGCTAAGCAGTGGAGGGGGAAAAAAAACTGGCTTTTGGAGCAGATATTTGAAAGAGCAAGAACAGTTCTGACAAATTATAGGTATGGACCATTAATATGCTTTTCATCATTAATAGTATGATGGGATCTGAGGGTGACAGCATCCTTCGCTCCCACCCTCTGTTTATGAACCTACTTGCTTTTCTGCTTGAAATTGACTTTGCTGTTATTAACCTCATGCATTCTCTGCTCTCTGGGACGTTTGTATCAGTGCTTAGTTCAAAGATGGCTTTGACATTAAATGCACAATCTTTTTTCTTTCCAGACTGTCAGGAGAGATTAATATAAGACCCTGTGTCCCCAAACCTTCAGCCAATCTCCAATTTTTGAAGCATCTTGCTGTTACACACCTTCCATCAAAAGTATCACTTTTCTCTGTGGTCTCTCAGTCTTAATCCAATACATGTGGTTTTGCTCTTACCAAAACAAATGTGGAGCTTCAATTCCATTTTATTTTCTTTCTGTCTACACTGAAGCAAAGAATTCACAGTTAACATACACGTGTAGCATCCCCAGGTCTATACAGGGGAGGAGAGAGGAAGAAAGACCGCCAGAGAAAATTCCTCCTTTTATGGTGAGTTGGGAAGGGATACTGCATGTCTTGGTTGTCTGAACATTGCTGTGAGCTGCTAAATAATCATCATTTTTATTCCCAGAAATGGCTGTATTTTGAAGGCGAGTGTAATGGTTCTGTTAATGTGCAGTGAGAGAATTATCCTGACACAGATTCCCATGCTGAGTAGTTTGCTGATATGAGTGAAGCCTATATTGTCAGGCAAATAGCAAGATATTTTATATGGAGCTAGATCAATATGAGATTTTGTTTTGGAAGCCATGTGAATGACTTTATGAAATGGCAACTTGTTATGGGGGTAAGTTGGGCTTCGAATTTTGTACCAATTTATAGAGCACATCTGAATTGTGAAAATAGGTGGATTTTTAGAAGAACGAAAAGCTACGCTTCCCTGCAGCACCTACTGCTTCTTTCCTCTGCAAAAGCATCAAAAAATATCTATAAAGAAATACTAGTTTCACAAGTATTCTGGCTTAAATAACCACTGATACAGTATTTTGGAGTCCCCTTTGCATTCCAGGGACTATGAAATACTCTCTGGATGTGTTGACTTTGGTCTTAACATGATCGAACAAACAAATGGCATGAAGAAAGCTTAATTGCCTGACAAGCAGACAAGCACATAAAACAGAAATACAAGTAAACAAAAATAAAACAGTGTATATAAATGCCCTCTACTGAAATAAACAATTTTACTTGTTAATTTCCTCTTCCAAGACTCCTGAATTAAAAGCCATTCCCATGGAAGAATAGTGCAGATATTTTACTACTCTGTGTCAACTACACCCACACCTGGGAAAATTAATTACTTTTAAAATATTAATAGCCTAAAATATTAATTTGCATGAGATATTAATGATCACCTGAATGCAGTGCTATTACTTGCTGCTTTTTCCCTCTCCTCTTTTGGGAATGCAGTACTTTATTCCTGTAATGGAGTGTCTCAGCACGAGTGTGCTACAAATGAAGAAGTAGGCATTTTTAAGTTAGTCATTAAATGAAAGCACTTCAAAAGTCTGTGCCCTTTTTCAGAGTGGTAGTTGCAACCAGAGTCTTCAGTTGCTTGCTCGATGCCACATGGCTTTTGAAGACATGGTTTTCTTGAGAAGTAAGAAACTGTGGGTTGTGTGAAACCCCTCTCACCCATGAGCTCCTTAGCATCCCTTGCTGCTCAGCACTGCTGCCCATTGTTGAGGCTTTGCTGAGCCTGAGTAACAGGGAAGAAGAACCTCAGGGACTGTCCCTCCGCCTTTGCACTATGGAGTGATCAACATCTTTGTTTCAAGCTCTAGCCCCAGCCATTTAAGATCTAAGCTCCTGGCACTTTAATGCCGGTAGTTTTTGGCTGGCTGGGGTGTCTTGCTAGGCATGGTGAAAGTTTGCTTTGTCTGAGTTACATCCGAAGTCTAAAGTCTGCTGTTTGGTCTGGGCAAAACTCCTGATGTGGGTAAGAAGGTCGCTTGGGCAGGAACTGAGATAGGAAGGCAGCTGAAATGATAGCTCCCTTCTATTCAAGTGGAAAGAAATTCTCAGGTGAAATCCACTGCTGCTGCCCCTGGAGAGCTCCCAAAGCTCCTCCATCACTCCACAGGGGCAAAACACTGCAGCAACAGCAGCGCAATAGTGAATGATTTCTCAAGGGCCACCTCTTCTGTCAGGAGGAATCTCCTTTCCTTTCTGCAGCTCTGCTACCTCACCTTTACATCATTTTGTTTTGCTCTCAACTAGGAAAACCTATTGTCTGATGGCTGTTTCCCCTGATTCTGAAGGTGGTGTTCACAGGCATACCCAACGTCCTATGCGTGACATGATGCTCCCTAAAGGGTGGTGCTGCCCTTCATCTGTCTTTCTGAATGTAAATATACGTAAGTCTGAGAGAAGCTTTGCTCATAGAAGGAGTTAGGTTGGAAATCATCTAGTCCAATCCACTGGTCACAGCAGGGTCACCTTGCAAGCTAGTTTGGCTTGCTCAGGGCCTTGTCCAGCCAAAATATCTGAGGATGGAGATCCCACAGCCTATCTCAGTAATCTGTCTCAGTGCTGCATCACTCTCAGGGAAGAAGAACCTTTCCCTTGTGCCTTATCAGAGTTTGCCTGGCTGCAATGTTTGTCCATCACCTTGAAGTTTCCTGAGTATTTGAAAAACAGCAAGAAGCAGTGATAGGTGCTTGCTGTCCATTGACATAACTCCATATACATAGCTCAATATGTAGTGTGCAGGATCTGTAGATGTGGATTTTATTGGTAAATGGAACTAAACTGCCTCAGTAACTAAGAAAATAATTAGCACATGTTCCACACTGCTCTCCTTCATTGAAACCTCCAGATGTCCTCCACTGTCTCCTCCCTTGGCTCCGTTCTTGGTTGTGAGCTATGTTCTGTTGTGAGCAGCCTGATGTTGCAAATCTGTACCCCTAGGAAAACTCTGTTGTGCTGCCGTTTCATTTCTCTGTATGCTGAAACTCTTACCTGGGCTTTCACCTCATCCTGAGGTGGCAATAGCCCCTTTGAACAGCTACTTCCTTGGGCAATGTTTCTAGCTCCTCATCCTGTTCTCCATCTCTCCCTGGCTGCTGGCAGAGTCAGGACACTGGGCTAGGGGACCTTTTGCCTGAGTGACTGTTCTAATGTCCGGACATGAACTGTTTCTTTCTTGCATTTAAAATTTTTATTTATAAGGCAGTCACCATCCTCAGAACAGGTGCATGACAGTGACCTGTGGGTTAGGAAAGCGTCATTTCTATTTTACAAATGGGAAGCTGAGGCTCTGTGGTATAAAGCAACATCCTGTGAGGGCTTCACAGCGTATCTTGGTATGGTACTGCCTTTCTGATGTCAGAATGGTACCTGAACAGAAACATCTTCCTCATCAGAGTGGACATTATAAGTAACATTTTTAAAGAATCTATGCACAGTATAGAATCCCAGTTTTATTTTATAGATAGTTTCCAACCTTATGTTCTAGGACTGTCTTCCCTTGTGCCCTTATCTCACAGATTTCGAACTAGGAAAGAAAGGACTGCAGCTGGTTTCTCTGTCTATGAATAGATGGACTATTAGAGGCTGTTGGCACCTGAATGGCCTCATTATCTTCAGATAACAAAGGAATTGCTCTATCCTGGAGAAGTTCAGGCTACCCAGCTTCTCTGAAGCAGTCTGGAGTTGAGGGACAAGCAAGACTAGGAAACCATATGCAACGAAAGCTTGGGAAGGTAAAAAAACAAGAGAGGAATGTATTTCTGCAGAAGAGAGTCCTTTATAATGAGAATGGGAGCTATGGAAGAAAAGTTTTGATTTTGTGTGGCAACACAGAAAGAAGGTCCTTCTGAGAGTACCTGGAGAGGGACTGACAAAGGATGGTGAAGAACCAGACACAGGGAAGTGCAGATGGGCTCTTCTTCAAGAAGGACAGGGAACTGCTTGAGAGAGTCCAGCGCAGAGCCACGAAGGTGATCAAGGGAGTGGAACATCTCCCTTATGAGGAAAGGCTGAGGGAGCTGGGTCTCTTTAGCTTGGAGAAGAGGAGGCTGAGGGGTGACTTCATCAATGTTTATAAATATATAAAGGGTGAGTGTCGGGAAGACGCAGGCAGGCTCTTCTTGATGTCGTTAAGCGATAGGACAAGGGGCAACGGGTGCAAACTGGAGCACAGGAGGTTCCAGGTTAATATAAGGAAAAACCTTTTCACTGTGAGAGTGACAGAGCCCTGGCACAGGCTGCCCAGAGAGGGTGTGGAGTCTCCTTCTCTGGAGACATTCAAAATCCGACTGGACATGTTCCTGTGCGATGTGCTCTAGGTGGCCCTGCCCTGGCAGGGGGGGTGAACTAGATAGATGATCTTTTAAGGTCCCTTCCAACCTCTAATATTCTGTATTTCTGTTGCATTATTTAGCTCTAGATATTTTCTTGTGCATTTCAAGTAGAGAGTGATTATTTTTATACAATCTATCTGCTATGTATTTTAGTAGTTGTTTATCCCTGAGGTGGTAAATTATAAAGTAGAGGGTCTACAAGGTGAATTGCATGCAGAAATATAAGCTGAAACTCCTGGAGTGCTGGGAAAGCCAGGGTTAGTCCCCAGTTCTGACTGTGACGTCTCAGGGAGAAGTAGTTGAGGGAAGACCTGTGCCCTGAGAACGTGCTAGAAATCTGCTGTGCCTGGGATGTTTGGTTTAAGGAAGCATAAAAAGCACATTGATCCAACTTTCTGTGACCCAAATACAGCCCGATTATGAATAATCAGAATATTATATGTAGGGATTTGAAAGGATTTAGCAGGTTTGGGGCAACTGCGGGTTATTTTTTTGCTCATTTTGTTCTTTTTCCTGTGAAAGTCAGGGACAGATTGAAATCTGCTGACTCCAGTGCTTAGAAGATGGTTCAAAGGACCCAGCTCCTGGCTCAGACTTTCCAAACCCTGCTGGGAATCAGAACCTATGTCCAGAAGAGCATGAGATACCTCGAGAAAGTTAGAAGGAGAAGTAATTTTGCTTCTCTTCTGAACTGAATCACAATTATATTTGCTGACAACTTTCTGATGCTTACTGTAACAGTAGCTTTTTTTTTTTTTAGTTTTATTTCTCACACTACAGGAACAGCATATTCTTGTCATGCAGCTGTTGCCTTACTGTGTCTTCCTTCTGCTTTGGGTGGATTTTCCCATGTTCATATCCGTAGCTTTTGAGTCCTTCTGTCGCTGAACAGCTGCGGGCTGATACTAGATAAAGCTGATTTTTTTCTGCGTTCACACACAAGCAGGCTTGTGAACAAAAGATTTTTAAGAAAGCTCATAAATGAGCAAGGTCTTTTGGACAGTCCAATGTTGCTAACATTGCAGACAATAAAAATCCTTGTACTTGTACTCACTTAAAGCGAAGGAAGACATAACTCAATCTGTTTTATCTGTGAGCCTCCAAGCTTTTCTCTACTGGCTTGAGAGAGAATGTTCTATAATGAACTCATCTTTCATGTGATATAAAGGGAAATGCTACCTCACAGACTAATGCTTACATTTCTATTTGCCATTTAACTTGAACGTCGTCTAAGGGGAGTTCTTGTTTTTAGTAGTCAGAGCTTAAGAGAAGATCAGGGCTTCCCGGGTAGTTCCAGCTCCAACATGTACAAATCACATAGCTTTCCTCTGTCTACAAGGAAAGCAGATACAGCTATCTCGATGTACGTTCATCTCAGGCGCACTCTGAGGTTTGATTCAGTAAATGTTGCCAGCTGTTTGGTAGGCAGAGGACAGTGGGCCCAGCCAGGCACACTGACTGCCATTGTCTCCTGAGTGGGATGGAAACAGGAGTGTACATGGGGAAGTATCATGTACACTTGTCATGTTCTTCCATCTCTCTCATGTTTCCTTACAGCTTTAGTTTTTGCCAGTGGACCCTGGGGATATCAGCTTCATTTGTTTGTTTTTCCTGCTTTCTTGACTTTTTTTTCCATTCTTGAAGTTATTCTTCCACATGTATGAAAAAATCCAGCAGTGACTGACCCATTTGACTGGCACCATCCACTGTCCACTCTTGCACAAGTGGGCACAAGGACAGAGACAGATCCTGGTGCTGTGGAAGGGGGCACCACGGGGAGTTCTCTGGCCAGCTCACCCCAAGCAAAGTGCAGGAGCCTTTTTTGAGGAGGGAGGGGAAAGGCCAGGGTGTACAATGATGGGTTTGGCGCAGAGCTGGCCAGGGTCTTTGCCAGCATGGACATTTGTGTGTGCTGGGGAGAGCAGTGTGGGCTCAGGATGGGGGAAGGGATATGCAGACAGATGGACAAGGAAGAGTACAAGGGTTATGCCCAGCTCTGTTCAGCCTCCCTGAGACAGCCCTGTGTCACAGCTGCTTGGGACACTGCCAATAGTGGGCTCTGTCTTGGGCATAGTGGAGGCAGGGGACAGTACCAAACCCAGGCCTGATACTGGAACAGAAAAGGAAAGCAATAAAATAAAACTGGACATAGCTAGAGACAAGATACAGGGCTAATCAGGTCCTAGGTCTGAACTGGCTCAGCTGTGTCCCCTTGTTTTCCTGCTTTGCTTCATTCTATCTGTTTCTTATATTATGCATGGTATTGCAAAGTTGCTGAGGAAAAGATCATGCCATGGTTTTGTGTTTGTGCAGAGTCAGACACCTGAAGATACATGTTCATGCACCAGCAAGGAGACCTAGGTTCGGCTCCACCTTCTCTTAGGGCAGCCTGGTTGTTTTAGACCTGTGGTCCACTTCCCCAGCAACGGGAGAGCTGTGAGAAGAAATATGTGAAGGCTTCCATGGCATTCATCTGTTACACAGTGCTTACAGCAGATAGAAGGGCAGAGTGAAAATATTATATGGTTTTAACAGTTTAAGACAGTGAAGCCAGCCTCAGGCAGATGTCAGCCTGCCAAGGCACATTGCTCTGTTGGTGTAGGTCTATGTGCATTACAGCCTTGTGGAGGAGAGTCAGGCTTAGGAGACATTTATCTTGCGGTCAGCTGAGAAAATGCTGGCTGAATTAGCTCTCACACAGACTGACACAAAGCCAGAGTGCCATCTTCTGCTCTGGAAAAGTTATTCCCTGTTTTCATCCTACTGGTGAGATGAGGACATGCAACTGAAAGGGATGAGGAAAAGCAGCGTAAAGAAGAGTAGGTAGAGTATGTGACACAGTTTAGTCCACTGTGGACACTTTCCCAGGAATGTGCCCTTTCTCCTCTCCTGGTCTTTACATAGAGAAAGTGCTCCTTATAAGACACAGCAGATCCTCTTCAGTGTCCCACAAACCTTTTTCCATGCTGCTCTTCTCTTCCTCAACCCTTACAGAAACCTGGCGATGGTAATGCATCTGGTGTCCTGTGATTGCAGCTCAGCATGCTGAATAGTACCATCTAATTTCTTCTCTGGGCTCCCTGCCCTTCAGTTCAGACCCACCTGCTGCCTCTCATTGTACTTCTGCATGTGTGGCCGGTACCGTAATGGGAGTCTGGATTGTGGTTTCCAGCCCCACTTGGGACAGTGCTCCACAGCCAGTGTAGATGAAATGTCATCCTAAGAACAGGGTCTCATGCTGGGAAGATGGTGCTGCTAGCCCTTCCCTATTGCAGATACTCCTCATCTGACACTGAGAGCCTAGGAGAATGTTCCTCTGAATCCTTGTATTCTTGACTCCCACTAATGATGGCTTAATACTGTGGTGAAAGCATGGATGTGGCAATGCAAGTGAGGTGAGAGATCTTAGGCACAGAAGGAACAGGGCTAGAGAAGAAAAAGCAGAGGAGAAAGAGGAAGCTTTTTTTGGGGGAAGAGGAGGAGAGTTAAAAGTGTCAGTTGTGTGAAAAGTGGAGACCTGGAGTGAAAAGCACAGCTTAAACTCTGCATAGGGTCCTGTGCCAGCAGGAGCTAAGCTACAACAGTGGGCATTGATAGAAAATGACAGCTGCAGTTTAATTCAAGGAAGGATTCAGGGCCATCTTCCATCACATTTTGACAGGCTGCAGCATGGTACTGGCCTGGAGATACGGCATCATCTTAGCTGGCGCAAGGGGGAATTAAGAAGTCTGGCAGTAATCTGAGCAAACCGAGGAGCTGAGGTACAGTATTGGTGACAACTCAAATGTTATAAAATGCTTTTAGCTAAAGACTTAAACAAAACAAAATGTGTTGGCGGGATTGCTTACACAGTGATGTGACAGTATTTTGCACCAAGGAATTATTATAATCTATAAAGCTGCCTTAATGGTGACAGTACTTTGTAAATCAGCAAGAAATAGAAATTTGCTCTAAAAAGTAGCTCAAGATTAGAAAGGCTCACCTTCATCACCAAGGCAAGTCCTCTGCAAATCACAGGCCAGTGAATAGAGGTGCTGAGCTCAAAGGGGTTCATCACCTGTTTATTCCCAGTGACTTCATCACAGCTTAGAAGGTTTTTCAGCACTCTATAAGAAAATCCTGCTGGAAAAACTCAAAGCAAAGCCGTGGGAAGACTGTATCATGGAAGAGTAAGATAGATCAAGGACTTTGCTGTGATGGTCACCTTCAGCACTAACAGGGAATTTTACTTCCCTGTTGATCCTAAAAAACTCGTTCTTCATCGAACAGCTTGCAAAGGCTCTGTCGGTTAGCAGACTGCTTATGTTCAGAGGATGTCAGCATGACCGCTGGCCAGGGATGCCAGAGGTTTCAGTGTTCTGAGGACCCCTGCATGGTCACCTGCATCTTCCTTCAAACTGTGGTTGACTAGAGAATGGCAAACCCCATGGTTTTCATGGAAGCATGGTATTCATCTGCTGGTGCAAAGAATGAACGATTCAGTCTTCTTTCCAGCTCCCATGGAGATGATGCTAAGACCTGTGGACTCCATCACAGGTATAATTCTCTCCCTCTGGGAGTTTTCTCATTTAGTTATAATCTCATTTTCTGTAAGTTTCTAGAACTTTATCTTTACTGAGGAAACTAAAGGAATGAATATCGGAAGGGCAGATTGAATTTAACCTTGCTAAGTGCATCCTATTGCAGAAGAGAAGGTGTGTCCCTGATGTGTCCCTTGAAGTCTCTAGGACCCTAAGAGACTTCTGTTGGTACATCCTGCTCAGTTTTAACCATTTCTGAGGTGTTCCACTGTGTAACATTTTTGACAAAAGGTTTTTCCTCATGTGCCGTAGCAGTAACTTCCCAAGTACAGAACACAACTTTAAGTGGGGTATGGATGAGGTTGTGAGCCTGACAGTAGCTGATTTTCTCCTGCCAGTATGTGAGGTGGTGGAAGAGACCTCTCTGCAAGGAGGGCAGGAGCTAGGGGGAGGTTGGGAGGCACTGTCAGGCTGGCAGGGGCTTTGCCAGGGAGCTCTCTGCTCCCACTTGTTGGTGATTAAGGGGAGGGATAGTCAGTGATAGAGCTCATTTGCATAAGCTTTCTACCCAGAAGTCCTCTCGTGACAGTCTGAGACACTATCAAATCAAAATCCTGCTTACGGATTTTACTGCATTGTAGCCTGAACACTGGGCAGACCTGGGCTCAGGTCCATTTTTAACTCACTGCTTCCAGACTGTTAATCCTCCTCAGTATCACTGCCCTTGTCCAGGTCCTCACCTGATTCTTCTCCCACCTCCTCATTTTCCAGGCTCCAGCAGAAATTTCTGAATACCTTTGCCTTTTTTTTTTTTTTTAAATTCCTTGCTTGTGTTTATATTTTACTTATTATCACCTGCAACTTTCATTCATGCGCAGATCACTCATTCACCCTTGCTCACATGATGAATGCAGTTTAATAACACCAGTACTGAAACTGATCACTTCAACACCTTGAGAAAGAAAAAACAGAGTTCTTCCAGTTTGATTCATTGCTGTTTATCATTACCCTCTGTTTCTTGTCTTCTAACTAGTTTGCAGCCCACGTTAATTCCTTTTTTCCGTGCCAATTTGGACTAATTTCTCTGCTAATGGTTTCATGAGACATGGGATCAAATATTTAACTAAAACAAACACATTGTATCTCTTGCATTCCCTTCACCCACTAATTGTGTAACCTATCCAAAAATTAATCACATTTGTCTGGAAAAACCAGTCTTCCCAACATCTTGCTGCCTATTTCTCACGATTCTCTTACCCTGGAGATGTCTAATAATGTCCCCCCCCCTTCTGCCCCAGTTGTTTCCATACTGCATTTTGGATAGAAGCTGGACTTATGGAATGAGGGAATCTACGGCCACCCTGCATTGCACCGGGCTGTAAGTCCTGGGAAGAGGGAAAGCTGCTGGGAAGGGTGTGTGACTGGATGCGCCACCAGATGAAACACTTCCCTGCCAAATAACCAGTGATTGGAAGTGCTTTCCAAAGCACTATGTTCAAAAGAGCACTTTCAAAAGAGAAGGCATCAACCCTTAAGCAGTCAAAAGGAAAGCAAGCAAAATTGCTCATCATTTTGGACATTTGGGTCTCTCACTCATGGTCTGAAATGACGTAGCCATCAGTGGTGGGTGGACTAACAATATGTTATTTCAATTTCACCTAAAAAATACCTTGAAAAAGCCCTTGATGTCTCAGTTAGGACTGGAAATAGATATGTTTGAGTGACCAGGCTCTGAGAGACCGTTCATTTAAAAGGGATTCTTAGGAAAAGAGCCACTGCAATGGGAGGAAGGACATTCTTGTGAGATGATAATGGGGATATAAATGTTTGAATCAAAAGGGTCCACTGTAACTGTAAAAGGTACAGTGCTGCAGGTGTTGAGGAGGAGGAAAGATTGAAGGAGAGAATGAACTTTAACAAGTATCTACCACAACAAAATACAATCCAAGGCAGTTAAATGATGGTTTGAAAATAATAATTTTTTTCAAAAGCTAAATTTTCGGTGCTTTGCAAATCATGGTCACGGGTATGATATAAAACCATCTGGTAGAGATAACAATGGAAAACAAAACTAGATCATTGCACATCTGGCATTTTGTACTACCAGTTCTCTCCATGTGTGTTGGTGCTCCAACAAAGCTACTTGCATTGCATAGTTGGTAGGAATTCAGCTACCACAAAATATTTGTTCCAAGGAAAAAAATCTTGCTGAGATTTTCAAAATGATCTGAATCTTCCCAACAGTACGTTGTTTCAGGTGAATCTGATGCTGAAATGGACCCAGATGCTTTGAGTGGAAGAGGCTCTGCACAAAGCTGTGGTGCATTGGTTCCTGGGAAGGGGAGTTGCAATCCCGTGGCTGGGCTCTCTGATCAAACCATGCCCCCCCATGATGTGGTGCAGTCTCCCC
This sequence comes from Psophia crepitans, assembly GCA_013399095.1. Classification (NCBI taxonomy): domain Eukaryota; kingdom Metazoa; phylum Chordata; class Aves; order Gruiformes; family Psophiidae; genus Psophia; species Psophia crepitans. Next base: position 163,634 of record VWZZ01007052.1, on the reverse strand, counting down.
TTTAACCAAGCAAACCCAGGAGGCCAGAGAACAGGGATGGGGTGGCCTGTAGCAGTGAAGAAGGTTGTGAGCTCCTTCACTGCTTCTTCCCTTGAGGCAGCACCCTGGCACCACTGCAAAGAGCTGCTAAATCTGGAGCTAGCTCAAAATAAAACACGTAGGATGTGTTCAACAGATCAAATCAATGCATATCAGTCAGAACATACTGATTTGTTTTGATAAAGAGTGACAAAATTAAGAGTTTTAAAATTTCTATATAATATTTTTACAATTACATTCAATGACTGTCTTCTGAGGCAGGAGGAAAATGAATATTGCTGTATTTTCCTGGTGTTGCAATTTGCTGGTTCTGCTCAAATCAAGTTCAAAATTATTTCATTTTCCAGCACACAGATGTTTGTGTCCTTGCATACCTGCTCTATACTAGTGACAAACGTTAGTTCCTTTTCTCTCTGAAGTCATGTGCTTGCAAAGAGATCTCAAAACCTCAGAAGAAAGTTGAAATATTTATTCTAAGTGTAGAGAGGGTTGTTTAATACTTTAAACTGTGGGTTAAATCTCAAAGTAATGACTTAGTTTTATTTAGGTTTTTATCAGTTAAGGTTACGTCTGATTAAATTGGTGCCTGTGTAAATACAACACTGTGGCCACCAGGTTGAAGACTCAGCCTCTGGGAAATGAGTTAGAGCCAAAGGCAGCCTTTTGTTCTGCCTTGCTGTGGGTGGACTAGCTTGCCGGTCGATATTTAACTGGTAAATGGCAGCAAAACGTGACTTTATCCTACCTGAGAACGTGGCTACTTGCTTTGCATTTTTTGTTTACCAGCTCCTTCTAAAAAAACATCTAGGCCTGTACACTGTTGTGCTCCTCAGTAAGATCTGATACAAAATGTGTACCTTGTAGCTTAAGTTTGCCCTTCATGTAGGGTTGCACCAATGGATCTTCAGTCAGATGATAGGTACATGACTTTTTCTGTGAAAAGTCATTGTAGCAGGATATAAATAGAGCTATACTTCTCCCTCTTGTTTTGGGGATATGTATTTTATAATTTTAAAAAATCATGGATGCTCACAGGTGTCCGTAGAAAATACATTTGTAAAATTTAAAGTAGGCTTTCTCTATGTTTTTGCTGGCTTTCAGTAAATTGAGGTTTCTATGCAGCACAACCAGATTAGATACATACCTAATGTACCTGAAACAGTTCCCACATGACCTAATTCCACCTGGCTTAATCCATTTAAAACACTCTTTTGGAGAGTCTTGGGTTTCCTTGTCTTCCCAAGGCTGGCTGGTTGTTTCTCCAATAGTGAATGTGAATAGGCTGGGCTTAGACTTTGTGCTTGCTCTCTGCCCATGGAGGAGCTTTGTGTACTGAAGAAGACCCAAAGCTGTAGTGCCAATAACTGATCAGCCAGAGTTTGCTGTAATTTCAAGGGAAGCAAGACAACTATTAATCACACATCATAGAATCTCCCGAGTTGGAAGGGACCCATAAGGATCATGGAGTCCAACTCCTGGCTCCACACAGGACCAGCCCAATCAGAGCAGATGACTGAGAGCAGTGTCCAGACACTTCTTGAACTCAGCCAAGCTCAGTGCAGTGACCGCTTCCCTGGGGAGCCTGTTCCAGGCTTCACCCTCTGGGTGAAGAACCTTTTCCTGATCTCCAACCTAAACCTCCCCTGTCGCAGATTCATGCTGTTCCCTTGGGTTCTATCGCTGGGCACCAGAGAGAAGAGATCAGTGCCTGCCCCTTCGCTTCCCCTCACGAGGAAGCTGTAGGCCGCCATCAGGTCTCCCCTCAGCCTCCTCTTCTCCAGGCTGAACAAACCAAGGGACTTCAGCCTCTCCTCATATGTCTTCCCCTCTAGATCCTTCACTGTCTTTGCTACCCTCCTTTGGACACTCTGCAATAGTTTTATGTCCTTTTAGTACTGTGGCGCCCAAAACTGCACCCAGTACTTGGGGTGAGGCCGCACCAGCGCAGTGTAGAGTGGGACAATCACTTCCCCAGAGCAGCTGGCAATGCCGTGCTTGACGCACCCCAGGACACGGTTGGCCTTCCTGGCAGCCTGGGCACACTGTCAGCTCATGTTCAACTTGCTGTCAACCAAGACCCCCCAGTCCCTCTCAGCATGGCTGGTCTCCAGTGTCTCATCGCCTGATCTGTATGTACAGCCAGAGGTGCCCCTTCCCAGGTGCAGAATCTGGCTATGAAAAGGCTAAGCTAGTGTACCTGAAGGTGCGACATGCTTTGAGGTCATCAAACAAATAGCTGCCACCTAACAGGGCAGTCCTGCCCTCCCTTGCATCACTCCACTTGCCTGTTTTGTGCCTTTCCCAGGTCAGGCAGGGAGCCAGCAGGAAGCTGTTCCGTTGTTGCAGCTGCACTAGTTCGCCGTCAGTTTAGGTAGTGTGCCATCCCCCATTCCACACCCTACCCCCCCCTTAGTTCAGTGGGAGGTCAGCTGAGCTCCAGAGCTCGTGGCACACAGATCTGGAGGAGGGCAGGAGGACTCCCTCAGCTCTTTGACAACTGGTCATCAAATTGGTTCAGGCATAACACAAAAAATATGGTCTCTGCAAAATAATACAGAACACCTAGATGGCTTCTCTGAATCTTGCAGGAACAAAACTCTTAATGGTAGAAAAGAAAATATTTGTGTGAGATTGCAGCTCAGTTAAAAGGTGAGAGATCTCTTTGAGTTTGAGAAATGGCATGTAATCGTATAATTAAAAGCTGGGACACCCCCATATGTAGCAAAAGGAGCAAATTATATTGGCAATTCAGTCCTTACTCCAGTGTTTTGATAGGCTTTCCCATACAGAAATGCAAGTGTCTGTGTGGAATAACCATCTCAGTTTAAAAACATGGTCTTCAAGACGAGAGAATTCATCCACTGTTGATCTTCCATTCAGAGATGATGTTGTGAGTAAAAGCCAAAGCTTGCAAGAGGATTGCCGTAGTTCAGCTTGTGCTTTCATCTGAAGAAATACAACCATAAATGTTCTCTCCTTTCCTCTCTCTGAACCTGTCCTTGCCCTCTGGGGAATCCTGAACTTATATTCTTAAGTTTCACATTGACATAAATCTAGGACATGAGATTTGCATACCAAGCCTGTAAAACAAGGTAAAATTTGACCCTTGTTGCACATTTGGAGGTCTGGCATAGGTCCTGATCTCATTCAAAATCATACACTGCTTTTGTTGATGAAGCGACATTGGAGAGCTGTATGCTGTTGTGTTCCACAAATACAATATAGTTACTTTTAAATAAAAATAAAAGACTCCTTGACATTTGGTACTGATGCAGAAACCAATGCATTCTCAGCAGGAAGACTTATGCAAAAAGGAAAGTAAAACACTGCTTCACGGTGTTTGTAGGGTGTCAAGGACAATGTGCCTCCAATTTCCTTTGAGGCACTCCTATTGTAGACACTAATAATCAAAGGAAAGAGGAATACAGTGGTTTTTTTTTTAATCATCTTGCCTAGTGATTCTGCTTAACAACATATTGCTCTCAGAAATACATCTTGTATGCTAGAAGTCCTGGCTGTGCAACGTGATTATTGTGTGACCTTAGACAAATTCTTCACTTTCTCTGGGTACAACTCTTATTTATGCTCTTCTTAATTCAGAAAACTGCCCTGAATGTACAGGCAACTCTTATTTACCACAATGCTATCAGTGATGCAGAGTGGCCTTGGCCCAAATGGGAATTGGTTTCCCACATATGAAATGGTTTCACCAGTATTTTCTTCCATCTGCTTTTGCCTGCTGCACCCATTTAGGTGACAGTGTGCTGGAGAAGGGGCAGTCTGGATCAGTGTATGCATTGTGTCTAGTGCTATGAGACTTATGCCTTTGGCTGAGGTCTTTAAGCATCACTTTAATGGAAATAATAACACCGCTGTAATAGTGCAACAGTGGAGAAAAGCACAGATTTTCCAATGTGGAAGTTTCTAAGGTGCAGAATCCCTCAGCAGGCAGGTCCCAGTGCAGCTGAGGGCTTTCCTTGCCTCTGAGGTTGAGTGGTCCTGATGCCTTTACTGAGGCAAGATAATGTAGCATCTTTTTTTAAAAAAACAGAAAGTTCTGACTTAGTGCAGGTGATGCAAAATCCAATGAGAAGGAAGCACAGAACAGGCCCCTGAATTTCGGGTCTGTTGTTTATAGCCATATGCATGTTCTCTGTGTTCCTCTTTCAAAGCTTAAGACTGGATTAATTTTCTATCAGACTGTGATTCCTGAAGGCAGAAAACTGCTACCAAAAAGCATTAAAAATAAAAATGAATCCAATCTTGTGCAGTGTTTTACATCCAGGAAAATTCTTCTGGGGTCAGGTTGAGTGCCACTGAAACTGCATCACAGCTGAGAGGAGAGATGTGGCCCAGTGCTCTTTCCAGGTGCTGAGGGATAATACACACTTGTGACCACCCTTTGTGTGGTCAACAATCCAGGGGAGTTCCCATGGCTCTTTGTGTGCTGTATGTGTCATTGAAAATTCAACATTCGGTATCCTTCCTCGGGTGTAGCACTTTTTGACGGTTACAGGTCCCAGGTGCAGCGTGGCCAGGCAGTGACTTGAGGTCATCAAACATCACTGACTTGCAGGCACTGTTTTTTCTTGAGCAAAAATAAAAACTGTTTGTGGGTTATGGTAGCTGCAGATTTCTGGTGTGACTGCAGGGATCACCTAGATCTATAGATCTATATAGCTCACCTATCATGGTAATTGGTCTTGGCAACCCCTCAACAGGTTTATCTAGCAGCTAATGTCCTTAGCCAGATTGTAGACAACCATTTTTCTACTCCTACTTAGGTGCAGACCTTGGGACTCTGGGGCATGCTCAGTTGCCTGTCTGCCAAAGTGGCATGATGATGCTAAAACTTCTCACGGATGCATGAGGTGGATCCGAAGTTCCTAGGTTTCTCCTCAGTTATGATACATGAGCAGAAAGATTTTGAGGGAGAGGTAGTGTCAGAGCTATTGATCATGAAATGCATTACACCAGCCTGTCAGTGGCAGACTGAGATGTCAAATCTCATTGGAAAACATTTTGCATGAATGTCTTATCTCAGCTGCCCTCTACTTCTACCACCTTTTAGTAGTGGGGATGGGGGAAGTGAAATAATGGTAGATGTGCAATGGGCCAGTGTTAGGCTAGCCAGTGTCTGTTCTTTCCTTTTTCATATAAAAAGTGACTTCTACCATTGTCAGGTTGCCTAATGACTAGCAATCCCAATTCAGAGGAGCTGTTCAGTCTTTTATAGACTGACACAAGAAACATGATACAAGACACAGTTGTAATAGCTACAGATCTGAGTCAGAAAATTTGGTAAAATCCAGAATTAGGAGGTAAGATGTGAAATGCACATTTTTCTCTATATAGAAGACGTGAACAACCTCTCAATAGCTTCAGATTTTGATGACCCTGATCCTTTCCCTCCAAATATTGTCTACAACTTTCTCATGAGGTGGAGCAGGGATGGAGGACTTGATTTTTTTCTTTTTGAACGCAAGGGAATGGCTTCAAGCTGTGTCAGGGGAAATTCAGGTTGGACATTAGGAAAAAATTCTTCACCGAGAGGGTGGTCAAGCACTGGAACAATCTCCTCAGGGAAGTGGCCATGGTGTCAAGCCTGATAGTGTCCAAGAAGCATTTGGATAACGCTCTTAGGTATATGGTTTTATTTTTAGGCTGCCTTGTGCAGAGTCAGGAGATGGACTCTATGATCCTTGTGGGTCCCTTCTGTAATTCTGGGCTTCTATGAAATACCGCAGCTGAGTCCACCTCTAACGGTAAGATTCATAACCAAAAGTCTAATCCAGAAAAAACTAAGGTGTAAAATGGAGTTGTGGGTGACTTAGCACTCTTCACACCTGAATATCTGTAAAGCAGTTAATGGGTCCAGATAGTTTCTTACAGCTTGTTATCCTTCCTTGTACAAATGGGAGCCATTAGCCATTTGATCTTCATATTGTCCTCTAAAATTTGCAGATGTCAGCATGACATGCTACCAAGGGCTGATTGAAAGTGTACTCCTTCAGCAGAAACTCAGATTTTTTAATTCCTCGTGAATGCATTGCACTGACCCTGATCTTTACAATCAGCATTCACTAAAGTAATTACTTTTGATCACTGTTAACCTTGATTAGATTCAGGCCACCAAGCTACTGCCTTAAATCCAGGGAATGGGTTCACTAACATAGAGCTCTGCTCTGTTGTGACTTTTGGTAGTCTCTCATGTTGGAGATTACAGAGTTTCCTGGGCTACCTCTCCTAACACTTCTCAGGTCTGTCAGATGTGTGATGGTCAATTGATTTGAGCTTGATGAGGTGAGACTTGCAACATAGAGTGTGATGAGGTGAGTCTGGAAGAAGTGAGAAGCCAAACAGTTTGTGGAAATACTATCTTCTGTCTTCACATTCTTCTTGTTTCTAGCTTAATTGATTAATTTCTCACCTATTCTTTCCATTGAGGGCATGGAGAATTCATCTACCTGCTAATCAGGAGAACTCTCCAGGTATTGCATTCTCCTTGGCTTGGTTCAGTCGTTAGGTCTTTAGCTGTCTACTTCACGTCCTGCACATTTGAGTGGGAAGCTGAGAAAAAAATAGCAGCTGGTTTGCAAGTTTGTCACTGTTATTTCATTTTATTAGCCCGAAAGAAGTTCTGAGGCCTCATGAAACATTTTAGATTGAAACATTTTCTCTGTAAAGTGCTATATACATTTTAATGAACATTTTCTGTTTTTTACCAAGGAAAAGCAATGCCCTTTCCAGTATTTGTTATTTTTCAGCAATTGAAGCATTTAGGACAGAAATATTTGTTACTTAGGGAGGACTAAAGAGTTAGACAAGATAAACAGACATGTAGAATAAAAATGCCATTTTTTTTACAGGATTACAAAACCATTTTCTCACCATTAGTAATTCGTGCTACTTTCCTCACATTGCTGAACAGAAAGAAAAAAATCATTCAGAGTAATGTACAGGTTAAGTGGACTAAAAAGACCAAATAAAGATTATAATTCTTATTTTGCATGGATGAGTCACAAGGCAACAAAATGAGTTGACCCCTCCCCAAAACCATATGGCTAGTGAGTGATCTGTTCATAGATGGCTTTGGCTGCCTAACCAGACTTCTGAAAGGTTGGCAGAGCTCAGGCCTTCCTGAGGCTTTTAGTCCTCTGTCTGAAACCTGATTTTCAAAATTCTCTGTAGTTTTCTTCTGGGGAATGAGAAACCCTTCACAATGTTTTCCCTTTCCAGGATTTCCTACTCTAACAATTAGAAGATAAATCATTTCTGCATAAATCTATTTTTAATCCAGTACCTCATGACTGAAATGCAGATCCTTTGCAACAGGATGTTCTTGAGAAGGCAGAACCATGTGAGACGAGGTGAGCAATCTCCATCGGGAATATTTACAAGACCTGTGACGGAAGATAAGTCTGACAGTTAGTGCAAGTCAGAAAAGCAAAAGGATATCTGAAAAAGAGTGAAACAAGCAAAAAGCTGAGTGAATCAGATCCTCAGAAACTTTCACAGTGCTGTCCACCGTGAAACTTCCACAAAAAGAGAGACTGTAGGGTGAGAAAACTAAAAAAAAAAGAGACAAACATTGCCTTTTACATGTTAACAATGTGCTAACTCTTATAGCAAAAATATTCTAAAAGGTATTGTTGGGCCCAGAGGAACTCAAACATCCTCACACTGCAGAGCAGTGCTGCATGCAAAGATGATCAGGGTTCAAAAGTTGTGCTGTCCTGTTGACTCAAGCACAGTGCCATGTAGGCATGCTGGTCTTGTCCTACTCTGGGGACTCATACTGTGCCACTTCCTTTGCATGAACCTTTTCTATTTTTCGGGCGATGTGGGGGGGGTGGGGGATGGGGTGAGGTTGGGCTGTAGATATTACTAAAAACTCAGCATAGAGTACATCTCAAAGAGGCTGTAACATTCAGGTGGGACAATCACAGTAAAGTGAACCAAGACTGTCAAATTTTATTAAACATTAGCACGTTCAAATACAGAAAGAGTCCTAGAAGTCTACTGAAAGGTAGAACACCTTTAAATAGCAGACACAACATATGAGATGCCACCTGGAAAAGTAATCAGGAGTGTGTCTTTCTGTGGGCAAATTCAACTCCTTCTGTTCAAGTACATGAAAGCAGTACCTTGAAATTACTGCAAAACTATAGTGGTGTCATGAAAATGAAGCATAAATTCCTTGGTTAATCTAGATGGCCAATTTCATGTGTGAAATTTCATGTAAGCTTAGATTTAATGCCCTTTCCCTTTGACATTTGTTTTGCAGTTTGGAATATTTTTTTTTGGAGATTTTTTTTCTTCACTTAATACTCTTAAGACTTACAGAAAGTCTTTGAAATCAGATGCGGTGTGAAATTCTATCAGTTCTGTTTTTAAATTCATATACACATATATATATGGTGGTTGGGGTCTTTTTTATGGACCACATATATATATACACATATATAAATACATAATCAATAAAAAATAGTAGTGTCCTGGATGCTAAGTTTTTCTGATTTAACAGCTGGTTTAAAACTGAAATTAGATTTCCTCCCATTTCTAGCCATTATCTAAGGTGTAACTAAGCACTACCACCTCTGTGTTACTCATGGGGCTGTGTGCACACAAATCTTGCTGACTGGGATACACAGAACTACAGTCATCTTTACGCAGTAAACCTTGGATTTCAACAGCAATCTTTTCAGCTAGTGCTCATGGAGCTGCTGGTGCAGAAGCATGTGGACCTGCTTGGAGGTGTGTTCTTCAGTACAAGGTTCTTCTGTCCCCATCCACCTGCATGCAATTATTATTGTCAAGTGGCTAAAAAGTCATGTAAATTGCTGTGGAGAACTTCACTGGAGATCATTAGGTTTCTGTCAATATGCAGTATACGCCGTTTAGACTTGTAAAGTCAGGGAAGTAATAAACCAGTTTGAGTTCTCCTCTCTTCTGCCATTCATGAGGAATGCATTTCATCTCTCCTAACACTGTTTTATCTCACTGACTATGCTCTCCAGTCTTATCTCTGGTCCTCCTCACAAAACATCTCTTTTTCCTCCTCTAATGTCTCTTCTTCAAACATCTGTTTCGAAGCTAGCAATTCTGAGTACAACACACTCCTGCACCCGGTGTAGCAGAGCTGAAGCAAAAAGAGCAACCTAATATATGTTTGTTCATCAAATGGGGCACAGTTAAGGAGGATGTGTTGTGGTCCCTAAACAGCCATAAATGTTTTTCAGATGGGGCACTAAACAGGGTTGAGTGCTGGTGAGTTCCATCATCCGCTCTACTTGTGGTCTTTGAATAACTCTTCTGGTAATTAAATACTGGGGTTCCGGGTGGAGTCAAGTAGGTCCAATAAAGTTTATCATTTTGGCCTCAGTGGCTAACATGGCTGGAGCTTGCATATATGTGGAGACAGCAGTAGCCGCCTTGGACAGGGCATGTGCAGTTGTCTTGGAAGAGCTAGAAAGGTGGAATGGGATTGAAGTGATGGTGCAGTAGAGCAGGAGAGGGGAGCTTGGCTGTGCAAGGCATGGAGCACAAGTAGCTTTCTGAGCATGGCCCAACTACCCACAGCAGCCTATGGGAGGTGTGTCATGTTAGTAGCTGTGGAAAGGGAGAAGAGAGTGTCACATGCAAGTTGATGGACTGAAGATGCATTTCCTTGATTTTGTGGATTTGTGCTGGGGATGATATGCTCCACCTCCAGTTGTCTCAACAGAGTGCTTGGCAGATAGATTAAAAAATAATTTTGAAGACTGTAGGGGGATGACAGTCAAAGATGATAAAGAAAAGCAAGGGAGCTTCTTTCTGAGAGAGAGGAATGATGATCCAAGGATGACCAACTGAGGCATGAAGGCTTGATATTGCAAGGGTTTGAGTGCTGTGCCTCTCATCCAGTAAGGAGAACTTAGTAAACTTTAAGTGTATCATCTCCTTGCACTGGAGCCAATGGTAGCATTCACAGACTTAAAGCTCCGCAGCTCCTTAGGTACTGTGGAATGATATCCAGAACTCATCCTGTAGGATCTACATTAAAAGATGGAGGGGTGCAGATTCTTTAATAGATATCAGTGGGATCTACAGAAGAGATCGAACTAAGACAAAACACATTCTCAGAGTAAGGTCTATCTGTCTGAAATTTCTGACCAGAGTTTTCTAAGCCCAGTAAATGTATACTCACTAACGCAAAATTCCATGCCGCCTAAATGGATTTCAGTTAATTTTCTGCTATGAAAGCATTTCAATTTTAACAATAGCTGTCACTCCCAATATAATACAGAAATAGTTTAGTAATATAGGCCTTAAAACACTAGTCTGATAAATATTTATATTACTTATTTTAAGTTAAAAGCTTGGTTATGAATTGTTTTAATTCCAGCAGTGTAAACATCCTTCCAGAGTATGCACTGTAATGTTGAGATTGAAGTCACCCACCCTATTTGCCTGGTCTTATTTTATCAGTGCAAAAATATTCTTTAGTGGCTGATGATAAAAGTATTTTTACCACTTTCACTGTACAAATACTCCTCTTTTCTGCACAATATAAAAGGGGACAATAGTGTTAGATACCTATGGCAAATAAGTATTCAGTCAGCAAAAAAGCTTTCTTTCTTTATTTGTCATACGTAATTTTAGTTTAAATAGAAAATTGAATACATGAGCGTTAAACATAGGCCTTCTTTGCAAGGGACATTTTCCTGGTGATAAATGGATTTGGCTTACTGTTTAGTTAATGTTTTATGCTTATTTGATAAAGAAAACTCAACTTTATAAAATGAGAAACAAAAGCTATTTAAGGTGTGTGAAATGAAGTACGAACATAAATAGCCTCAGCTCTGAATTGATGAGCAGTAATAGATAAATAACTGCGTATGGGTTTTGGACTGGAGTCCCAGACATATTCATGTGGTAAAAGGGAAGCATTTGAATGACGGCAGCAAAATGCAAGCCTCCTCAGTATCATCGGAGTCTGAAGTGGCTGTAGAAATTCAGGCAGTCATTTAATAAAAACACCTCTTTTACTGTGGAGGCTGTAAATTATACAAGCCTGTCAAGTTACAGCTCTGCCTTTGTGCTCACCATGATTGCAATGTTCTCAGTCCATAATTTAGAAAAGGATTAAAGTTCTCCAATGCTCTGCTGTTTTTACAATGTTGTGGTGATAATAAGATTACCTCAGCCTCCTTCTCTCACGTGAAAAAGTTACTAGAAGGACATACCAGGTATGAAGGTGAGATTTTCTCGCACATATCCATATATATATGAGAGGGAGAAAATACATGACAGTGGTGTCTGGCATCAAAATCTTGCTGTAGGGCTGGAGAAACCTCATCATTACTCATGGATGTTGAAGCCATGCAGTTAATGTACGGATTTGCTCTGTACTAGTGCTGGTAAGTCTTTAAAGTCATGTCAGTAAGGTTTCTGTTTATTAAAAACAACAACAACAACAAAAGATGTTTTTAAAAAGCTTATAAAGGTTACAGAGCTTTTAGAAGAGCTATTGCTTGGAAAGCCATGTTTCTTTACTTACCAGGGCTCCACAACTGGATAAGCCTCAGAAGGAGAAAAACATTACAACTGTTGTATGTCAGAAAGTTATAGCAAAATAGTTTTTCTACCAGAATAAAATCGTGTTTTTAAAAGCCTAGTGTCAGTGCATATTCTGGGGATAGCAAAAAATACTGATCTGGGAATTCCCTATTTTCAGTAGCAGAAAGCTCTAGTTTTTCTCATCATTTGCCTCAGCACATCAGGTCTTCAGTTTGCCACTGGGCTTAGAATCATTCTTGCTGGTTCTGCAGTTCTGGCTGCTGTAGCTTTTAGCATGTGTGGGTATCCTATCTTTGAAGAAAATGGAAATAATATCCTGCTGACAAGTTGGTTTTGGTTTTGTTTTTTTCAAAGCTGGTACTATGTAGCCACACAGAAATCAGGCAGAGGTCTTGTGGAGGACAAATTAGAGAGCAAAAGCATTGGAGAGTTAGAGAGATGTGCATGAAAGACAAAATTTGTCATATGCTGCTTCAGCATTGCTCTGATTATCTCTACCACATACCAGACATACTTAGGTTTCAATTTCTGTGCAAAAAGTCATGTTAACACCATTTGCTTGAATTATTTAAGAAAAGGAGAGGATTCTAGAAGATATCAAAGCCCTAGTCCTCACCTACAATCAGAGCCTACAGCCTGTATTACAGGGGGCCACAAAAAAAGACATTAAATTCTTTGTGTTCTAAGATCCAGGACCAGGCAGCTCCCCTGGAGTTAGCTATTATTTCAGCTATCCCCTGTATGAATGACCCCAGAAAGCAATTCTATCAGGAAAGCTTGACTGTCATCCACGAACATCTTGATCATGGCTCTTGTCCCTTCCACCCTGCTCCTGGGAGGAGGAACTGAACAACTCAGCCACTACTCCTCAGGACTCACCCCAGGCTGGACGAAGGGCAGTTTCATGTAGTGCGTTATAGATAACTGTGGTATCGCTAAGCTGTTGTCAGGCTTAACTTTGCCTTCAAAAACCACAGGCCATTCCTGTGGTGTGGAACGACCAGTTCTCAGAGCTGTGCAGCTGCCTGCCATAGTTATGCTTCCCTGGTTGTCCTGAATGCTGTTTCTGTGCAGATGCAGAGGAAAATCTGTCTTCACCAACACTGAAATCTGCAGTGGACCATGATGGAGTTGAACAAGTTGTAAAGCTGCACCTGCCACCTGGAAAACTCCCTAGGGGTGACATTTCAGATAAAACACTAGTGTATATTTCTGCAGCTGGGAAACTGGAGGTGGCTGCAGAAAAAGAAGCCTGGAAAGGAAACAGAGATGGACCATGCTAGGTATGAGGCAGAAGAGCATAATTTCTATGCAACCTCTGAGAAGAACTGTCCTTGTAGATTCCCATCTGTTTACTTCTGGACCTTGAGTCTAGGGCATTGAGCTGGTACCAGACCTTTCTGCTCTCCTTCTTACCTTTCTCTGCATGCACTGCATCTGAAGCCATAGTTGCAGCCAGCATGGTTAGATCAGGCTAGCTTGAAGCAGGCTGAGTCAAAACATGCAACAGGTGCCACTGGAGGAAGAACAAGGAGAAGTTTGATAAACTGGGGCAAGTCCTGCAAAGGGCCTCTAGGATGGTCAGGCACTGGAGCATGTGGTGTGTGAAAGGAGGCTGAGTGCAGTGGGATTGTTCAGCCTGGGGAATATGCAGATGGATCTAGGTGGTAGATCTGTCTTCTACTGGCAATGTGAATTTATAGAAAAAGCAGAACTAGTCTCTTCTCAGAATTGCACAGAAAAAGGGCCAGAGGCAAGGGGCACATGTTGCAACAAGAAAAATTCTGATTTTTCATTCATTCATTTATTTATTTATTTATTAGGAAAAATTCTTCCCCTTGAAAGTGGCACAGGAGAAAGCTGTATCCTCTGCCAGGAGCCACCGGGAACCAGCTTGGGCCACTATCTACTGAAAGACCAAAACATTCATGCCAAAGTACCTTGACGAAAGAAGAAAATTTTATTCCTCTTCTGTTTTTAATGTTGCCAAGAGCAGGAGCCCAGGGAAGATGAGGAATACCCATCTTTGGAAATTGTCCAAGCTTCACTGGACAAGGCCCTGCAGGATCTCATCCAGCTTTGGAATTAACCCTGCTATGAGCAAGGAATTGCGCTAGGGACCTCCAAAGTTCCCTCCCCACCTGAATTATTCAGTGTTTTAAACTTTGTGCAGGCTCTTCTAGCTCTTCCAGAGCCACTTTCTGCTTTGCATCACCAGTCCTGGTGCGGGCTGCTCTGGGGTTCCTTGGTCAGTTAGAACTTACAGATAGTGCTGCAGTGTATGCATCTTATGATATCATGTGGAAAAGAAAACCTGAATTAGTCCCTGCAGGGACCAGTTATTCTTGCCTAAAAGGTTTTTCCTAAACAGCAAGCAAGGAAATTGCAAAACCGGCTCAATTTTGTGTACTTCCTTGTCATCCCTCCTGCTTCCTTCACCCAAAATCTCTTGAAAACTTTGTTCAATCAGCCTCAAGTTTCCTAAAAGGACATGCTACCCTGGGATAATATCATGACTGTGAAAGTTCAGGCTGATTATTTTTTGTCTAGAGGGAGAGTAAAAATTTGGCTTATAATGGAGGTCTTGTTTCAAACAATGATGAAAGAATTCAGCATTTATGATGTCAGTGGGGTGGCATAGGCATGGAGTCACATACGAATAGGGGGAAGTTGGTCTCTTCTCCGCACCAGTGGTTTCATGAAGGAGTCTTTCACTGGTGGAGGTTTATTCAAGCCCACCTAAACACATAAACATATTTATTTCCTAAAGCAAGCCGGACTACAAATGGGACCAAAATCTGCATTTAAACATCCCTACAAGCAACCCTTCTATGACAAATTCTTTCTCCAGCCTGGCTTAAGAAAAAGCCTGGGAGAGTTTATTTTCCTCAGTCTTTACAATTCATTATTTTCCACAAAAGCACCCCCCTGCTTTTCCAAGAGTAAGGATAATTCTGTGGCTAAAGCACATGACTAGGACGTGGGGTTTACTTCCCAGCTGTTGCACAGACTTTTTGTGCATCCTTGAGTAAATCTGATTAATCTTGCTCCACATCTGTAAAATGGATGCAGTGCTCTTTTTCCTCATTCATAGGAGCTAATGTGAGCCTTTTAGACCTTTACAAGACAACCGGATAGAAATGGAAAGAAATATGCATGCGATTTTGTGTACAAGTGTGTGTGCTAATTGAGGAAACAGTGGAAAATTTTCTGCCAGAATGTATTTGACAGAGGAGCTTATTAAATCTGTAGAAGTCTGAATGCAAAATCTGTTTCTAGAAAGCTTATGGGTTTTTCCTCCCAAACTGAAGAGGATGTTTGTTTGAGTGAGTCATCTTCTTTTCTTTGAATGAAAATGAGAAAACTCAAAGTTGCATTTTAGTGAAAATGAGAAAACTTTGTTTTGTCATTATTACTTTTTGTTTAAAGGGGGAAGTATTTCTTCCCAGCTAGCTATACCCCTACATGTGTCATGGGACAAGCAATGCCATTCTGACTAAATGCAGGCACTCTCTGAGGGCTGGGAAGTGACCAAACAAATGAACATCCAGCTCCATCCCCTTGTGCTTGCTCAGTAGGCAGATATGCAGGATTTTTTTTATCATCAGGGTCAGTGTACAGCCCTGTACATCACTATCCACTTCCGAACTCTGCTGTGAGGCGAGAGTGATTACCACCTTCCTGTGATTATCTGTCACGCTCGCCATCCTTGTCCCTTGAGTGCTTCAAAAGCATTGACAGAGATTTGAGGAAAAGGTATCTATTGCCACATGCATTTTCCTGGCTGAGAGTTGAAGATATAACGTTGGCAAAGGTGTCCCCAGATGTGTGGTGTCCTGAAAGAGGCAAATCTGTCTTGAATTTGAAGGAACTTTGTATGTTAAAAAAGCAATATGGCACAAACATGTTCATCCCTCTGCCCTTTGTTAAGTACAGCAATTCATTAAGGGCAAGAGTTTTTAAATGGGTAAGCTTCTGTGCCTTGCTTCCAGCTGTTCATAATGTGATACCTTCGAGGGACTAGATTTTCTGTGTGCTGCATGTTCACAGCTGAAACGGAATTATTTTGACAGTGGGGCTCCTTTAGATTAAGTCAAGATTAGATTCTGAAAATAGTGTCCAAAACTACTATCTGAATTGAAAAAAATAATATATATGATAAAAATTTTGAAATAACCATTTTCAATTTATATTTGCCCTTCAAATTCTTTTATAATATTTTTGTATCAGTTGTTGCGTGGTAAAAAACATTCAGTCAAAAATTGAGCCAGCTCAGTCACTTAATGAGATTTTTTAAAAAAAGTATTAAAAATAATTTTTGAAAATGATAAACCACTTACAAAATTACAAATCTTAAAAGGTGTTTGTGATAGTAAATTCCCATTAATTTTGAAAGACTATAATCTGCACCTCACAGTTTAAAGCATAAGCATAAAAAATATTGCCAGTGCCAAAAGTGCAGGCTGCAAGTATTTATGGGAGTGGATAAAAAATGACATTTTGAAAGTAGTTCAAGTTCTGTTCACAGTTTTCAGTTTTCATTCATCCCTGTTACATTTTTAAGCTTTCTCACCAACAAGTGCTGAACATGCGCTTAAAGAATACCAGTGAGTTGCTTCTGTCACCACAAACCTTCAGGAGCTGGAAATTTAAAAAGAAGAATATCATGAAGTCATAATAAATCCCATGCATGGGCAAAATTACCTTCACTGTAGTGTGTAGCCATCTATTTCTAACATTTTAACTGAATAGTGCACATGGATGATCCTCTTCCAGCTGATAATCATTACAGACTCCCTATTGACTTGTGCAGGAGCGAGATGGGAACATTTCAGGCATGGTTTTATGAAAAAAATCCCAATGGAAAAATGTGTCTCATGGGTTAGGTACTAGCTCAAGACTCTGCATTTTACCTTCACACAGGCTTCTTGTGTGATCTTGAGAAAGTCTTTGAAAGTGATGGTGTGGCCCTGTGTCTGTGTTCCTGCATGGCATGTTTGCTAGGAATGCAGGAGATGTAGCTCAGCCTGAGGACTGGTGGTTAGAGGGTGGGGGTGGAACTGGTGGTGGAGTGGGGAAGAGTTTGGGAAGAGAGCCGTTTCTAACCTGCTTGCAGAGTGGGCTGGCAGGCAGGGATCCAGAATATACATGGTCCTGGGTGCAGGTTCACCAAGGACCTGCTCCATCCCTGTATCAGCACTTCAGAACTGATTGGTGCTAGTATTCCCTCTGAGATACTATCATCTCCCTTCAGCTCTGAGTGTACTGGTCTACCTCTCAGCTGCAGATTACACAGCCTCCTTTCTTCCACCGTCTGCAGTTTCTGCTTCTTTGGGTTTCCAGGGACTTTGAGGTTGTGTTCTAACTTCACTGTGGCTGCTCTGAGCCTGGGGGTTGGCCTCTTCTCACAGATAACTAGTGACAGGACTAGGGGGAACGGCTGCAAGTTGCGCCAGGGGAGGTTCAGGTTGGAGATTAAGAGAAATTTCTTCTCTGAAAGGATGGTCGGGCATTGGAACAGGTTGCCCAGGGAGGTGGTGGAGTCACCGTCCCTGCGGGTATTTAAGGAAAGGTTAGACGTGGTACTGAAGGACATGGTTTAGAGGTTAATAGGTGGGGGGGACATGGTTGGACTGGATGATCCTCGAGGTCTCTTCCAACCTTACTGATTCTATTGTATTCTATTCTATTCTATTCTCTCTAGCACTATAGCTGGTGAAAACTGTTGACATTGTCTTGTCTGAGCTCCTTGATCACACTGGAAAAGACACCTTGTCCAGCAGTTCCTGTGTCAAGTCCTCATATCCGGGGGCTGAACTTGACTATGCCCAGAGGGGAAGTCAGTCACCACGATCCAAAGATGTCTCATTATGGTGCACTCACCTCACGCCTGGCTGAGCTGTTCCAGTGGGTAACTCTCCTTAGAGTGGATATTTTACCTCTAGCCTAAACATATGTCTTTTCAGATGTCGCCTTGCTATCTGAGGTCTTGTTAGGCTTTTCACTTGCTAGGTGAGTGCTGTGTGGTCTTTCCATGCAAGCACTTAGAAACCTCTGCCTGGGTGCATCTCCTTGGATAAAATGAACAGACTGAAGTCACTCAAGTGTTTTGCAAGGGCTGGCTCAAGCACCCTCATACTGCAGGCAGAGCTGAGCTTTCTCATCTTGTGGGGCTGTCAGAAGTGGACATTTTTGTCCAGGGAAGGGTAAGACAAGGAAAAGGGGTTGAAGCTGGGGCAGAAGGGCAGGAGACACACACCTCCTGGCACACTCATGGCTGTGCCACATGCCCTGCCTTCACCCTCAGTGGCAGCAGCCAGCCTAGCACAGGCAGAGCGGACTTGGTGCTGCCTGCAGTTGTGTGCTCTCCTAGGTGGTAGCTTCCTGCTTTGCCTATGGTGAGAGTCAGCTCTGTTCTCATAGGAGGTTTTCAGGACTGTTGTAGCTCCTTTCTGAACCATTCTCAGCTTTTTAATGTCCTCTGTTTTAATGAGATCCGAACAGCAGCACCACCTTCAGTGGCAGCAGGCCTCTCCCTGTCCTTCCTTACTCTTCTCCCACCTAAATCTCATTTACTAATTACTTCACCACTTGGGGGTTATGTGTTCAACCAAAGCCCCGGGCAGGAAACTTTTCTGATGCACTGCTGTGTCCCAGTTACGCTCCTATTTGTGTGTACGCTGAGTCACATACCTACAACATGAGTTGCTCATTGCTCCTGTTTTAAGCCCAGACCTGCCAAGCATACCACACAAGCTGATCCCTCAGCCCAGGTGGAACACCAGCGAGCAGAATTGGGTCTTGTACCAGCCCCAGGATCTTTTTCCAGGATCAGAGGCTTAGTACAACATTCAGAGCTTTGCTTATTTTGACAGTCAGCAATTGCCAAGCCAATAATCTGTTTCTTTATCAGCAGACTAATAAACGGTGCTGCGTTGCTAAATCTGTCTAAAGGGGAGAGACGGCCTTTAGTCCTATTCAGCATCTTATGATTATATCAGCCTGTCCTAACCCAGCCAAGTATATTTACATGAAATAATGGAATGAGTTTTGCAAATTCCCCCCCCCTTTTTTTTTATTATAAGTGACTGTCTAGCCAAGTTCATTTCCTCTCCTGTCTGAGCTCCTCTCTGAAATATATTATCCTACTTATTAAAAGCCAATAGCACTGTCCTTTGCTTTTCTTCCACCCTCTCAGAAGAAGGGGCATGCAGGGGATGCTTGGATTAAGTGAGTGGGGCACCCCAGAGCTGGGATTCTTTATGAATGAGCTCATATCCTCTCTCCGTATGATAAGAGGAATGCCGTTTGCATCCCAGAATTGACTACATAAACATACACACACTTGGATGAGTTGAGCATTTAGCCTGAGCATAAACTGCAATTGCCAGACAAAACTCTGACTGACAAGGGATCATTTGGCAGCCCTCTGCATGGGCAGACCGCAGCCATTGCTCGGTGGCAATGGTCCCTTCATTCCCAGTGAAATCCATCCCTGCCAGGAGGGGGAAGGGAAGGAAGGGAGAGGAGATGACAGATCCCTGTTTGCATTCTTCAGAGAGAGCAGCTGCAATTGTCTTACTACAGTGTGTCAACATGAAATTATGACAAATCAGGCAGGGATGTACTAGCAGATGAAAACAATAAAGAGGAAGCAGGGCAGGGGGAAGTTGGGAAGAATGAACTATACCTAAAACTCTGGAGGCCAATACTGCCCTGGTGGAAAATGTCTCTGCAAATGCAATAGGACTGAAGACTGTAGGTGTGCCTGGACATGACTCAAGGAGTATATGCTGAGTTTTCAGGTTGGTTTAAAACTGCCTCTAAAATGCTACCTTTTTTTTTTTTCCTTCCTTCCATAGGAACCTTTCAAAAATTAACCTGAGAGTAGCAGGAAAAAGTCTAGTCTATTACTTTTTGCTGTGAATGGGACACAGTCAGGATCCCCACAGAGCCAGCTGAGCACCCAGCACTCCTGCGCAGTATGTGATACCAGGCTCTGATCTTGGCAAAGGTAAGGAAACCTCCCTGGCTTCCACGGTTACACGTACACAACCACTAAGAATGAAGGAAAGAGAAAAGGGATTTCCTACTCCCCTCCTCCTTTTTTTTTCTTTTCTTTTTCATTAAAAATGTTATTGTTTGATAGCAAAGGGAGAACTAGCAGGAGAAAGGCTTCAGCTTCCTGCTTGCCTCCTCCTTTCTATCTAACAGAAGTCCTTGAAATGGGATGCAATGAATGTTTCCTTTATTAAAAACTGAGCCTTCTCCAACCCACACAGTTTCACAACACTTGATAGAATGCACATTTTTCCAGTGTCTTTTTTTTTTTTTAACAGTGTCTGACAATAAAAGAAAGTCAGTGATGGGGCCGTATTCAGCATTAGCATAATTGGGAGCAGCTCCCTCCTGTCTCAATAGGAGGTGCACTTACTTTCATCAGAGCAGGATTTGCTAGCTCGCGGACACCTCATATTTAGTATTGTCACTGGTCTCTCTTAAGAGTGGCTTATAAACTTTCTTAGATTTGTGAGTCTATTGATTTAGCGCTGTGCAGCTTGGCTGCAAAAGAAAGAAGGAAAAAGGCAGTGAGCACAGAATTTTTACCTAAAAGCTGGCTTTATTTCCCTCCACCCAGGTCCTGCTGCCTCTCTGCCTGCTGCAGCTGGCTGGCACCTCTGAGGAAGCTGCCACGTCACACCTCGCTGGAGTCGGGGAGAACGTGGTGGGTTTGCTCTGGAGGGTGGAGGGTGCATGAAAATATTTTCTGTGGTTTCAGTTTGCATGTCTGCATGGAAAAGTCTAGTGAAATGTAATAGGTATGAATCCAGGAGGGTCCACAGAAATGTGTGAGGACAGATTTCAAGGAAACCAGTGCAAAAACCCCAAAATCTTTTCAGGGGAATGAATATTCCCAATAAGCTTTCAAAATCTGTAATAGTTTTTTCTATTAAATTCCACAAAAGTTTTCCACAGGGCTGGTTCCAGCCTCCCCTCTTCCAGGCTCTAAGCCTTACATTTTAATGAACTGAAAGAGCTTTACTCTGTGCTCACTCACATTGCATCTGTCATCAGTGGCACTTCTCTAGCTGCTCTGAAACCCTTCTGTGCTTGCACCACTCTTCTGACACAGCATGAAGTTCCCGGTCTTGGAGGGATATCTGAGTGAAAGAGCTGCCTTTCACCTAATTTAGTCTTTAAAACCTCAAGTAATATGACAAATGTATCCTGCAAGATCATATCCTTCCTGTTGGGTTTACTTCCGGACACACAGTGCCCTGATGTAACTGTTCTGCACATCCATCCCTGGCACCCAAAGCCATCTCCTCCTGGATATCGTACAGCTGATGATGCTGATGCAGTGGATGAAGAGGAAGTTCTGACCAACAGCCTGGTCCCTGGGCTTCTCTGGCCTGAGGAGACTAGTACAGCTGCTCTGTCCAACTGGGTTGTGATGGTGCCCCTGGAATCAAAGCAATGTCATGTTTATTATTAGGTCCCACTTTCTGAAAGGCTTAACAAGCCTCATTTACTTCTTTGAATGCCTTGAATTAAGTTATTAGCGTGGTCCCCATATTACTCATGGAGAAAGATGCTGGGTTGCCAGGCATTACAAAGCATGCAGGACCAGACATAAACATATCTCAGAGGTCCTTTCCAACCTTAGTGATTCTATGATTCTATGAGTTCCTTTGTCTGGAGCTGGAACAGGTCTGCTGGGCTATGTGGGAGTATGGAGCAGGATCTTGCCAGCCCACAGGCAATTGTACAGTGGGGAACCAGAGCTGGTGTGCAGCTGTTCCTGCCAGTTACAAGAGACCTCACAGTGCTAAAACATTACATGGCATGAGCAGTTCCTCCAAGAGAGGGATTTAAAGTGTTTTGAGGTGCTACTGAACATCAGAACTTGTTTCTCATGTCCTCTCCTTGTGAAATTGTGCTGTGGTTTTCCCATTGGTGGGGAAATTCCACTACTGCTGGTATTAGCTACTCTCAAAGCCTCTCTCTCGCCTTTTTGACAAGTAATAGCAAAAACCCATTGTTCATGCTCTGTGCTTTCCAGTATGCAACTTATATTTCTTTTCCAACCAGATAGCTTTATTGCATTTTTTTTTCTCCTTTACTCATAGCTTCAAAGAACGCAAACTTGTCAGGCTTTTTTCTTGTGAATCTAATGTGAATGTAGATATATTCTTGCTAATGTGTTCTTAAACTTGAAGGCTACAGTTACATGCTGTGTTACTAGTTCCTTTGATTTGCTCTCACTATATAAAAGGAAGGGGATGTGAGAGGGAATTTTTTAGCAAAATACATCTCCCTCGCCTGGAGGAGACAGAAGCACAAATGTATTCTGGGAAGCTCAGCAGAAGGATTGGAAGAAGTGCAAGCTCAGAAAGGCAGGCAGTGTGGAATGATCATATACAGTCCATCTCAAAGCATGCTACAAAGAAGGATTGGGGTGAGCATCATCTTTAAAAGGTCAAGTCTCCTTAGTTTGACCTAATGTTCTACCTGCTAGGCTGTCAGAAGCTACTTTAGTCCAAAGATGAGACTACAGGTCTCACTTTCCAAGACTTTCTGTATTCCTCTGATGATTAATGTGATTATTTAATGTAAAAATACACAAGACTGAAGATGAAGATTACTGCCTGCCCAAATTCTTGAACGTTATTCCTTCATGCACTTTTGTTTCAGCCTTGGGAATCTCCAGCCTTCACTGTCTGGGGCTCAGTATCACAAGGGAAAGTCATGGTATTTTGCTGTGAATTCGTTCTATGCACAAGCAGTAAGTCTGGTGCTCCAGAGAGATACAGGCAGAGAACAACTGCACTGCATACGTGCAGTAGCCTGTCAAGGAGCAGAGGGTTCCCTGTGCCTAGTTGAGCTTCATGAGACAAATGTGCAGCTTGGTGACAAAGATCAGAAGCAAAGTCTCAAACACAGACTCTGAAGTCTATACTTGACACAGTCCCGTCAAACCAAGTGTGGGAATGTTGTGGTATCACCCCCTCTTGTTGTTTGGCAATTGAAGCACAGATGCACTGAATGACTTGATCAGACACACAGGAAACCTGCAGAGGACCTAGGAACTGCACCCATTTCAGAAGTCTCTGTCCAGTGCTTTACCGTAAGACCAATGCTCTTCTCAGAACTGTTTTCTCACAGTTTTGCATTCTGTGCTGCTAACTTTTACTGTAATAAAATTAGTTTAGAAGTAATTATTTTTATTCTGAAAGTTTGATGGCAGCAGAGGGGAAGCCCTGCACATGTGTAGTTGAAGTGAAGTAATGAGTATGTTTAACTGGAGGATTAGCAGAATAGGTGTTTTATCTACAATGCTTTCAGTTTTGCTTGATAATACTAACCCCTCTTTGATGTGCACTTTAATTGCAAGCAATGAGTGCATCAGTGCCTTTTAGTTTTGATTTGAATCGCAAGTAATTTTAATCTGACTGCAGTCTGACAAGGCACCTACCTACTTTATTCCACACCTTTGTGAGCATGTTCCTAATATCTAATGATACTCCATATTCTCCTCCTTCTTAAATGGGGACACGGAATATTATTGTCACGATGCACATGTGTCTCAATGTGTTTCTGAAATTTGTAGAAGAACAGAATTCACAAAATAAGCTTGAAATTGTGGGGGTGCATGGTGGATTGTAATGCTTTTATCATACAGTAATGAAAGCAAAGAAAAATGTCTGGAGGTTTCCATGAGGCAGTATTACACTTTCAGCAACAGTTGATAATTTACAAAGGTGAATTATCCTTCCTTTCCTATTGGTAAATCTAGTGCAATAATATTGTGATGAAGATGGTGAAGATGATGAAGAAGATTATAATGATGATGATGATTATTATTATTACTATTATTTTATTAGTCTGCTTGCTGCTAACCTATTGTCCTCTTGTTAGTAAATTTTTAGAAACCCGCAATGAACAGTACAAGTTACTGGAAAGCTATTGAAAGATTCCAAAGATGCTTTACACAGGAATTTGGGTTTCTCCCAGGGTTTACAAATCCTTTCCTGTACTGTCCTTTTCACTAACTAAGTCCCACTGAAGCTGTCTGAACAAGCCACGTGAGCCAGACCTACTTGTATAAATACAGTTGTTCAAGATAGGAGAGTACACTTACAGGTAGGCAGTTCCTCTTCTTGGTCTATTCTTCAGGATTATCAATATTGCAGACTACCAGACTTCTTTTATTTTTCTCTTTTTTTTTTTTTTTCCTTCTTATTTTTTGCCTTGGTGAATTCTGGCTTTGCAGCAAAATCTGAGACCTCTGAGCTGTAAGCAGACAGTATTGAATGACAAAACCTCATGTCCTTCTATCTGATAGGACATGCTCTGGGGCTCAACTAGGTCTCTCACAATGCAGTGCTTTAGTTTGTTGCTTGGTGCACCACACATTGCCCTGAAAGCCACAGGCAACACCACCCCAGAGGCATGGACTGAGTGACCCATGCTGCTTGCTGGTCAGCAGGAGAGCTTTGAGAAAAACTCAAGTCTCCTTGCGAAGGTATAAGAGGCAATCTGTCCAGTATCAAAAAGAAGGTTGGTCACATGACAAGCCCCACTCTTCCTGTGTCTGAGTGGAAATGCAAAGGATTGATATTTAGCTTCATAATTACCTGAATATCTTTGGAGAAGTCCTTGTGATCTAGTTTCCTCATCTGTAAAATGGGATAATAAATCCTCTGTGAGACACACTGCATTCTGTTGGTGAGTAACAGTCCCAGTTTCCTTTTTCTCAGACCTCTCCCCTAGACCCTCTCTTCTTGCCCATCCACTCCTAGAGTCTCTCTCAAGGCTTGATGTCCCAAATCAGTACAGACTCACAACTTTCCTTTTCTCACAACACGTCCTGGCTGCTTGTCCCAGTCCAGTTTCTCCTTGATGGTGAGCTCCCATATTCTTTCCTTATTCCTCACTCTGTCCCTATATCCAACTGTCATCATGTTCCAGTCTTTTTCTTCTCTGATTCAGTCATGCTGCTTCTTTCTTGGTGTCCTGATAACTCATCTCTTTTTTCTCTCTCTGTGCTGGAGTGTCAGACAGACCACCCCAGCTGCCCCCAAGAAACAGGTCTCCTCAGTGTGGCTCAGTCTAGTCCGCAAAGGCAGACATACGGAAAGTTTGCATTCTTTCCTGTTTTCATGGTGAGACCTGAGGGGAACCTTCTCCCTCCCTTGGATCAGTGCATGCACATACAGGTCCCAGTGGGAGCTGTGAGGATCTGGAACTTGGTAAGTATGGACTTTTCAAAAATGTCAGCTCAAAGCCCAACACAGAGATACATTTTTCAGACATAGCCAAGATAGCCTGGCTTTCTGCCTGTTCATTCTTACAATCAGGTAAACTATTTTTGCTAGCATCTAGGAAAAAAACAAACCAACAGTTAAACCCCAGGATATCCCTCTCCACTATGGCCAAAGGTCTTGCACAGGTAATGCTTAAACTTAGTAACGTGGCAAAGCGGTAAGTCGCTGAAAGCAAAGTCTTATCTGCTAACAGCACTTATATCAACTGATGTTTCTGCCCGCAGACCAAGTAAGCATCTTACTTCTGGCCACCCCCAGATGCCTACAGCACTTTTACGCCATGTTTTCACAGTTCTGGTCACCTGTGGCACCCTTCCATTCCCATGAATCATCACAGCAGCACGAGGGGACAGTGCCAGCATGCATAGGGGAGAGCTGAAAGGAAAAGTTAACTGTAGTCTTACAGGTTTGAGAAGATCAGTATCTTCTCTGGGATGGCGTTTAGTTCTTTCCAAGCTCCAAATAACTTGATCAGCATCGATGATATAATTTGTGCTCAGCTTCCAGTTTGTATTGTCTCTGTGACCACTTGATTATTTGCTCTTTCTTGCTTGCAGCTGTGTTTCTACACCTTCTCTGGAGGAAACAGCTGCCACTTGTCTTTTCCTGGGCCAGGATGCTAGTACTTTGTGTCTGTGGTCCATATTGAAGGCAATTTTCTTGACACACTGAGCTGGATCCATCACCTTTGACAAGCAGAGAACCGGAGCCTCCTGGTATTCCTTCCTCCCTCNTAGAGACGAAATACATTTCTCGCGTTAGTCGTCTTTGTAAAAACAACAACAAAAACATAACAATTTTTTCCCTCAATTTCTTTGCTTTTTCAGCATTTCCATACATTACATAGAGAACAATATGTGATGTTCATCTCCCTTCCCTTCCCTTCCCTTCCCTTCCCTTCCCTTTCTTTACAGCAGACTGTGGAATTGCTACAAAACAGAGTAATAAGAGCGCAAAGAAAAAAGAATATGGAAGGAATGCATTTCAATAAAGGAAAAGCTTCTCATTTTCCTGTGTGAGTGGCAAAAATACCTCGTTTCTTCACAATGTTCCCATTTCTACCCAGAGATTCACAATCGCTATATACACTCCAGTTCACACACCAAGACCTTTGGGAGAAAGTGTTTCTTTTCCTTTTTATTCCCCAGTTCAACAGTGCTACATGATAGATGGAGTTAACTCCTTTGAGTTTTTGCACGGCCTTCTTTCTAATCATCAGCCCTTTGAGAAATGTGGAGGAGGGGCCAGCCCCTTCTCAGCAGTTATGGGAAATGGAGACCGATTAAATCATAGGCTTTGCCCTGTCAGTAAAAATGTAAAAATGTCAAACATGAAAAAAAAGTATTTCCATATTGGGTGATGTGGGTTTTTTTCTCAGCTATAATTGCTCTAGCAGTATAAGAAACCAACACAAGGTTTAGATTAGTCAAGCACATTTTTACACTATGTATATAATAACAAAAACCCCAGACCTGCCAACTCACCCCCAGGCCTTGAATTTTTGGTAGATTTTCTAGTAAAGTTCCCTCTACAGTCCTTAGGGGAGTCTTCAAGGGTGAACTGATGAAGACATGCCTTTTGTACCATTTGCATTTGTACATCTTGAGATCCATTGCAATATCCTCTGTCTGAAATTTGTTCCATTAATGTTCCACTCAGCAGGAGCAAGGACAGCCCCAATTACCCCTACCCTGGAGCAACTCGACTCCCCTCTGTCACTGCAGCTTTTCTTGTTGGTGGAATGCCATGTTAGCAACCTGAGCCCACCATCCTCCCTGCGGTGCAGCCCAAGGGGTTGCACCTCTAGTTGCAGGGGGACCAATCCTTAGTGCATTACTAATTGACTTTACTAGTCTCAAATGTCAGAGTAAGACCCTGAACAGGATATGACAATGTCTCTCCCCTATCTTTATCTTCAAAAATTCAAAGTCAGCTAGTTGTTGAGACAAGTTCATTGGCCAGTGTGAGAAGTGGATGGTGCACCATCCTTGAGTAGTTATTTGAGGTAGGTACTAAGAATTAATCTCTGTGAAAAGAGCTTTCTTTGTAGTGGCTGTAGACTATGGCTAGAACCCCGATTTGGATGAGTTGTTTAGCTTTTAAATGGCTAAAAAGAAGAGAGAAAAATGTTATTAACTTTGAAGGTGTCAGACCTTGCCAGTGATAAGGAGCTACTTCATAAGCATATGAATGGCAGATTCTGGAATGGGAGGAGGGGTGAGGGTGAGCTGGGTTGAAGAGACTTCAACCAGCTAGAAGAGCATTTTCCATATGTTAGACCAGAGGCTGCCAGCTTTGCTCAAGCTGAATGATACCTTTCCCCATGATTAGTCCCATTGATTTTATCAGCTCTGCTCACAGAGAGCTAGATCCTGGTGCTTCAGCCCCAGGAAAGGAACCACCTACTGCTGAGCTACCGCTGGGAAAGACCTGTCTCCTTGCTGCTCTGGGAAGGGAGCAAACCGTGACGGGTCTGTAGCTGGCACAGCACATGTTTCCTGCTGCCAGCTGCCTTGGGAAAGGAAATGAAGGATACATCAAGTTCTCCCTTCTTCCCACTTGGGCTAAGGAGAGGGCATAGTCCACGGAGGCTATTATTCCCCTGTGTGTGAGAAGCAAGACACAGGACACGTTATGGCCCCTTCTTGCATTGGCATGCTGACTGTGATCTGGCCCAAAGTGAGGTGCTGCTCTGCATGAAAAAGGGGCAGAGCCTGGCTCTCAGTGGCCAGAAGGCTTTACACGGCCCAGAGCATGAGGTCAGTACAAGCCCCTTGAAGAAAGGTGTAGCAACAATGCATCCAGTGCATTTACTGGTGAACACAAAAGGCATTTACAAGAAAAAAAAAAAAAAAGAAAAGAAAAAGGCGTGCGTTTATTCTCAGGGCAGAAAGAGTGTATGTGCCATCGAGAGCCCACTGAAAGGCAAAGAATTGGTTTGTCACAATGCACCATTCGTTGGAGGTTTCAGATCCACTATGATATTATGGCTGACGGCTCAGAGACCTTGCCTTGACTACCAATGTAATTGGCATGGTTGGATGCTTTTGATTGAGTTTTAGCTGCTCCCCAGCAAATCTGCTGAATGATTTTGCGGGACCTGTGGGCGTGCAAAGCCCCCATATTACTCACTGACCTGCCCCTCTGGCTTGCTTGTCATGCAATTTACAATAACTAGCACTGTCCTTGTAGCTCTAAGGTAAGAAGTGAAAACCCTTTCTTTTTCCTCTAATTGTTCTACTGGTTTTACAGTTACCA
This sequence comes from Psophia crepitans, assembly GCA_013399095.1. NCBI lineage: Eukaryota > Metazoa > Chordata > Aves > Gruiformes > Psophiidae > Psophia > Psophia crepitans. The sequence continues at coordinate 135,447 of VWZZ01007052.1, read as the reverse complement.
AGCTGTAAAGCACCTCATCACTCTTGTTAATTCTTTCTTCCTTTTGAGCTGCCAGTTAGTAATCAATTATTACCCTTGTCATTCATGCTGCAGCACAGCAGCTGGTCACAAGAAGCCTCTGTTTCATTGGGCTGGAGCCAATCAAGTCTCTCCAGCTGTCCCTTGCTGCTCTGAATCATAATGTACAGTACTTGTTGCTTTACAAGTTCCTTTACCAGGCTGCTTTAAAAAAAAAATAATCAAAAAAATGTTTTTGCTCCCAGTTCTACCTTCACAGCACATCTGGCTGCTGGAGATTAAACTCCCTAATGCTGCATTTTTATGAGGGGTGGGGGGAAATACTCCACAACAGATATTTTTGTCATACTCTCCATTTTATGAGATGACTGCGTTGATATAAAGATTGCTGACAGATCAAAGGTTTCACTGGTAAAATGATATGAAAGGCAAAGACATTAACATCCGTCAAGGTCCTGTTAGGATTTGCAGAACAGGGGTTCTGGGCCTCCCACGTGAAACCTAGCAGGAAGGTCTGCGAGCCTGCATAGCAAATGAAAAGAAAACAAGAGAGGGCACATAGAATATTGGAGGAGGTAGTGACCCACAAAATAGTAGCAATTCGAGCTGCAAGGCACCCTGATTGAATTGCAGCAGAGGCAAAAGCTCTCAGGCTTGCTGTTCTTGTTATGGAGCGATGCACTGTTCAGCATCGTGCTCTGAGCTATCAGCTAGGCTTTCAGATTACTTTAATTCAGAGAGGGAAATAACAGTACCATCATTTTCCTCATTGTCTTTGTTCCCAGTTCCCACTGCTTGACTACAGGCCAATGAGGTAAGAAATCCTGCAAAAAATACTCGGCCAACATATGAAGTATTGGGGGGAAGTGACTGGCTTTGGGGAATCGCTATTATCATCCTGTAATGTATGTTTCGCTCTGTATAATTTAAACAAAAGGCAGAAACCAATTTCACAACTGTGCTACTGATGTGGGTATTTTCATTGGCTTCTGTGGAGCAAATCACAGGAATAAAAGTTTGGGAAACATCTTTTCCAGTTACTTCTTCTCCTCTCTGATGTGCCCTTAGGAACCGATTTCATGGAAGCACTAAGCAACAAATTAAACCATGGTATAACCCCCCACTAGTTACATCCTGTTACAAGAGTTTGTTTCCATGATATTTAGGAACCCAATTAGTGTTAACTATATGATGGTCACCAGTGATATTATCCAAGTGTCTAGGCTTTATTGCTGCTGCAGCTCATACCAATAAACTCATCTCTGCTAAATTGAGCATAAAAAAAGCCCTTTACAAGACTGCTATTCACATCATACAGTGCATGTTTGCCATGTGGCTGGTAATAGCTTTCCCAAAAAGGGCATAATTTTTAGCTATAGCTGTAGAGAAATCAAAAGAAATGCAATGCAGTCACCCGTATTCCATGTGACAAGAGCTGCTGCTTTGGCTTCTCAGCTGTTTGTGCCCAAGCGCATGGGTGGTGATGATGCCCCGGTACCCTTCATACCAACATATGAGTCTTGGAAAGGCTACCATCATGGGATACAGTGCTGTGCAGATGCGTCCCATTTAAATGAGTTAGCATATAGCAGGTATCAGGCCTGGTAAAGAACTTAAGGCTCCGTACAATGTAGCTTTACCCTCCTCTTCAGTTGCAGCAGCTAAGCTCAGAGGGCTGAATTTCTTTGACATGCAGGTTGAGCACTATGGCAGGTACACTGCTTTGGATACCCTAGTAGCCTGGCAGGCTGGTTTGATTATCTCCATATGGCCTGGTACAGTGCTTTGTACATGGCCCTTTTGAAAGGCAGTGCGTTTTGTCATTGTGCACTTCAGGGGTGGAATTAATTTTTGGTAAAGGGCCAGCACCCGGGTGTGCTTTGCTGATGTCTTCGTTGATCAGTGCTCTGCTTGGGCACAGAGGTCTGCTGATGTGTGGTGCTGTTCAGCAGACTTGCAGCTGTGAAGACTCCTGACTCCCAAGGAAAAGAGGAGCTCAGGTGAAGTCAGTAGTCCTTTCAAACAGCAGGGGTTTTCAAAGTATATTTCTGAAGCATGGAACGAAGAGGTCTCAAAAGGCCTGGTAGAAAAGAGATTTGCACAGTTGTCACGTGGACCCTTTGCAAAGAGGTCAATTCCACCCCAATGAGTGGCCTTTTCCATGGGAATATTTGGAACTCTGGTGCCATTAAATCCTGTAGGCACAGAGCTCACACAGAGTTGCACTGACTGTTGACTCGGAGGGTTTTCCAAGATTCTTGGCCTCCCAACAACTTCTCTGAGCCTCTTCTAGTAGAAGTAGTTGTCAAAATCTGTGAGGAACAGCATGTGATAAGAAAAGAGGGAGATCTCTTTGGGTCTGGCTTTCCGTATTGTCTTAGAAGAACTGCTGATTAGACTCCACAACCTCATCATTTTGGACATGCTAAGTTTGCACCAGATATTTGATTTACCTCACTGCTATTGAATAAAAATATAACCTTGTGCAACAGACTAATTGTAAAAATATATTTTGGCGTTATTAAAACTTCAAGGGATCAAATGTAAGCATTTGCTTCTGGTTTTGATTTAATTTAAAAAAATAAAACTCCTTTTAAAAGGAAAAAATCAGCATTTGTTCTAATGCGGAAGGGGTTTGATCTTATTAAAACAATCTTTTTAATTTTATGTGGATTTTGGCATGGCAACACTGTTAAACTAGTGAGTTCCAGTGGAAAGACTAAATTTTGATGAAATGACACCTTCTGAGATAAAAATATTCTGTTGGAAAAATTTTGCTAGCTCTGCTCAGAAGCTCGGCCTCTGTTTCTGGATTTTGTACAGATGTCTTGCAGGTCTGTGGGAAGACAATTTTGGGAGAACTGAGAAAAAACTTTGGTGCTGCAGCACCCATCAATGCAAAGCATAAGATTTAAGCAGTCTGAACAATGGAGCGAGTTCTGCAAAACGTGAGGAAGCCGTTTGTACATGCTGATACCCCTGTGGTCTCAGCAGGAGACTGACTGGCTAGTACAGCACAGCAATTCTTCAGCTACTTTTTCTTTTCCCAGGGCTGAGCTGGCAATTTACTGTCTCTAGAACCAGGGACACTGGTAAGGAGATGACCCCACTTTCTCTCTTCCCCCTTCCTGCATTGTGTGGAGCAGGGCTTCTACGTCCAGATAGAAGTATTTGGTTTACCCTCTTCCGTTTATGGTCACCACATTCAGTGTGCTACTTTCCCCACTGGCATATCTGATGACTGCACCTACCCTTATAATGTCACTATAATCTCTTCCTGCTTTGTCTCAGACACCCCAAATGAAGTTAAAGCCTCTCAGATCAGAGTACACGTACTGAAATGGCCTACGACAATTGACTTCCTATCACTCAAGCAACTCAAACCCTACTGCAGCAATGAGAAGCTGGAAAAAACCCTCCAGGGTAAGAAAAGTCACAGGAGTTTAGAACTTGTCTTTAGCTTCGAGATGTGAGGATCGAAAAGAAAATCTTCTCCAAAAAGCTGATACTACCATTGTTACCACTGAGATCAGCACCTGAGCAAGCTGAATAGGAGGTGACTCATTGCTGGAAAAACCCATTCTGCCTTCTGCCTATGAGAAACATAAAAATATCATCATGGGAGGTCCATCACCTTCCATTGTATCAGACAGTTTGTGCCTCTCTGGAATATCTCTATCCCAAGCTACCTAGTACCAGCAGAGTCACAGCATGTAGAGGAAAACATTGCAGGAGCCAATGAAAGAGAAGTGTATGTGGTTTGCAGAATAAGTCTTATACAATTTCATATGTCTCTGGAAATACAAGTCATGATTCAGCTCTCCTACCACTAAGTGTCCAGACACCTGAGGTATGGCTGACTAAAGACAACAACAGGAATGGTAGTTGTCCTGCCTATCTCCAGGCATCTCCATCTGTGCTAGCTGTGTAGTCTTCCCTTGGAGTCAGTGAAAGGAAACATGGGCTCCTGGTAGGTTTTAGTGTTCTGATCTCTCTTAGATGTCCTTGTTCTGAAATAAAAATATATCTCCATCATTCAGCTTATCTGAAACTGTATGCCTCTGGATGTAGTTTGACACTGCAATGAACCTGGCTTTAGGACTTGTAACATCTGATCACAAAAGCCACATCCACAGAACACAGGTAAGCATTGTGTCATCTCACCTTGTTAGTCCAAGTCCATCAGAAGTTGAGCGGTTAATCTGCACCAGTAGGTGCCATATCAGATATTGTGTGTTGTTGCTGTCTAGCTTTGTGCTGGATCATGTATATGTGATGAATCCAGACCAAGACTAAAGGCAAGAAGCTTCTTAAAGCAGTGATCACACTAGGAATAGCAATACTAAACTCGATGTTAGATTTTTATTATTTTTGGAACTGAAGCTATAGTTTTAACACTACAGTTCAAATTCTCTTCTTTGTTTGGCACTTACTTGGCTGGTACCTCTGCGCATCAGAGGTATGACTGCTGAGAGAGGGAAAAATTTTGTGAGACGCTCCTGAAAATAGAGTTCCACATCCAGGGTTTTCTTTTATTCAGTGTGATTCATTTAGGAATATCTTCTGCTTTCTTCAGCTGATATCCACATCATTTTTTTTTCCCTAAATCTCAATTTCCAGTAATTTTGCCCTCTTCTCTCTTCCCCCGGAAACAGAGGTTTGTGGTTAATAGCTTCCTGAACACAGAATCTGCCTCATACGCTTTGCAAATTAAAGAGAACATCCCACTGAAATAAAATTTAAGTCTAACAAAAACACAAAACAAACTACAGAATAAAGCAATATCCAGATGTGGAATACTGAACTAAATTCTTGTCTTCTTTGAACTTTGTACTTTGGAAATCAGAGTGCTGAAGGGGGATCATGGGAAAAGTGCTACTGGCTTTTCTTGTCATAATAAGCTAGTCTTTTCAATATAGTCTGGTCGCTCATTCACTTTATAGCTACAGTTTTCTATTCAGTTTGATCAGCCACTTGGAATTCCCAAGTGTCAGCTGCACAGTTTAAAAACTGTTTTGCAAAGGATAATTATGCAGACCTATTTTTAGATTCTTAAGTACCTGCTTTTAGAAGCAGAAGTGTGGATTTAGGCACCCGTCTTAAAAATGTAGCCCACAGCAGTGCATTACCAACCAGATTCCAAACTTGGGCACTGAACTAGAAGTATGACACTGTGCACTTGTCCTGTGACAGTGTCTTTCCATGGCTTGCTTACTGCCAAAGAGGCAAGAGCTTACACATTTCCGTAAGAAAAAGTCTCCACAAGAGCTTGCAGGAGGTAATATCAGCCCTCAAAGTGATGTTAGTTTGGTGAGAAATCTACCCCACTGTCTTCAATTTTCCATCTTGTCTTGGGCTGTAGTGACCCAAGAGTTTGTCCATGTTTACCACATAAACTCTTAGGAAATTAGGTTGGTACTAATTAGAAGTACTTTGGGTTTACCAGATCCTCCTGCACTAACAGCAAGCACCAGGCAAACCTACAAGGAACAGAGTGAAGCCCATTGTGGGAAAGCCCAGTGTATGGGATTTGATTAGAGTTTTTGAGCATTTTGTCACTCCTAGAAGAAAACAAGAGGCCAACTTCAGAGCATCCTTGGCCTTGTTTCATAGCCTTAGTTGTTCTCTAGGATTTTTCCCAGAGTGACCCATTTTCATTGGGCACTGTCTTCAGACTGAGTCCTCATTGAAGCTTTCCTCAGCTGTAGAAATCTACAGGTAATCCATCTAGGGTCATCTCATATAGAATCATAGAATCATAGAATCATTAAGGTTGGAAGAGACCTCAAGGATCATCTAGTCCAACTGTCCCCTCACCACCTATTACCCACTAAACCATGTCCCTAAGTACCACATCCAACCTTTCCTTAAACACCCGCAGGGATGGTGACTCCACCACCTCCCTGGACAACCCGTTCCAATGCCTGACCACTCTTTCCGAGAAGAAATTTCTCCTCATCTCCAACCTGAACATGCCCTGGCACAACTTGCAGCCATTTCCTCTTGTCCTATACATAAAGCGAAGGATAAGCTTTAGGTCTGCTGGACACAAGTGAATCTCTCTGAAGCTATCCACACCTTTTCTGTATCCTCTTCAATTCACTTGTGAATCTCTTCTCCACCTGTTCACCTCAGACTGCTGTTCCCAGCTCTTGTGGGCACTCAGCTCCAAAGCAGAATGGATCCTCCTCCCACCCACTTCATGGCCTTCTATCATCCCATGATCCTTTTTGCGCACCTTTCTTTGCATATTTTTGGAGGTTGCATAGTTTTCTTGCTGTTCACATTTTCAAGACTATTATAATGTGTCATAGTTCTTCTATGGCAAGTTGTGTTCAATATCCATAACATTATTTCAAAACTCATGACTCCCATCTTTCCAGAGAGATGAAGCATGTCCTATTGATTTTATACATGACATACTTGGTTGGCATTTTGAGCTTTTTAAAGGGAATTTTGTTCCTTAAATCTTCCTTCCCTTTGCGGGGGCATCATGTGTTGGCTTCTACCATCATTGAAGGCGCAAGTAATCACTAAATGGCAAGATAGTGCTTGCTGCTTTCATATGTGTTTACTTCCTCTAGAAATAGAAGGAGGTCTTAATTTCAATAGTCCTGGAAGCATCCTAACCTATAATGCTCCATTTAAAGGCATCTTCATCATTTAACTGGTCTTGCTGTTGGACCAATAGTTGCCCAGGCAGTGTTTGGTTCAACAGACATTTAAAACCAGCTACCACTGCTGCCTAAAGAAACAATCTTACTCTTCCTCTATGTCTGCTGGCTACTCTTTTTCTGTGTCCTTGTGCTGAGCCTGATCTGGCCAAAACCCAACCCATTAAAGAAAGAGAATGTTATTTTTCAGCTCTTTCAGTTCCCAGGCCATTTCACCAGGCTGCAGAAAGACCTATGCTGGCAGAAGAGAGAAGTGGTGCAGATCTCTTACTTTCAGTGTTGACTTATGTCAGTCTGAAGTGTTTGTTGAACTGCAACTTAAGGGAAAATATTTGTAAAAAAAATGCCTCATCTCATTGCTTTCCCGTGCTCGCCTGTATTTCTAGTTGATGTGTCTAGTGCTTTAGCATGAAAACTCTCTGAGGCAGGGACCATCTTTTTCTTGTGTGACTGTACAGACTAGCACAATGCAACAGCAATAATCACAGTAATCCAAAGGCTGTGCAGGCCAGCGGGCTGTTGGGTTAAAGCAGTTTGACCTCTATGCTGTTTCCAACTTTGTCTCCAGCTGCCTGAGGTAAGTCGTGTCATCTGTCTGTGTCTGTACTGCAGGGCAGGGACTGGTTCATGCCATGGGTAACATAAGAGGTTCACAACCTTGCTTTTAAAGTATCTTTAAATTGTTCTCTTCTGATATCCAACAGTTCGGACAGATCAGTGAATGCACTTGGCCCAGCTGCGCTTTGAATGGGACACTTCCTTTGTTTTTCTAGACTATAAGACCTCTCCAGATATTTGTAAGATTTTCCTTTCCTTCCAGACTGGAAATGTCTCTTTCTCCAAATGTGTCTTGATATTTTAGCCTAATAGCTCCTATTATTAATAAAGACTCATCAGAGATTTTAATCTGAACCCCAAACATATGTACTCATTAGACCTCCACAGTGATGTTCTCTGATAGAACCATTGCTTCCCTTGGAGGACATTTATCTCAACTCAGAAAACATGTGGAAGTCTTATCCTCTAAACCACAGTTGCTACTCAGGTGACAGCTATAGCTGGATGATTTTGAGTTTGTTTAATTATTTTGCACCCTGTATTTATTAGATATCATGACAGTTGAAGAAGTGGTCAAACTGTCACTACAACAATATAGAGCTCTTTCTGCACTGGCGGAAGCCTGGTGGAATTCCCACCACAGCCGTAGATTTCTGGTTCCCTGCTGGAAGAGTTTGCAAATTGCACAAATTCACATGATGCCTGGCTATTTCAAATCTGATGTTGCTTTGGTGTGTTTTTGCTATGGCATCCCCTAATTCGGACACTGTAGAACCAGATGTTTCCTTTTATGTTGCTACTGATCACAGGAAAGAAAAAACAAAACTAATGTGCAAAAAATTTGGCAAGTGACAGCTTCAGTGCAGAATTTTGTAATGCTGAGCCTGTGAGCCTCATATTAAACTAGTTCCAAAACAGGATGTTGCACTGCATGTCTAATATCCCTTTTCTACCACACCCCAGAACAATTTCTGTTGCTATCTGAGCTATGAATTACATTAAAAAGTAGCAATCAAATCTCAAAAAGAAAGATTATACCTACTTCACCAAGCATCAGGCACAGGTTTCATCCATTTTCCTGTTAAGAAATGGACATGAAGGCGCTCGGCTTTGAGATACTGTGCAGTGAGAACCTCCCCTTCCAGTGCCCTGACAGTTGTGTTACTACAGTGACAGAAACAATCATCCTGTTTGTTAGTCATATCCAAAACTGGACTTGCATAGTGGATTTAGCCTTTGCTAATTGCTCATCCATAATCTAAATAGGGCCAGGATAAAAATCAGATCTTAATCTGGTCAGTCATATGCCAATTCATGCATCCTTGATTATCAGTGTTTGCTCCCCATAAGTGAATATGGCATAGCTCATTCCGCAACAATCTCAGACAGTCTCAATTTCGGGATATAGTTATCAGCAAAGTTTTGAGGGGTTGATTAACATTGTCTCTTGATCTGTGGGATGCCACAATTTGTGTAGCTTGGGGAAAAGCCCTTAAAAAACCCTCCATAGTTTGCACTTTTTCTAACAACAGGCTGCTATTTATTATTGGCAAGAACAGAGCAAGGGCTTTAGAATTTAAGCAAAAAAGACCTCTGGCAATGAGGAAATGAGCCTAGACATTTTTCATGAATGGGGCAGAGCTGCTTAACTCTGACTGGCTTGTTTTCTTTTCTTCCTATTCACATCACTCAAGTCCCACCTTCCTGCCTTAAAAGGCATCTCGTTCCCTGGCAGCAAGACAAGTATCTGTTTGATGTCAGCACCCTTTTATTTGCTTAAAAGCATCTTTTTTTCAAGCCAGTAAATTGAAAATGACTACCGCGTCGAGAACTAGCCAATTTCCAGCACTCTCTGCAGAACTGCTCTGCTTTCACATTTGAGAGATATCATTAATTTTCTAATGAATAATGAGATCAGAGAGCTTGCATGCTGTATTATGTGTAGGAAAATGCTTATGTAAATCAGTATGGCTGTGATAGCTTCCCAGGGGAACTTTAAAGCTTATCATATCATTAAATCTGATAACAATTCTTTTTTTTTTTTAAAGTAATGCAAGAAAAAAAAAAGGTCTATTCACTGCCTATTTATAATAATACGTTTATAATATGAAAGAGAAAGGAAGACTACTCAATCATATATGAGAAAATGCAACCAGAAATTCCTTAGTCTTTGCAAGCTGCACCCGTTATTGAGGCAAAAAGCACCCCATATTTACATAGCTGAACCTTGTGAAATACGTTGAATGCAATGAAAAGACTGTCATAGTCCAATGTTAGTGTTTGATGTGGATTTCACTTTTCCAGGCTCCCTACAGCAGATTCCAAAACTCTTCTAGCACACCCCTTCCACTGACCTTAGAGGCACCTTCCTCATATTCGCCTTTTTCCTTCACATGTCAAATGATCTCAATGAAATTAAAAGAAAATGTCTCCCTTCCCTTTAACTTGGTTTTAGCATCTTAGTGTCAGGGATGCGTTTGATATGTACTTGGGCTAAAGACATCAGGGTACCATTTTTCCAGAGGGACTGAGAGCTGCTGTGTGGATTCTAGTCAGTATGTTTACCACCTAGAAAACTTTTAATTAATCTTCCTGTTTCCTTCCTCCCCTGCCTGTGCTGAACATAAACAGCCTTTAATTTGCCAGTGCTGTTAACTCTGGAAGTTATAGTATATATTATGCTACCATCACCAATTTCTTCGCAGAGTCTAAAGTCTCAGTGTCACTTTTCTTTTCTATGGGCTGAACTCATGCAGAAATGTGCCTGTTCTCAAGCTCAGTGCTCAGGTGCCTCAAACAGCCCTGTCAGGGCCTTCCTCTCTGGATCTATGGGAAGAGGTGTCTCATAGGATCAAGACCTGTGCATTTCCTAGCAGAGGTAAGTAGTGGTTGGAAGTTATGTCTGCCTGCAATATGCTAATAAAAAAACCCCATACTGGAGTTTTTAAAGGGACCTATGGAAGACAGCTGTAGGACTTTGTTGCTTAACAACCCTTTGTAGCTTTTAGCCTATCCATTGTTATACTTCTTTCTCAACGTGAAGTCATAAACTTCCTCCTAACATAGTGCAGTTGCTGCATCCTCTCTCATTCCCTATTCATAAAGTCATAGCTGAGCCTTAGGAGATGAGACGTGTTCTTACCATTGTACCAATGCTGGGTAATTAACCATGACTCACTGAATAATGATTAATAATATTTTGCACTTTGTAGCTCTTTCTCCCCTGAATCTTAGAGCATTTTGCAAAAAAGATTTGCTATGTCCTAGGAATGGAATGATGGAGGTGCTCTCCATTACTCCAACTGATGTGACACATCCTCTTGCTTCACATGGTGGAGGATTGCAGTGTCTTCCACCATCTGTCCATGCGAAGCCCCAAATGAGTACCACTGCCTGTGGCAGAAGCACAGGGTAGGTAGATCTGTACTGATAGGAAGACAGGAGATCCCTCTTTTTATCCTATACTGTTCCCCCTTCCATGTTAAACATTAGCTACATGTTTTTCCACATTTGCTAGAAAGGAGGGAAGAATGCATCTGTTCCTGAGGGATGATGAACTGAAATTGGCCTTGATTCAGAAATGTCTATTCAGCGCAGCACTTAAACTGAGACATAAGTGCCAGCCTGAATAGGGACAGAGTTAAGCCTCTGTTTAAATGCTTTCCTGAACAGGGGTCATTAGCACTAGCTCTCTCACTGAACAATGGATTATTAGTAATAGAAGCAGCTAGCATTCAGATAGGCATCCAAACTTTTTGGTGCTTTCTTTAACTTAGCTATTTTCTGCTGCTACTTGCAGGCCAGTTGGCTGCTGCACACACAGATCCGAAGAAGAGAAGGCTTCCAGCAATCTGCCAAGAGAACCATTCAGCACTGAAGTGCTGGTTTGGAGGGCAACGGCATGAGGTGGAGAATCAAAAGTGATGTCAGGCAGGTGGGGTCTCCTTTTGATCTCAAGAAACACCTTTTTCTATTGAAAACTTGCTCAACTGATTATCAAGTAGCAATACTGAGAAAAATTACAAAATTCCACCAACTGACATTTTGGTTGATTTCAGAAGATATCAGATTTTTTTGAATGTCTTATCAGAAGACTAAGCAGGTTTTGTTTTGCAATCAGCATAAATATTTGAATGTTGTTTGTCAAACTGTGACTATAATGGATTTATCCATTAAAATATACAATTTTACAAAACATATGTATTAATTCAAAGCTCTTCACTTTTCCCCTCTCAAATATATAATTTTGGATGTATTGTTCATACATGGATCATCCATAGACATTTTATTTAAATAAACTTCAGCTGTATTTTCTATCTGACCTCTTCTGCTATCCAGTTTATAAGGTAATGCAAATACAGAAGCAAAATGATCACCAATGAGAGACCAACAGCATGTACAGATTGTGTGCACATTTAATTCTGTGTACAGTGGGTTATTTCCAATGGAAGTTCTGGCATAGCTCATAAGCCTCCTTTTATTTCACACCAGTTTCATTATTTCAGCTAAATCTATCTGTAGTGGGAGATTATGGCCTTCAAGAAGAAGGTGACAGTAGGGCTTTAAGAGCCTCAAGTGGGACTCTGCCCAAACCACAGAAGGGTGGGACAAAGTAACGTGTCGAGAAATGTGCATAGGTAATTAATTTGATTTTTGTGTCACCTGGAGTCCTCTCAGTGTTTTTATTTAACATAGAAAATCGAGTTGGATAGATCATTTTGGTGAGCCCTGCGCCTCACTATGGAGCTGTGAAAAGATTAGAAGTGAAGGGTGGTGAGGCAGCATCACCTCTACACCTAACACTGCTCCTCTGATCATCTTTTATCTGCACAGGAACAGCATAAATCATGTGCTCTGTCTTGCCTTTTCTTGAAATAGCTTTTTGGAACACATTTCTGGGCAGCTAAAGGGGAAGAAGTTTTTTGCAACATGGATTTACCAAAAGTGAACTGGGTGCAACTAAGCTTTTATTATAAAATGACTAGGTTTGTGAGGGAGAGAAAAGTGCTATATGTTATCTACCTCCACTTTAGCAAGGCTTTTGACACTGTCTCCTACAGTATTCTTGTATTCAGTTTAGGAATTTATGATCTGGATGGACAAAAAGGTGGTTGGATGATATAGCTCAATGGACAGTGGCTCATGGGTGTTATTCTACCTGGAGGTGTAAAACGGACTCTGTAGGGGTCTATAACAGGTCCTGTTTAACATCTTTATCAATGACAGGAAGGGGCTGGTGGAGTACTTAAAAGTTTACAGATGTCGTCAAATTGGGGGCATCAGTAAAATATGCTGTAGGGCAGGGCTGCCATTCAGAGAGACCTACTCAGGCTGGAAGAATAGGACAACCGGAACCTTGCAAAATTCAACAGTGACAAATGCAAAATTTTGCACCTGGGAAAGAACTACCCCTGGCAACAGTACAGGCTGGGAACTCTCCGGATGGGGAGCATCTCTGCTGAAAATGGCCTGGGTGTCTTGGTAGACAGCAGGCTGAACATGAGTTAGCAGTGTGCAAGAAAATACACTGGTAGTATCCTGGGCAGTATTAGTGTAAGAATAGCCGGTATGTTGAGGGAAATTATAATCTCTATCTACTCAGCACTTTTTAGACCATAATAAGCATACAGCATTCAGTGCTTGATCCCACAGTAGAAGTAAGACATTAACAAAATGGAGAGGGTTCAGCAGAGGGACACCAAGAGGAGGCTGAAGCATGTACCTCATGCAGAGCTGCAGAGGGAATGAGGCTTGTTTGGCATTGAGAAGAGAAGCCTCTGGTTGTCAAGAAATTGGAGCTATGACCTTCACAGGGTTGCATGTTAGGAGAACAAACGACAATGAACATAAATTGACAGAAGAGAGGTTCTGACTAGATATAGGGAAAAACTTTTTCATCATGAGGTCATTCAAGATTTGAAACAGGTTGCCCAGAGAAAAATGTGCAATTTCCATCTATGGAGGTTTTCAAAAACTGATCAGATAAAGCCCTTAACAACATGGTCTGATCTCATGCTCAAAGCAGCTGACCCTTCTTTGGGTAGAAGGTTGTACTATATGACCTTATGAGGTCCCTTCCCAAACTCAGTTTTCCTATGACACTGTCCTACAACCTGGACTCATAATGCTTTGCCTTCTCGATTCCTGCTTTTGCAGTCCTGCACTCCTGTTTCAGACCTTAAAGCTGTTTTTCATTGGAGATGAGTTCACTAGCCAGAACTGCATGCCTGGGCAGAGGAAGGAGGAGGAAGATGAGAGAGAGGCAATCACTGCAGAAACATGTTAGCAACCACTCAGGGTAACAATTCAGAACTCCCTGAGATGCTCCAAGCAGACAGAGGATCCCCTCAGAGGGAAAGATTTGCGTTGATGAATGCATAAAGCAATTCCGTTCACCTTGGAAGGCCAATGATGTCTGATGAACTTAGGCTAACTGTCCTTTGTAACGTGGTCATTATTTGGTGAGTGGCTGAGGGAACAGAAAAGGCATTGAGAAAAGAGGTTATGTTTGGGAAATTCCTGTAGACTATGGACTTGTTTGAGGATGTCTGTGTTGCAGAGCTGAAGAATAGAAACACAGTGTGGAGGCCAGTTCATGTAGTCCCTGGAGCTTTTGCCATTACTGATGAACAGGTAGGAGGAAGAGCTGAGATGCTCACATCACTTGGTGTAAAGCCACTGAATGCATCCTCAGTTTCAAGGCTGCTGGTGCTAGTTTTGTGCATGTAATCAGAAGTAGAGCTCTGCATCATCCAGTGCTGGAACAGAGACTAGAGTCCCCAGGAATTTTGCGGTTATCGATCAAAAGACTGGCTTTCTTAGATGTCCTAGAGCATGGACAATGAAATGGTGAGTATGACGGAACCAAGGGGGGAGGAGGTTGTCTGGTTGTCTCAGCAGTGATGCAAGGAGGGATGGCTTGAGGATGATTGCTCTGACCCACAGGGTGGTACTCGCATGAGTTTTCATTTTCTCCTCTGTGTGTGGGGCCTGCTGCTGCCTTTCTAGGTTCAGTTGTCTGAACACCTCCAGGCTCCTTGCGGGTGATTAGGGAAATGTGGCTGTAACTCATAGGTTTGGTTTTTTTCTCATTTCCCAACGTTCTTGGGAGGAATTGTTATAAGTTTGAGAAGTATTTAATTTATTTTTTTTTGTGCAGTCATAGATAAAATTGTGATAAGGACTGTTGGACTCAGCTACCTTACTGTCACACAATGTGGTAAAAAGTTTATCCTTATATGAGAGAAGAATGGGAAACATGGGAGTACAGGCCTGAAAATGAAACATTTCTGAATTACTTTTAGATTTATGTTCTTTATGGTAATGCATTTGAATTGAACACAAGAAATAAACAATGCATGAAGAAAACCAGGTTAAACATTTTCTTGATATTTGGATTTTAGTTAGGTATTAATTACTATGGAAAACAATACTCTATCTACTTGGAATTAAGGTAGTCTTTGCTGTAGGAGGGGTTTTACCTCAGGGTCAGAAAAGGTCACTTGTCAGAATTAGGTTTTATTGATGGATTTGAGAAAAATACTCAAAGTAGTGACGGATGTGTGTAACCAGTTTGCTTTTACATTGCAAATTCTGAAGTTTTCAAAGAAGCATGGACCTTGGAATAGGTGTTATTCTTGTAACAGTGAAAAGAGAAAGAAAATTGGACTCTGTTGCAAATGTCCTTAATGTGGTATGATAGGACAATTTTCAAACTATTTTCTTACCACTCAGACTTCTGAATCTAACATATCAACTCTAATGTTACCTGAAGGACCTGGTTCTGCTCTTGAGCTCATGTTGGGTAGCAACTTGATCTGTAAACAGTCCCTCTACAGGTCTCCATATATGTTGCAAGAATACTGCTAGCACCAAAGCTTTCATGTTGATTCATCAGTGACATAAAATTGCATTCTCTATGAGTTTGCAAGGCTATTGAATTATGCAGTGTGTAAAGCTCTTTTTCAGTTAATGTTACAGAATTATGATGGTGTTCTTTCTGTCACACTCTTAGTATTGCAAGGAATGTCTACCTCTAAATCACATTGAATGTCCAAGAAATAGTAATGAATTTCACCCAAGTGCTTGAATAGCTAAAAATGTTACATCCTTAACATTCCACTTAGATGGTGTTACAAACCAGCTGATGTTCATATGAAGGCTAGCTCTAATTGCTGGGAGATTGTAAGAAAGGACTGGCATTTAATTTCAGCATGTATTTTCACATTTAACAAGTTACATCAGCTTCAGCAGACTGCCTGTGAATCAATCAAACGCTCACATTATTCATTCATAAAGCTGAACAGTCACGCCCTCCCTCATGAGCAGGCACATGGCTGAGAAATATTGACAAGGACATGCCACAAAAATAACCACTTAATCTTGTGTGGTGCCCCTTTGAAGGCATAGGGAAAGTAACTGCTGTATTGATATACACTGACGGAGAGTATCCAGAACAAGCCACGTGCTTTGTCTCTAATGAAGTCAGGTATACGTTCCTGTCTTGTTTTTAAAAGTATTTAGAGGTACTCAATTATTTTTTACATACTTGGAGTATATTTGACAATTATATGAAGACTTTACTCTTTTGTAAGGTGCATTTCTTGCTTTAATGAAGGATGAGTACAAGGGAAGAGTCTGGTGGTCTGTGGAAGTTACCAGGATTCATCCAGTATCTGTGCAGGATGTCCAACTTGTAAAGAAATGAGTTGATGATGGGTGGAAAACCAGAGGCCTGCCATTGAATGCAGGAGTGGTGAAAGTGCTGTGGGGATTTGGTTTGAGTTGCTGTTTGGCCACATTTATAGCAAAGGTGTGAAACTGCTTCTCCCACATCCAGTGGGAATATTCCTGCAGACCACAGTTGAATCTGTCTCACAGACTTCCTCCTCCAAGTTGCTCTGCTTCTCCATGTAAGTAACTGAATGCCTGTTGGGGCAGAAAACAAGAGAGAGAAATTTGCTAGCACGTGGCATGGGACACTCACCTTATTTCTAAGGTCAGGCTTTCTTGACTTGAATGCATCTCTTTGGAGGTGTTTGGTTTGGGTAAGGTGGCTGCTCTTACTGGCCCATTCCCAAATACCTCCAGGTAGAAGGGGCAAGAGTTAATGGGAAACTGTGGGAGAGCTGGACCAGTGGTGCGGAGGCAGCAGCTTGGGAGCTGGCTGTGCAGGAAGGCTGGAGAGCAGTGAGCTGGAGAAGTGGGAGTGAAGGACCCTGAAAGGGAAATGGGTCCTCCCTGCAGCTGGCAGGGGACCAGCTGTAGCCGTAGCAGAACAGAGGGCTCTGGCCCGCAGGCAAGACACTGGGATGGAATCATCCCAATAGGATGTCTGTTTTATTGCTCTTGTATGGTCTGCCCACTGGGGCCAGGCTAGGAAGAGTTGTTTTGTTCCTTCTCTATAACCATTGCAGAAGCTGTACCCAGGGTATTTGCAGCATTTCATTCTGGCTTCTCTAGCAAAGCCACTCTTTGTTGATTCATTGAAAACTCTGAGTGTTGATGCAAACCCAGTGAAGGCTGCAGCCTGCAAAATGCTTCTGCATCTCTCTCTCTGCTTGCACCCAAATTTCAGATATCTCCCCAAATTAGCATGGGGTGGTAAAGGACTGCTATGCCATAACACACATGGCAGCATCTTCAAGTGGGGTGGGGTGCACTAGAAACATTCCTCTGAGTATATGTGAGAGGTTGACAGTTGTTGCATGGGCACTGCTTCCAGTTTCTGAAAACTTCTCCCAAACCCTGCTCTGTTCTAATTTTGAGTTGTTATTTCCTTTTGTACTCTTTGAACCAGTAGTCTTCACTTAATATGTCTTCAAGTGTTTCTCTGCAAAGGAGGGACAGAATACTACTCATTTTTTAAACATGAGATTCACACAGGTTTACAGCACCCCAGGATCTCAAGATGAAAATTCAGTAAACACTACTATGAGATTTAGAAGCATATGATGGGAAGCAGCAGTATTTTGTGTTATTATTCTGGATCCTTAATCAAGGATCTCTACATATAGTATTATGTAGATGCTACCCAACAGGTATGCCTTTCTCCCCCCATAGGGATAGATAGAAACTGACTTTTCATAGAAGACAGTCAGCACATCCTAATAGCAAGTGCCAAAGTTTCTTCTACTGCAACCGTTTTTTTCCTTCTACTGTAGCCTGTTCCCTGATGCGTTTAGGTATATATATCTTTAGCTGCAGATGGTTAAATAATTGTTTAATGTTTTGGTTGTACAGAGGCCTTAATTAGGCCAAATTCCTGTGTTATTAGTTACAGTCCTTACTTGTAGCAACTGCCTTTAAGACGTTTCTGTCTGAAAAGCCATCCCTCTGGAAGCTGCCCAGGCAAGAGTGACAAATGCCTCCTACCCTGTAATCCTAGGGCTTTATAGTTAAAAGTCTACCATACTAAAGAGCATGATCATTGTCCATGCTGCCTCATTCTGGGATTTTCCAGACTCAGTGGGCAGGATGTAAAGCTGCTGTTTGCCCCTAATGCCACGTTTGGAACAACAGTCAAGCAGCTGTCTGGAGCAGGGAGTTAAGAATATTGGGACAGTGACTGAGAATAAAACTTTAATTTGCCCCGTGTGAGAAACAGAGGAAACAGCTAATCCTAGCTGTGTCTACCCCCACAGCAATTCTGCTGACACAAATAGATGTGGGGTATTGCATTAAAGCATTACATCATCAGGACAAACCCTAATGGGCTTATTTATGGCCAAGGCAAAGCGAGACGGAGCTAGATTCTGATCTCTGCTTACCTGGTGTAAATTCAGAGTAACTGCAGAGATAAAGTGACATAACCAAGATTAGAGTCTGGCCTCTTTGTTTGTAGCTGTTTTTGGAAGCAGCTGGCTTTTAGAAATTAAGGATGTCACATAAATCACTGGTAACAAAGTGGTTCTGGACTTGAGCCTCTAGCAGCTTCTGACCATCTATCTCTGTAAAAGCAGTGGTTCTCCATGCAGCTGTTTTGTGTCTGGAGGCTTTCAGTCGAATGAAGTCGACAATCCTATGTCTCCTACAGCCTCAAGGAAGCAATGATATTTGTGTAGCACAGGAAATCAGAAAGATGCAGCTTGTGAAATGCCATACGATCAGAGATGGGACTCTAATAATGGAAGTCTGCTGAGGATGAGGCAGTCATATCTCATCTGCTTAGCTCTGGAGGGAGAATGATGTTGGGCAATATGTAGCCCTGATAACAAAGTAGATCCTCTAGTGAGATATGACCTGTTCGTGACTACAGGTATAATTTTCTGAATACAGCCAAGGCGGAGTAGAGTAGGTACATAGGTTTGAGTAAATACATCTCACCCATTCTGAAGCACTATAAGAAGAGGAATCTAGAGTGATTTGTTGCTCTCTTATATTAAATGTAGCTTTTATCTAAAAGGCCGTGATATTGTACATACAAAATAACCTTAGGCTGCATTGGTTTGGGATGTGGGCATCCCAGGATGATGATCATGGAGTCATATCCTCTGCTTTTTTGGTTCCNTGGGGGTGGGAGTGGGGCGGAGGGGACACACACAACAGGGGCGAGCAGTATATTTGACTAAACAATTGCTTATATGTCTGGGAAGAGCAGAAGGATATTAGGATATTTAAACTGAGGCTACATTGGGCAGAAAGCCATTTTTATACCTTGCTACTGCTGTTACAGATCAGCTAGTCCAAGATGAATACAGTCTTAATTTTATAGTAGTTTTCTTGAGGAATAGTACAGCTAATAAGGGTGGTTTTTTTTTCCATTGGCCTTGCTAAAAGATGATGGCTATCATTTTCAAATGATACAAATTGCTGTAGTCTGACCAGCATGGGTTTGCACTGGCTGAAGATCTTGCTCACACCTTCATTGATCTTAAATTGGAGACACTTCCAGGTTACTGTTACTGGACTGCAGCTTTTGTCTCCTCTGATATATTTCTTAGATGCAAAGTTTGTTCTCTTCTCTGGAGTCTCAGATAGGACTTTTATCAGTGCAAGCAATTTAGTTAATGCATCTTAATGAGTGTTACAATTCCTGGTATCTGTTGTAATGTTTATACTTCAGAAGACCAAGTCTGGTTTAACCAAAGAAAAGCTAGGAGACAACTTGGCTATGGTTAGTGGTACCAGCATGGGCAAAAAGTCCTGCCAGACAAAAAAAACCCCATCCCTAAAACATGCTATGAGCAGCTGAACAGACACGATCTCATGAAGAGATATTATATTTATCACTTCAGTGTTTAATGGTATTCCAGTTTGAAAATAGGCAGACAAGATTTTTGTATGCATTATGCAAAAATCTCCAGGTACAAATTCTTCTCCATGTATTCCCAGTCTCCAGAGATGACTGCTACCTTTGTTTGAGAGAGGTATCTGTCACGCATATAAAGCACTCATCTGAACGCAAGCTGCAAAGATAAATGCAGTTAGCACTGGCAATGAGTGCCTAACACAGCAGCTTGAGAGGCCATGTGGTGAAGGTGTCGGCATTTGCAGAAATAAAAGCTAAAGTTCTGAGTATGTGAAGTCATCAGCAGCCTATTTTTGCAGGTTGCAGAAAGGTTCTCTGTCAGTTAGGATGGACTAAAGACTGACTTGGAAAGAAACCTGTTCCACCTTCCTGGCTTGCAAGTACATTTCCCTGCACTTGTCTGTTTTCTTTGGAAGTGTCTCTCTCAAATATTGGGATATCCTGATATTGCTCTATTCATTAACCAACTAGAACCAGTGGTGGGGGTGTAGCTGCTCTGCCTAAAGTGTACTTGGGGCTTTTTGTCATGAGGGTACTACCTGGCAGGTTTTGCAAAGGACAATAAATGATTCCTTCCTAATGTGATAGCAGCATGCTGGTGGAAGGCAGTGCCACTGCAACAGAGGGAAGAAGTTGCTGACACCGAAAGAAATGAGAGAGGGTGTGATAGGAAAGAAAAATATTTTGAAAAATTTTGTTTGCAAGTGGGGGTGCTGAATGGCTGTTAGAAAACCGAGGCATTAAACATTTTTCGTCTTCTCTAAGAAAATAATTTCCAAAGGGTGGAGCTGTAAAATATCTTGGTATTATAGTTAGCATTTCAGTAAAATATTGTTGTAGGACAGAGGTCTCTGCACATGAAATCTCCCCTGATTCCCTATCTCTCATGGAAATTCTGCAACTTCTTCATTAAAAGGATCAAAATTCAGCCTAGAGTACTTGCCAGCTGTAGCTTGAGCTATTAAATGCTTCCAGTTTCATGTGAGAGAGCTCTAATTTTTCTTAGGGGGGAAAGGGACCATGAAATTTCCCATGGAGAGCAGGAAGAGTATGTGAAGGAGCCCTGTGTCTCCCATGCATAAGGATTGTTATTTGAAGGGTATGATGCCTGTCAGGAAATTGCTGAGAGGCTGGTGTTGCTTATCCCATTTCTTGGGGTGGGGGTTGAGAGACCAGGCACGGCGTGCAGGGTGTTCCTACAGTGGAGAGCACATGCGGAAAGCTCCATGTAGGAAGGCATTAAGGGGGTCACCTTCTGGAAAAAGGGGCCCTTGTTTTGGAGAGGAATGTGCGAGGGGCACGACATGGGTCTCAAAGCAGGCTTCAGCCTTCATCTCTGTGCCGAGCTTTCTGTGGTCTCAGCTTCCCCCCTGGTTCTGTGCTCCAAATCCCCATCTGCAAACAGTCTGGTGGGATGGGAAGCTCTGCAGGGCAGGGGCTGTGTCTCGTTATGCAACTGGCACCAGGAAACCCTCAGTTTGCTGGGCCTCGGGGCATTATTGTAAGGCAGATAGTAAATAAGAATATTGACATGATTAGTTTTTAAAGCAGCAGCTTGGCAAACTACAGAAGAAATACGTACAGATAAAGTGACCTTGTGATTTTGAAAGCAAGACCCATTATTTGTTTTGAAACACATTGCCTCAGTGACCCTGCTAGTTCTGCAGACATGTCCTGCCTGGAAATGCCAAAACAGGTTGTACACTGTATTTTTAACCAAGTTAAGGTTTTGTTGAAATAAAGAATATCAATCAAAGGCTGTTAGGCCAGAAGGCCACATTCCTTTGGCTGTTGTTGATTTCACCAGTATCTTTTGTCTGAAAGCCTGTGCTGACAGGGCATCAGAGGAGAACTCCTGGGGTGAGTGGGGATGAGTGAGGGGAGCCACATGTGTCTGCATCCCTGTCAAATGGGTGTCATCGGAGGTCAAGTTCTCAAGCTCCAGAGAGGACCCTCCAGCGACCAGTGATTAGTCAAGGGGAGAGGCAGACACTCTTCACAGCACAGAAACAACATTATATGGAGCGTGACAAGGAGAAGTGGAACATAGTACATGAGGGTACGCAAGGGAGGTGCTGTTCACTGCTCTGGATCATCCCCTTCATCACAGGAAATGGTCTAAATGAGACTGATGTGTCTGACCATCGTGTTGAGCTCCCTCAAGTGTATGTGCTGGTCTTGGTTAATTGCAGATTTTTCTGCAATTCACCCAAGGGTGGGTGAATTTCATGCTAGGATTCGAGGCCACGTGAAATTGTAGCCTACGTGCATGTAGTAAAACAGAGCTGGGTGATTTTTCTCTCCTCTTGTTGGAAAATGAGAATTTTTCTGGAAAAATGCTGGTTTTACTGTCTAGAAACGGTTCACAAATGTCAATGGTATTTGCTGAAAAGCTGTTTGGAGAATAGATATATTAAGATACACTGGCAAAATCAAAGGAAAAATGTATGTCCTTCTTTTTATCTATTAGCATCCAGGATGTAGGAGATACAAGTTCAAATCTCTCCATTTCCAGGAGTGATGTGATCCTAAATCACTTCCCACTGTAATTTCATTTTTGGGATATTTTGGGTGGTGATGTTCATGTTTGCTCCTATGGGAGCCATCCTGCTTTGTCAGGAATACTTAAATATTTACCAAGCTGGGGGGCCAGAGCCAGAGAATAGGGGGATGAGTAAAAGTGATTGCCACACTTACCAAAGAGAGGGAGCATCTGAGTCACAGGCTCTGATCTCTTTCATGTTTGTTTAGGCAAGGAGGACTCAGGTCAGCAAAGGGATTGAGAGTAGCTTTCACTCCTCCTCTCCCAGTGAAAGCATTGAGGTGGTGAAGGCATTGCCCTGTTACGTGGGTCTCCTGAGGTAAAAGGAAGGGTCTCAACTTCAGGCAACTTGCCTGGACAGCCCTGCCACTTATTACCCAAAAATGAGGGACAGAACTACTTTCTCTCCCCAGTCAATGTTTTTCACTATTCACTGTATCTATTTTTCTTGGTTCTTTTTTCTAACTGGAAAGTGAGAACGTCCTGTTTCAAGTCTAAAGTGCCTTATTCAATGCAGGTTGAAGTGTTTTTTTCTCAAGTGGAAACAAGCCCAGCCCACAAAATCATTATCTGAACTAAAATCAGTCCCGCTCCTTGCCTCGGCTGGGAGGGATGGAAGGAATTTAATGTCACCGTTTGTCAAGAGGTCACCTGGCTTCCTCAGCCTGTAAATACCTGTGGGGATGCTTCAGCTAAAGTTGGGAAGGAAGTGGATGGCTCAGGAGGAGAGGCTTTGCCAGGGAAAGGTGAGATTTTACAGCTCCCTGGGAGGGGAGCTGGAGATCACAAGCTTTTTCTGCCCACTGTTGCCCTTGGGTCTCTTGCCGCAACAGGTTCCATCCAGGGACCCTAGGACCTGTTCCCAAGGTTTCGTCAAAGCTTAGGAATGTCCATGAAATTTTTTGCTTTTGAGGTATTGGCAATTATGATTTTCAAAAGAGAAAAATATCTCCTTAATAGTATTACCATTTTCACACTTTTTATTCTAAAACTTTAACCGAAGAAGAGAGAATTTTGAACAGTTGTCCAGAGTTGCAGAGACATCAACACCAGAGGCACAAACACAAGACAGCATCAGCTACGTCTTGTTCTGATGTGCTGCACAATGGACTAACCTCAAGGCAACAATTTTGTTTTAGCAGCTGAGACGCTCTTTATTTTGGTTGGGTTTTTGTTTTTTTTTTTCCTTCTTTCTGCAGTTATCCATGGCTTTTCACATCGCATTGTTATTCATGGGGCTGTGCGGATGTGGCATGTTAAAGCACTTCTGTGAAGCACCTTTTCATGCAAACCACATAGAGTGATTGAAACTAGAGGAATTTCAGAAATATGCTGATGTAGAAATTCAGAACTATAATACAATTTCTCTGTTGCTGAAAGTAGCAACAATAAAAGATTAAGTTATTTTTCTGGAGAGATGAAAGCTCTTTTGTCCTTGATCAAATTAAAAATAAATAAATAAAATAGGATCCGGGAATACTAATCACCAGCACAGGGCTCATTTTTGCGTATCTCCACTGATTTTGCAGGAGTTTCTGCTGGCTTACACCATAATAGAGACTAGCAATAGCACCTGGATGATTACTCTACAGCACGTCTCTTTCTTTTCGCCTTGTTATGCTTACTCACTGTTTGGTGCTTCCAGACAACATGCACATCCTCAGTTTTCATGTCTTTTGTCTTGACGTTGTTCACAATGTCCTCTTCCCTGATTAACAAAACCACTGCCTTGGCTGTGATTACTTGCTGTTTATGAAGTATCATTGGAAGAGGGGGCACAGAAGAAGGAAGGCTACAGTGTCCTCCCTTGCTCTGACTTCTAGGAGAAGGCAGCCAGGAGCTGGCCACATGCTGTCACCAGCTCAGCACTTACAGCAAGCAGCTAAGGCAGAGATGGAGGGAAGCTGGTGATGTCCCCTGTCCCCTTCTTGAACTTTCTTCCCTGCTATGTTTTTTTTCAGCCTTTGCTGCCCTCTCTTTTCCTTAGACTTCCTGTCTCCTCAGTGACACTGGAGAAAGATGAAAATGCACACTGGGAAGAAGCTGGAGAGCTTTCGTGCCTTTTTCTGACACCTCTCTGTTTCCTTGGCTGTGCTCACCCTCACCTGTCCCTCCATGCTGGCTGGCTGCTCTCTGCATTGTCTGGGGTCTGTGGGGTGACTGATACAGCCTGACTCCATTTATCACAGGGCACTTGGAGGAAAAAGATAGGCCATCGCTACAAATAGTAAAGGAAACAAATCACCCTGATTTGAGAAGCCAACAAAAGCATTTTTATTTTTCTTTACTGAAATGCATCCACACAAATGTGTGGTCTATTGACTGAGCCTGGAAACAGAGGTCCCAGCAGATCGCTGGAGGTGTGGCCTGCAGGGCTAGAGGGACCCAGCCCAAGCACCAGACTGGAGATGCGTAGCAGTTACTGCTGCTTAACGATTTTATGGTTGTCATCTGTACAGTGGTGACTGCATGCACACGCTTAGCCTGTGGCAAACATGAGGTAAAACAGGTTACGTCAAACCTCAGAGGAAAATCACAGAAGTTAAACACTTTTTGCCTCATGCTGGCCGGGGAGCAAGAGCATACACACATATGCAGCTACCTTGGCTCAGCTGTGGTTCTTTAATCTGCCGGGCTGCGGTGGTGACTGGAGTTGTTTGAGCCCTCGTGGTTGATCATTGAATTAGGTAGAAAAACCAACAACCTGTAACGAGTTCTGCTGGTTACACCGTCTGCCACATCAAGGTTAGTGTTCCCAAAGCATGCAAGTGAGTTATGAGACCAAATTCAATTTACAGTTAGACTTTGTGGCTCCTAACAGCTTTAACTATTTTGGGCTAAGTTTTTTTTTTTGTTGTGGTTTTTTTTTGTGTGTGTTTGTTTGTGTTTTTTTTTAAATCAGAATTGCTTAGCATGAGAAAAAAAAGGGATACAAGCTCCTGAGTTACTCAGGTAGATTTGAAAGCATTACTCATATATTTCCTTCTTTGAAGGAATTGAAAGAGTGACAAATCTGTTTTTCAGAGAGAAAGAGTGTCAACTGTAGGACATGGCTTAAAGTACAGGTTATAGAATAAGATGCTGTAAGAGAGAAGTAGCTTTTAAGAGAGTAAGTAGCGATGCACTCACCTGAGGGGTGGTCTCCAGATCTGCCACCCCTCCTTCAGCTAGGGCTCTTAGAAAGTCAAGAATGGACTTGTCTTAGAGTGGGGAGAAACCCTCTGCAAGAGACACCAAAACATTTGAGCCAGGTTTCTGCCATGGCAGTGCTGCTGCAAGGTTTAAAACTGCACAGCTTCTCAGAGATGGAAACAGCACAGGTAGGGTACGATAATCAAGAATATAATCTAGAAGGCTATTTACAAGCACCATAATGGAAATAGGTTTCCATGACCTGCTCCTTCTTTATCGCTGTGCCTTCGGCCTGACCCAGCGCAGGGCTTTCACAGCCGCATGGCTGGGAACATGGTGCCCAACCTGGCAGGGGGCCCCGGGGCTTTTGGAAGAGGGGGAAGGTTTTGGCTAGTGCTTGTAGTGGCAAATCCATTGCAGAAGGGGGAGCCAGTGTCTTCTCCAGCCTGGCACCTCCACTTTCCTCTTTCTTCCCATTCTCACACCCACAGAGGAGGAAACTGAGAAGAAGGAAAAAAACCTGAAGTGGGTTAAGGAACATGGATTTGGAGATCACTGCCTGCCAGACATCTCAAACACCTCTTTGAATCTCCCCACGGGGCCAGGTCCCTTGCCTTCAAAGGCCAGAGGAGGAGAGCAGGAGAGCTCCCTTGGGGAATCACAAGAGGTACCAGCTGAAAGTCTTGTGACTACCTAACACAGGTGCTGGTTTTCCAGGCATCATCCTTGCCGGGTGTCAAAATTGCAGGAATATTTCCTCTGCAGCACTCAGATGTGAGCTGGCTTGCATGGGACATAGTTCAGCAGGAGGCACCTCCAACAGCCTTAACATCAAAACAAACACCACTCATGGAGAACCACTCTGATTATGCTGTTCACCCACACACTTCATAACCATCACCCCTTTTACTTCCCACTGTAGTTCATCATGACTGAAACAAAAGGCAAGGGAGATACTGCTAATGAAGTGCAGAGAGATGGATGCTATCACATTTTGCACATATGTAACTAGCAGTTTTAGCAGAACTCCAAAAAAAACCATACAGTATTACATTAGCCAGCTTAAAAAATGCCTAAACTTACCAAAATATATGTTATTCCCTATGAATACTATGATGTGTGTCTGCCTCCCTACCCCCACTTGGAAGGGAGCTGTGGCAGGGAGATACTTCAAGGAGATTGTGGTTTATATTACAGCTGCTAAGATAACCAGGAGCTTTCAAAAAGAATCTCAGCTAGCGCGACTTGTTTTACAATACCAAACTCCAAGGAGAGGCGGGGGGAAAAGTAAGTTTGTTTTCCACGCTGCCTCTTTATCTTGATGTCAAATATATCCCCTGGGAAAGGAAAACATTTAACCAGCAGATCCCATGGACACACACACACACGCACACATGCGCCTTTTCCCCCATTAAGCTCCCATGGTGGCTGGAGTGTGGCACTGCTCAGTCTACTCCTGCTGCCAGAGAGCCGGAGGTTTGGCAGGCAGGGAAAAGCCTAGGACGAAGGTACATCAGGTGCCACACTTAACAGTTGCAGGTGCTAGTACCAGCCTGTCATCCGGGGGGGCAAAACCCATGAGCTGCCTGCTGCAGATGGAGTGGTGATTTGGTTAAAGCTGGGAGCACCTCCATGAGGGGGGGATAATTGCAGCTGGAGAGAACTGGTTAATGACATAGACAAAAGCATAACAAAATCCAATCATTGCGAAGCTCCCTGGATAGCTCATGTCTGAAACAAGATGCACATTTTTAACAAGCAGGGGCATGAACTGTTAGCACAACTTCTCAGAGGAGGGCTCAGGGGGTCTCCATTGCCTCACTGGATTACTGTAAATGATTTGATCTAACTCAGCCAGAAGCTCTGGCCTTAATACTGACATTATTGCCTGGATTGTGGAGTCTTAGATGATCATAATGAAACCTCCTGATCTGAAAATATGTTACACGGCACTGTTGTGTGTGAGCATTCACAGATGCAAGTCCTTCCCTCATTATTCCCCAGTCTGACTGAACGAGGAGCTGTGTCTCCATAGCTCTGGAACAAAGCTCTGATGCCTGTGGTGGTTAAGTAACCAGAAGCATGGTGCAAATGCAAAGGAAATGCCTTGCTTTTGCCTAAATTGGTAAAAAGGCTATCACAAGGTAAGAACAAACAAGCTGCTAATGTGGGAGCCAAGTTTGCTTGCTGATGGATAAGCCAGGACAGAACTGGTGTGCCTAAAGAATATGAGTATGCTTAGGGAGACACCTTCTTGCACAGAAGATAAATAAAATGAAAGCTCTTTCCTGAGGTAGGATCAGAGAAGTAGCCAAATTATTTACACAAACATATAATCCTTTTCAATGCTAGGTAGCTAGAGAATTATGCCAAAATGAAATATGGAGCTCACTGAACTTACTTATGCATTGGAGGAATAGTAAGTTCAAATCTGTATCTGGGTTTCATAGAAGGTTATTGACTTGGTATGAGGTTGACGCACATTTCCAGCATAAAAAAATTCTTCAACTGTGGTTTGTTCTACATGGAAGCATGCACCTATCACCAGACTCTGTGGCTTGGGGCTGCCACTGTGCACACCACATCTCTACGTTAAGTCTCTGATGCTGTCCTGTTTTCTGAGTGGGGAAGACTGAACGTAAGGCCTGGTTTCTCTCTCACTTGGACATGCTTTACACCAGTGTTGCTCCATGTTTCTATGGAGCTGTGCTGCATAGAAATTTCTGAGGATTTCATTCCTCAGCTTTAGTAATAGGAAGAAAACTTTGTTTACGACTTGAGAAATGCAGAGGAGTGCTCTTTTGAAGAGCCTTACGACTTTCTGGAAAGACAGTCATTATTGCTCAAGTTGCAGTTATTTCAATAGGTAGAGTCCTGATGCCACTGCAGGGAGCTGGAAGCTGTGCCAGCGAGAAAGGAGCCGCAAATTCATCATGGCATCCTTCAGTCCTTGCCTCTGTGTACTCTACATCCATCACCTGCACCATGAAGTATTCTTCTCAGATGAGGTCTTCTCTGAGAGAAGTCCTGGGTTTCAGTTACTTCAAAAGAGCTTTCAGCAGCCAGTAAATTGGTCTGGGAGATGTGACTGACCACTATGAGGGATCCACCTGAGGATGCCATTCACAACAATATGGCTAAAAGTCTTTTGGTCATGGTATAAGACCAAAAAAGAGCATTGTGATTATTTATATGGTGCAGGCTTTAGAGCTTTCTTCTCTTCTAAAGAAAGCCAACACACTTCAGACAACTGAAAGCAAAGCTCTTAGAAAAACATTTAGTCTTAACTTAAACACTTACAATGTTGGAGTCTCTACCAGTTCTCTTGGCAGGTGGTTGCTATTATTAGCTTAAATAGTCTTTTGCCTATTTCTTGCTCTCCTCAGTTATTCATCCCTTCCTCACCTAATGTGCAGAGACTCACAACTCATACTACAGCTTTTTTTTTTTTTTGTGTTCCTCTCCCCTCTTGGGCACTTGAAATGCAACCAAACCCAAATCAACCTATCAGACTTCTCCCATGCTCAGTATTTTTCTGGGGTTTTTCTTAACTTTTACTAGCCCTCTTCTGAGGGCTCATACCTCAGAAAACGTGACTCAGCGTCAGGTTTTTGTGACCAAAAGGCTTACAGTTATATGAAGGTAAATACAATCTTGGTGGGTTTCAGTGGGTTTTCTGTCCAGGCGAGACTTGATGAACTTTTGATTCTTTTCTTTTATTTCAATAGACAAACACGTGATGGACCAAAATCCAAATACATCTTCAACACCCTCTCATACACTAATTTTGTAATTTCTTCAGACTACTTGCCATCCATGGTGTCACTATGCACTGTATGTCAGCTGGGGTTTGGTATGCCTCTCGCCAGCACCAGATGTTTTATACATGTTCACAAGTGCCAGAAGCTCTCTTTCCTGCCATTTACCAACAGTTTACACTCACAGGATATTCATTCCTTTACAGAGAACTCAGGCTTATTATCTGTCTTCTGCAGCTGATGATACATTTTGAAAAGGGGTTCATTGTTGCTCATTTTAATTCAACAATAACTTTCTTCCTCCCTGTCCTCATTTGTTAATGGATTTCATTCCTCATTAGCAGTTGGTTATAAGTGAATGCCTGGATTAGCTGGAAAGTTTTTTCTATACTAGTGGTCATTGGGAATCTTTGACAATGAGCATTAATAGAGATAAATGTAAACTTTGGCATTTTTATTGCTATTATTATTAATAATTTTTGTACTGCAGCAATGACAGGGGATCTCACCCAGGTCAGGGTCTACTCTACACAGCCAGCACAGATCTTACAAACTTAAAGAAAAGATACAATAAATGCACAAGAGGAAATAGTGCTTGGGTGGAAGGTAGCGATAGCTCACAAAAATACCAATATATTTTGCTACATTGAGTGTATTTCAAACACTCTTTATTCCCCCACCTCTTTGTCAGAATTAACTTGTTGACATACCTGTGTCTTTTTTCCCCTTTACATACCTGTCAGCTAGAACTGGTATGACACCAGTTGATTCAGAAATACCTTTTTGAAAATATGTATGATTTCTGACTGGGGAAATATTTGCTAATTCAAAGGACTTTGTAGTGTCAGTGTGAATCACAGATTTTCTCTTCCCTTAGCACAAACAATGATTTGTCTAGAAGCCCCTAAATTAATTTTGCCAGTTGTCTATTTATTTACAGCATGGAAGCAATAGACAGCCAGCAATAGCCGCTCCATGAGAATGTGAATGTTAACTATGTGAATGAACTTATTCAGGAACAGTGCATTGACTGAAAATTGTAGAAAATGGGATTAGTTAAGTAAAACAATGACTTGCTAATCAAAGAAGGGACATTCTTTGTCTTAATGGCTACCATTGCTACAATGTCAAGGGAAATGGTGTTCAAATTAGCCATTCTTAGTTCATTTGCTACTACTTTGCTCCTGTTTTTCTTTTGTTTTGGAGATCTTGACACAAGCAATCATAAAGCCATATTGGTCTTTTCTTGGTTTTTGTTTTGTCTGTTTTGCAGATGAACTCATTTGTGCCTCCACTAAAGCATCTTTTAAAAGTCTGTAGGATATCAATGTAGTAGTCAAACCTAGCATATGTGGTCCAGGATGTGAGGTATATTTTAGGATTAGAGAAAATGGCCTCAAGTTGTGCCAGGGGAAGTTTAAATTGGATATTAGTAAAAATTTCTTCACTGAAAGGGTTGTCAAGCACTGGAACAGGCTGCCCAGGGAAGCGGTTGAGTCACCATCCCTGGAGGCATTTAAAACACATGTAGATGTGGCACTTAGGGACATGGTTTAGTGGTGCACTTGACAGTGTTAGGTTAATGGTTGGACTTGATTATCTTAAAGATCTTTTCCAACCTATATTATTGTATGATTCTAAAAGTATGGGCAAATTGTTCACATGATACTGTCCTGCTTGTTTGCAAAGTTCTCCAGTTCATCACCTAACTCGAGCTATTGAAAAAGAGAAGTGTGTAGCCTAGACTAATCATGTACTGACAAGTGTATTCATGCCTTAGACATTCATCTTTGAAAAGAGTCAATCATGCTCGGAATATCCAGATGCCTCCTTGCTCCTTTTGTGTTCTTTGTGTTCAGGCAAGTATGATATTCCTTCTCTCCCCTTTCAGGTGAGCAGGAAGAGCATCATTGCCCTGAAATGAAAAAAAGGATCATACACTGCCCTGGATATAGAGCTGATGCAGAAAGTGTACACCGTATTTGCTTTCTTTTTGTGTTTTTGTTATAACTTTAAGTCCAAAACCATAATGATAATTTTTGAGATGTGCTTTTCCATTTCTTTGCATATTTCTGGCAGGAAATATTTACTATATTCTGAGGTGGTTGCAATGATGGTCTCTTAGTGAAGATGCACTTACCTTTCCTCTGCCTGGCTTATTGATTGTCTGCAGTTCTTCTCATAATACCAAAAAGGGATTAAAAGTCCAGTAGGAACTCCAGGCTGTTCATTCAGCTGCAGAAAACTTGTAGCATGTGGAAAGGTCTCCAGACTTCAAAACCTAATCACTCTGGAAAATTATAGCAGCTCAGCATGCAAAGAGAACACACAACTCAAGATGAAAAACATCTCTCTGGGGATTATTGGATTGTATCTGATCAGGTATCTTTCTAGCTTTCTATCTTTGAAAGGGGTTGGTAACGTATTTTATAATGGAGAACATTGCTTTACTGTGCTTGTGAAGGAAGTTTTTTCCTTGCCCCAGCTAGTTAATAGATCTTGTGTCCATTTTTTCCTATATTATCAGATTTTTTAGTATTTAAAACATCTAATCATTCATTCACTTCTGTGACTCAGTAAACCATTATGGAAATCAGTTTTCAGGAAACCTCTTTTTAACACTCCTTAATTCTGACATTAGAACCTTAATTTTGTAAAACAGTTGCTGAGTGAGAACTGTATTTAAAATCCTACTGTAACAGGATTTAAACACTTTATCCGTGCATTAACATAGTCAGGCAGCTTAAAAATTATATTCTTATGAGTTACTTTGGCAAAATGTCTATCTGGAATCACTGGTCTTGTGGTGATTTATCTACTCTAGCTATTTGAACTGGATTTAAAAGGGAGTGCCTCATTCTTAAACTAATTGCCAGTCATTTATTCCAGAGGAAATACTTTTATAAGGACAAGGGACTAAAGGCCAACTTTTCAAAGGCATGTAGGTGCCTAAAGATGCAGATTGGCACTAGGAAGGTTTTCTGAAAGCATTGAGGAAACTCCTGTGGGGTTTGGCTACGGCTTTAGGTGCCCACATACCTTCAGCAGTCTGCTCCTAAGATTTTTTTTCCCTGGCCAAAGGAGAGGTCTCCAGAGCTACTGCAACTCAAAGGCTCCCTGAGACAGGCACAAGCAACACAGAAGCTGCTTCTCCTTCCCTTCTTGCCATCCCAGGATTTGGTTAAATTGAGCTCGATGAGAAATCTGAGGGAGCCCCAGAGATGTCAGTTGTAGACAGCACAACAGTACAATCCTCTAAATGATTTTACAGCACAGCTACTCTGCCAGGAGTTACTCTGTGAGGGGCTGTGTGGTGTCACATCCCTGTGGTACACACAGCATTGCAATGAACATAGAATCATAGAATCATTAAGGTTGGAAGAGACCTCAAGGATCATCCAGTCCAACCGTCTCCCCACCACCTATTACCCACTAAACCATGTCCTTCAGTGCTGCATCTAACCTTTCCTTAAACACCCCCAGGGACAGTGACTCCACCACCTCCCTGGGCAACCCATTCCAATGCCCAACCACCCTTTCCGAAAAGAAATTTCTCCTAATCTCCAACCTAAACCTCCCCTGGCACAACTTGCAGCCGTTCCCCCTTGTCCTGTCACTAGTTATCTGTGAGAAGAGGCCGACCCCCAGCTTACCACAACTTCCTTTCAGGTAGTTGTAGAGGGCAATAAGGTCTCTCCTGAGCCTCCTCTTCTCCAGACTAAACAGTCCCAGTTCCCTCAGCCGCTCCTCATAAGACCTGTGCTCCAGCCCCTTCACCAGTTTCGTTGCCCTTCTCTGGACACGCTCCAGGGCTTCGATGTCTTTCTTGTGGTGAGGGGCCAATGCAATGAGAAAAGTCTTGCAGGCTGACCCCTGCCCCACCTGGAGACACTTTTCCCTGGAGAGGTTCCTCACCTAAGCCATGAGTTTTGTGGCTGGCTCCCTGCACCCGAGTTTGCAATGTGAATGGCTGTGCCTACGACCACCAGTGGGATGTGAAGCTTGATGTTCCCCACCATTGTTTACAGTGAAATTGAAATGCTCACTGGTGGGAACAATGAGAAAATGTAAATGTTTGTACACGGCATCCTGCAGTCTACAATAGTGATAAGGAAAACAATTGTTACATTTTAAAGGAAGGCTTAATAAATATTTATTCTCGGTACCAGCGTGCAAATAATTTACATGGGTATGCTGTGATTCCAGCTATGTTTGAGATGTCCCTTTCAGAGCTATTGCTTCCATGCAACATGTGCTTTAGTTTAACAAACCTCAAACCAACAGAAGTAGCTCTTTCTCTAATACTGTTGTAAGGTAATGACTCATTTTCATTTAAGTGCTTCAGCAACCTCCAAGAAACATTAATGCCTGGAAATTCTGTGCTCCATGCATACCACGTATTATACTCAATAATTATTATCCTCCCACTGCAAAGGAACTTGGTGGTAAGTCAATAGGATCTTCAGATTTTTTAAACTGCCCTAATTGTTAGCAGATCCATACTAATTTGCAGCATGTGAAGGTCTAGCTGATATCTGTGATCACAGGGCTGTGTATGCAGTATAGGTCTTTAACACAAATCCTTAACTTGTATTACAATGGTAAAAGTGTATAAAGTCAGAGAAAAATGAAGAGAGGAAGAAGCGACAGTGAACGTAGGAGATGGATAAAAAAAATCTTTCAGATTTCCTGTTTCCACAGAAGTGAAATGAATCATGTATCTATAATCCATATAGATATTAGAGCATAGGAAGATTACAGGAAGAGGACAGGACCTTCGCATCATTTTTGGGCTAATCAGGCTGTATGCTTTCCTATCCCTCTGCCTACTTGTCCATGCACTGGCGAAGGCAGTGACCTTACTTTTAGAAGCTGAGCGCTCTGGATGGGAAGTGCTAGATCAAAACAAGGTGCTGCTTACGAAATCTTGCGTTGTCTTAGAGACTCACATGTGGTGTTGGGGGGCTGTGTTCAAAGGCACTGGTTCTGTGACCAAACTTCATTCTTCTCTCACAAGTCAGGATTAAGAATGGGTGAAATTTTGGGTCTTGTAGAATAGAATAGAATAGAATAGAATCATTAAGGTTGGAAGTGACCTCAAGGATCATCTAGTCCAACCATCCCCCCACCACCTATTACCCACTAAATCACGTCCCTAAGTACCACATCTAACCTTTCCTTAAACACCCTCAGGGACGGTGACTCCACCACCTCCCTGGGCAACCCGTTCCAATGCCCGACCACCCTTTCCGAGAAGAAATTTCTCCTCATCTCCAACCTGAACCTTCCCTGGCGCAACTTGCAGCCGTTTCCCCTTGTCCTGTCACTAGTTATCTGCGAGAAGAGGCCAACCCCCAGCTCGCCACAACTTCCTTTCAGGTAGTTGTAGAGGGCAATAAGGTCTGCCCTGAGCCTCCTCTTCTCCAGACTAAACAAGCCCAGTTCCTTCAGCCGCTCCTCATAAGACCTGTGCTCCAGCCCCTTCACCAGTTTCGTTGCCCTTCTCTGGACACGCTCCAGGGCTTCGATGTCTTTCTTGTGGTGAGGGGCCCAAAACTGGACACAGTACTCGAGGTGCGGCCTCACCAGGGCTGAGTACAGGGGGACAATCACCTCCCTGTTCCTGCTGGCTACACTATTCCTGATACAGGCCAGGATGCCGTTGGCCTTCTTGGCCACCTGGGCACACTGCCGGCTCATGTCCAGGCGAGCATCAATCAGCACTCCCAGGTCCTTTTCCTCTACACAGCTTTCCAGCCACCCCGCCCCCATCCTGTAGCGCTGCCTGGGGTTGTTGTGGCCAAAGTGCAGGACCCGGCACTTTGCCACATTAAACCTCATCCCATTGGCCTCTGCCCAGCGATCCAACCTGTCCAGGTCCCTCTGCAGAGCCATCCTACCCTCCGGCAGATCGACACTTCCCCCCAACTTGGTGTCGTCTGCAAACTTACTGAGGGTGCACTCAATTCCCTCATCCAAATCATCAACAAAGATGTTGAAGAGGATGGGCCCCAGCACCGACCCCTGGGGCACACCACTCACGACCGGTCGCCAGTTGGATTTGACTCCATTCACCACCACTCTCTGGGCCCGGCCATCCAGCCAATTATGAACCCAGCGAAGAGTGTACCTGTCCAGACCATGGGACGCCAGCTTGTAAATGGACTGGTGTTTTCATCTGTGCTCAAAATGTGTGACACTGTATTTGGATGATGGTTGATCTTTTTTTTTTTCACTGTTTTGTTGTCCTGTAAAGGTTGTCTTTGTGTTATTGTGAAATCCTCAGAGAGCACAGGAAATTGTACGAAGTATTTCAAAGTTTTCCTCAAAGAGAGAAAATTCTCAGTTTGTACATGCTACACGTATGACAATGGGCCATCCTTCTCCGGAAATTTCAATTTATGGTTGCCAAGATAGGAAGAACAGTCAAAGTTCTTCCGCCACAAACAAACTATGTATGTGGCTGTGTGCACAAGTCCATTTGCATGTGCTTCTTCACACATTTGACTTCAGGTTCTTTTGAGGGGAAGGAATACAAGTTTTGATGGTCCCTCCTTGATGGGGTTTTCCAGATCTTGCTAATGTTCATCTTTGTTTTTAAGCACTTACACACCTGAAAAATTTAGCTTAAACAATCACAGCCAAAGGCTTAGTATGAAGTTCCTTTGCAATACAAGGATAATGGTTGAATAAAATACGTCGTATACACAGAGAACATTATTTCTAGGTGTCAGTTATGTTCCTGCACAGAAAGTAGGGGGAAATGCCCAAATCTCTTTGACTTTCATTCAAATTTAAAATCTTTAGTAGGGTAAAGAATTTTGAAAATGAGAGTTTGCATACTAATTCGGCTGTTGTTGGAATTGCGTGTGTCTGTAGAGGATAGTTCCTGGGATATATTTATTCTCTTGCTTCTGATACTGTTCCTTAATCACCAGAAGATGAAACAATGCTCCATCCTTCCCTAGCTTTGAGCACAACTGTGAAGCTTGCCAACCTCAGTAAGCTATCGGTCTTACTTTTATCAGCCCTAACTTCTGAGACTTTCTTACAGAAGTAATGGCATAGTTAGGAAAATTAGTATTTGTATGTGATCCATCATTTAATGCCTGAGAGTTAATCTGAAGTTCTGAAAGTTTTCATGGAAAGTGGCTGATTTGGTTGCAGGAAGTCTAAGTTCTGACTTGGCGAAGCTTTCTGCATGTGCTTAGCCTTGTGGGCACAAGAAATCACATCATATTTGATTGAATTATTTGTGAATAAAGTTAAGCATCTAACTCTATTGAATGATACAAGAAGCTTGTTGTAAGGAGAGAACAAGCTATGTTTCATCGTTGTACTACCTTAATAGGCTGTAGCAAAATATTTAGGATTTTTAAAATAATATTAACATTGATGTGTGTACTTGGAATATGCCATAGTATTAATTCTAACATTATTATGATGAAGGATGATTCTTCTTGTGTTCATTTCAGTAAAATGCTCTTAATATTAGATTGCCTTTTCAGAAGTATGCTGCCAAATCCAAGAAATGCATCTTAAATGACTCCTGATCACTTAAATTTGCAATGAAGTATACAGGCTGAGCACATGGAGGGAACCCACTGCATTATTAACACCAATTGCATAGCAGTTCTCATGTGTTCCCTGCCTCCCTGCTCTGTAAGAGCACTGCTCTAAAGGATTCTTGTCCTGGTCACTTTGCTCTTTGCTCTCTCTTGTTCCTATGTGGGTTCCCTCATTTCCTTGCATGGACTTTTCTTTCCTTGTTTCATCATATTTCTTCTTCTGGTCCTCCTGTCCTTCTTCTCCCGCAGTAACTGGGTTCAATGTGCACGCTGCTGCTACACAGTGCCTCAACTTTCCCCACTTCGTTCTTCATCCTATTTCTCATTTCTATGGTTCTCTTGTGCTCTTTTCCCTCTGTCCTTCCCAGCTTTCCCCAGGTTCCCCCAGCTTTTTAGCTCTTTTTTTCTTCCCACCCTCTGTCTCTCTTTAAAATTTAATTGGCATGCTTTCTTCTAGCTGTCTTAGAAAGCCTTATTTTTTTTTTCTTCTCTCTTTTCAACTTCTTTCCTGAATTGCAGTCACACTAGTTCTGCTTTCCTGACTGCAGAGTCACAGCAGCTGTGGTGCAGAAAATCATCTGAAAAGAAAATGCTAATAGGGGTTTTTATAGTGTACAGTAAAAGGCTCTGATTAAAAAAATAATAATGCTACACCTCAAATACTACCTCTAACCAAGACCATTGTTTTTTGAGAGCTTCTTTCTAGAGCGTGTAGTAGCAAAGCAGAATACATAACCTCATGTGCAATCTACCTGCCTGTCATAACCACAGGCAACGTTTGAATTAGTGTTTTTCTTCACAGAGAAGCAAAAAACTGTCTGTGTAATGGAATTTATGCTGTTCCTGATAACAAAATCATAATTAGTGTTCAAGAAAGTTTTACAGAGGTCCCGTTGATGTGTCAAGCTCTGATTGTACATAAAAGCATCCCACCAGATACTTTCAGATCGAACTGGTTCTGCAAGCATTTCTCCGTGAGCATTAATTGAAATCTATAAATGAATTTGCTTCAGCCATACTAATATTCCACTCATTTCAGCTTTCTGTGAACATTCAGACAGTTACGTTTATTACAAATAACCAGTCTACACAGATTTCAACCTTGGATAGGTCAGTATTTCCATATAGGAACATTTATGTTCATAGGGGAAGCGTGGTCATCCAACTGGGGACAAGAAACATAGGCCATAGACTGAGCTGACCAATTACATCAAAGCATTTTATTTCCTCGACTAAAGAGAGAAATCTATGTAAAATAATGCAACAGTACATAATTTATTTAAAAATCTCCTCAGTGCTGAATATTTTTGACCAGTGTGGAGAATATGAACAGATGTTCTGTAAGCAGTTAAATACATTAAAGTAAATGGTTTCCTATCAAATTACTTATCCATAGAGCTACTTTCAAATGATCTTGTTTGCTTCTACAAAAAATATTAATAGAACAAAAATAAGAGTATTAGATGGACTTTTTTCTGTTAAATTTCCCTCTTGAAAGAAGATCTACAGAGGATGAAACAAATTTGGGGTCTTTTTGTTCTTTTTCCTTAAAATATCAAGCATTTTTTTCTGGAAAAGAAAAATTTTCAGGAAAATGTTATCTATGTACTATTTAGAAAGTATTTTATATACTACAAAATATTTTTTATCACCTCAAGACTTACCCCGTAATAAATTCCTCTGTTTTGATCCCTATTAAAAAGAAGGAGTCCTAATGGGGTCTTCTAGGACAGAACTAAGCTTTCACCTCCTGCCAGCCCTACCCCACTTCTATGTCTTTTATGCTCACAGTGATTCTAACCTGGTCTTCCTGCATCCTTGGAGCTCCTTGAGTTGACAAATGCAAAACTGAAGCCAAGTCATAGAAATAGAAGACAGCTGGGAGTTAGGAGGCTTGGTTCATGTCCTACCAGCGACTGAACTGATGGGACATGAGCAATGGGAAGGGATTTGGGCTGGCCTGATCCTTGAGATGGACTGTACGCAGGAATACCACCTTCTTTTGTGGAGTGCTCTGGGAGGCCAAGGTGAAAAAGGCTCTAATCGAATTCTTGCAGGAGTAGTTTTCACTGGCTCAGTGGGAGCTGTTTGCACACAGACGCCATGGAGCAAGTTGCTAGGTGTTTATTAACTCAGCTTGGAAAAGGAGGGGAAGGGGAGAGAAAAAACACTGAAGGGAAAATGCTAGTTAAAAAGGCAGAATACCACCCCCGGCTTTCCACTGAAAGCTGGGAGAGCTGGGGCTGAGCAAGGTCCTTGTAACCTGTCTGGTAAGTTTTAAAGGATGTTTTCCCTTTCTGTAACTGGTTGGTGTGTATGTGTGTTAGGAAACAGCGATTAAAATATTCAGTCAAGGGCTTAACCCTTGATTGTTTCTCTGTTTCAACCCCCATTTAGTGAAAAGCCCCACGACAGGGGCTCAGGGGGCTTTGTGGGGCACAGCCGAATCCCTGCTGGACACCTCTCCCATCCTGAGGTACAGCCCGGCCGTGCAGCCTTCCTTCTGCGGGATTTGGTGGCATGCAAGGCAAGAGATCATTTGGGATGAATAGAGCCCTTGGCCTGTCGTTTAGGCCATCCAACCACTCTCTGTGTTCTTTGTCAGGGCCAAACAAGCTCCATATCATTACGCTGGCATTCACTTGCCCAGTCTCATTATTAGGTGCATTAGCTGTGGGAACTAAATCCATGACAAAAAAAAAAAAAAAAGAAAAAAAAAAAAGAGGGAGTGGAATTGGCACGCACAAAAAAAGGCTTTTCCAGCTCAGGCTAACAACTTGTGCCTATTAACTAAAAACGATCATTAGAAAATTCCCCCGCAGACTTAAAGTTTCAGCAAAAGCTTGTTTCACGTATGCACTTGCCCTGTTACATGAACACATAACCAGCCTTAAAGAAACACACCCTCCAACGCTTCGGCGGGGACTGGGCGAGGGACTTCCAGAAAGGCACTGCACTACCTTTAGAAGAAAGCTCTTTCCGCTCTCCTTCTTTCAACAGTAATGGTTAAAAATACTGTGCCAACAGGAGATAATAAGTGTATAGCCTTAAAAGGAGAGAGATATTAGAGGATAACCATATCAGGTTGGGTTAGTAGCTGAACCAAGAAAACAAGATCCATGGAGGTCCTCAAGATGCTTAGGACCCCATGTCAAGTCTTCAAAGGGATGGGAATGTACAAACATGTCAACTCAGACAACTTGGTTCCTGAGGCTTTTGGTGGTCCTTATGCGTTTGGCAATGGAAGAGCTGGGCTCTTCTTCTGGTCCCTGGAACATGTTGGTTGGTTTTTCTGGGATTTTTGTGGGCCACACTTTACTGGCTTACAGACTGCCAGTGGTCCGTGGGCCACTGGGTTAACAAACATTGCCCAGCTTAACACAGAAAATGTTACTGGGTCAACAGATCAATTCACAGGCTTCTGATTATGGGTTTTTTTTCCCCAGAATATGCTTGCTTTCTTAGTATCTCCTAACGTTCAGATTTTTTTAGGTTGTATGATAGCCTTCCTGGGAAATGACAAAATTTCCAGTCCCTCAGTCGTGTGAAGATGAGCATGACACAATCTCTGGAGAATACACTGCAGGGAACAATACTGATAGTGAAAACAAATGAGCAAGTCTTTCCCATCCTTAAGGTACATGCAGTGGTTCTCTTCCAGCTACCATTAGAAACAAGTTCCTAAATCCAGTTGATTTAAACTAGTGAAATATAAACTTGGCTCAGCTGTTCTCTGTCCTAAGTTCCCACCATTGGCTATTGTGATGCAGCTACTGCAGAGAGCTTAGAATTGTCAGGGAGCAGCAGGAGATCCCTGGAAGGTTATCTGGGAGCTGATGGCAACCATGAGGTGGGCAGGGTGGTGTGTCACTGATGGGCATACAGCTCTGCAGCAACTGAAAGCAAGGAGTCACAGGACCTGAACACAGGTGAACAGAAGCAGCCAGCACATCAGTGATGCCCAGACAAGGCTGGAGTGATGATCCAGGTGGAGTCAAGCAGTGAGGTACATTGCCAGGCAGAGGCACAACTGTGATATTGTTCATGCAAGTATCAAAACTGAGGGCCTGAGTATAAAGATGGCTCCCAAGGGAAGAGGAGAGGCTCCCAGCTCTTTCTCACACAGCTCTTTCCCAACAGTCAGACCCAAGGTCACACAGCCACACCATAGCTGAAATGGCTTTGGGCACTGGCAGCCAAGTGCCAGGGGTATGCACTGGGCAAGGAGCTGGATGGGTGCAGAGGTAGCAGCATTCTACTACTTCTACAAATCATTGTAGAAGTAGTATTGCATTGGAAATGATGGGACACATACAAGGAACAGACTCTGGCTCTCAACTAGCTTTGCTACAGCCCTAGCAACAGCGATCCTTGCCCAAAATTTGATTTTTCAGGCTGAAGCTGTATGATGGAAGCAGCCATTCCTAAACAAGCATTTGGCTTCCTGCACTGACATCCTTTCCTGGTGCTCCATTTGCTCAAGCAGGCTCCCTCAAAGAGGTGCCCTGTCCATATGGTAGCCTAAGATCGTGCTCATGTGTGGCTGTGCAACCAAACCTCTGGATATCAAAAGCGGACTCCGTGATCTGCTTCTTGCTGGCTCACCCCTCACCCTCTTGGACAGCGACCACTGCATGCACCTGGAATAGATACATATTTAGGCAATGTGCTATTTGACCAACAGTCTTGTATACGACTCATTCAAACACCTGCCAGCAGTTTTACTCTAATCCCACTTTTCAGTGCTCCTGAATGTTGTCCATGATGCCAGCGTGTGAGCAAGCACAGTCCTAGCAGAAGGCTTATCTCTTAGCGTTTCCCCCTGAGGGCTTGTTTCTCCCAGATAAAAGTGTCTTTGGATCTGGCAGGCTGAAACGAAGAACTCTTACAGTGCTCTGACTCCTCACTGAACAGATGGCAAGGGGAGAGCACAACTCGCTGCAGGATCAACACATTAGCAGGCTGGGATATTTAAGCAACTTTGCTACTGCCTCCTTTCGAGGAGTGCTTATGAGATATAAGACCACAAACAGTAAATTCTTCTCTCTCCTATTGCAAAGCAGCAGAGCTGAGCTCCTGGTCAGACAAATGCTAGACTTTGAGAGAAGTTAATGAGCAAGTTTGCATGCTTTTTTTAATTTTTTACACAGTCTCAGTGATCCAACACAAGGGTATTTGGTGAGTTATGGACCACATAGTTAGGTCAGCTTTAATAAAATCAGTAAACCAAGATGTCTGGCACTGACAAAACGAGACAGTATCAATATCTGATTAGAACTTCAGAGACCAAGTGGCATGGACAGAATCCAAGTGGACTTGCTCCTCTTCCTCCTCCTCACATCAGCAGCTCATACTCCCTACTAAAGAAATCTAAGATTTTGGGAAAAAAAATTAGAAGAGGCCAGGATATGTGTGCTA
The DNA here is from genome assembly GCA_013399095.1 of Psophia crepitans. Lineage (NCBI taxonomy): Eukaryota > Metazoa > Chordata > Aves > Gruiformes > Psophiidae > Psophia > Psophia crepitans. The sequence continues at coordinate 93,529 of VWZZ01007052.1, read as the reverse complement.
TAAAGTTTTTCTCAGGTTGCTAAAAAAAGCAACCCTTGGAAATTAAAAAAAAAAAAAAAAGTCTAGTATACCGAATTGATGGAATTATTCTTTCATCCTGAGTGTAACAAGCATCTTCTGGGTCTGCTGTCGTTAACTGCAGTGATCTGTTAAAACATGTTGATTTCAGGGGTTTACAGTTTTCCAAAGCTGTCTTTTCTAAGGAGGATATTTTCCCATCTCAGTTTGGGAAAAAGTGAATTTTTATAGACATTTAGAATCCCAAACATGTAATTTTGTTAGAAGTTTTTGAATAAAAAAATGCTTCTTGCATTAAAAAGAAAGGATGGCCTGCTTTACCTTAAGGAATAATGAAAACTAGCCAAGATGTAGGGGTTTTTTTTCATAATAAAGACATTCTCAGGTGTATTGCCTTCTTTTTGCTAACTTGCTAAAGTCCTGGGGGTGAAGTAATACCATCTCCCACACCAGATGCACTGGTGATTTTACTGGGCAGGGCGAGCAGAATGAACCCATTCCATTTAAGCTGCATTACTAGCACGTATGTAATACACACAAATACATGTCAGTTGCGTGTACAAAATCTGCCTTCAGAAATGGTTTTTGATTGATTATGAGTTATTTTTGAAGAGTCCTGCTGTCTCTCCTTTGGCTGAAATTTTCAGAGAAATTTTCATTTCTCAGCATCATTGACTGGGGAAAATGAAAGCTATTCATATTTTTGTCAAGTTTTACTAGTCCTAACGTTTCACAACTAACAATGTGGGTGTTCCTTAGAATTTTACTGTGTCAAGCTCCTTATATGGTTGTCCAATGTATAATGAAGTACTAACCAGAGGCATAAGTTTACATGGGTTTACTGTAGGTCTTAGAAAAAGCTTTGGGCATCCCTCCCTCCCTCCGAGCACTTGCACATGCGTCAGGTACTCCCGTACCATGTGATGCCTTTGCTGCCATATCCCTTTTCATGCTGCATTGACCCAGGTTACCAAATGTTTATGGAGTTTCTAGATCAAGCTGGCTTTGCCATTTCCTTTTTTTTTTTTTCTCCTTTTTATGAACACAAGCTAGGAAAATGACATAGTTGCTTGCTTTTTTCAAAGGGACATATTATAAAAAATACTCTCTCTAGCTACCTCAGTTCCCGTCATGTCCTGAGCTCAAAAGACACTGAATGTGATTCAAAACCCATGAGTGTTATGTCCAGTAACATAAGACTAAGGTAAAATAAGTAATTTAATTTATAAGCCTGTACACCTTTGCTTTGCAAATTGTAATCATCTATTTTTGCTGAATTTCAGCTTCTGTTGGAAAATGCAGTTTCACTGATGTGTAAAGTGTTCTTCTCAATGGTGTCACTTTGTCTTAGGTATGGAATGGAATTTTTGTTTTCTGACTAGCTCTAGAAATTGTCTCATTGACTTATTTGAAATTTATTTGCATCAGTGTTGTGATCAATACACATATCCCAATGGTCAACAGAAACACTCTGCTGCAAATATTCGAACTTCAAGCTGATTTACTGGAAAAATGTCATCAGAGCTAGTGTTCCCACTCCCTGAGGAATGTAAATTCTGCAGTTAGGTTAGCAAATCACAAATGTGTATTCCAGTCAGTTCACTGAACTATTCTGCAGCATTTGCTTAGAATCTTTCCTGCAACAGAAAAGCTTTTCAATAAAAAGTTCACTGGGCTGATTACTATGAAGACCGAGCAGGAGGGAGATGCAGAATTGAAACTGATGTGTTGGAAACACTGAATGAGAATTTACTGAAAAATTGCCATGTCTTTCCTGAAAACACAGAAGTCTGTCTCTCAGGTAGATGCAAATCAGACTTACATCACAAACGCCAACTGCAATAGGTATTGTTCCATAAATAACAGTGAAAATAATTGCTGTTAAAAGCGGTGTATATAATTGCACAGGTTTTGCTTTTCTTTTTTCCTTTTTTTTTTTTCATGATGTGAGCCACTTTATTTTGCCTTCAGTTCAAAACTTGATCTAATTCCAGGAATGTCTAAAAACATTCACTGTATCTTTTCTGCTGGGAAAAAAATCTCTCAACTTACTGTTAGCTGCTTGCTCCAAAAATAGAATGTACAGTACGTAACAAATTTGGTCTGACAGCATTTTCCCAGCTGGAAGGATGGAACTTTTTAATTGGTGAATAAATAAATAGAAGTTTGATGCTGCTCTGAAACATATATTTTTAAAAAAATAAAGAATTTTGCTCTTGCCTCTAGTAAGCATAGGAACAGATCTTCCTTTCTAACAAAAACAAAAAAGTCACCTTCATTGAACACAATTTAAAAGTTAGGTCTACACACACTGAAATAAATTAAAGTCCTGCTGCTGCAGTTGAAGAAGACCCATTAAATTATCTGTCTCATGGCTTTTCCATACCATTTTAGTTCAAAACTTATCATCTCAAATTGCTTTAAAGTTTGACATGAGAACCTTAAGTGTTGGTGAATCATCAAATAAGTATCTATTTAGCAAGAAGAAGCTCTTATGAATTTAGGTTTATCTTGTGTTTTCAGACTAAAGAAAGCAATAATTTAGACTAGGAGTTCACCTAGAATAATTGTGTGGTATTCACTTTTGCTACATGAAAATAAACTGGGACAAAATGCAAACACTGATCTGCAAATCCAGAAACTGGAAACGGGAAGCACACATTGGTCTAAAGCCACAAAATGTGTTTATTTGGTCCTCAAGTCCAACACTGGGCACCCTGAGACTCTGAAATACTCATTCTTACTGCACCTTAGCTCTTCAGGTGCATTGCTTGGTTGAATTTCCCTTGGCACTGAAGTTTCTGTAGTGAGGGACATGCAGCAAATGCACCCATCCTGAAGCTGTCAGCATGCCTGTTCTCCTTCCTGGGGTGGGCTTCCTACCCCAAACTGTCTCATATTGTATTAAATTTAATTTATTATTCAAACCAGAGGGATCCTCAGAAAAGCTGACACGCAGGAGAAGGCCTATGGACTGACCTTTCTGGGATGTGTCGTCTTTGTTCCTCATAGCTCAGTAATTAAGTATTCATCTAGAGAAAGGAGGAGGTCTGTTTGGAAAAAAGTGGGGGAAATCAAAACCACATTTCCCATCTCCTGGAAAAGGAATCCCGAACCAAAAGTAGTCAGTAAACATCTTGTATTCTGGCCCCATCTGTGTGTACTGCATAGCCAAGAGGCTTGGAAAGGCTCTCCCTGCCAGAATATGAGATAACCTAGTTGTTAGGGAACTCCCTCACTTCTATTTCTTTGGTGCTGGCATACCTTTTGTTAAAATATTTTGGTTTAAAGGAATGCACTGGTCCAGGCATGTAATATTTGTACGGAGCTTAACATGGTCCTGCCATAACACTTCTATCTCCTCCAGTGTGCAGAGCTGGACCAGAAATCTCATGAGAATGAGCTTACTCATGAGATATCTGCTAATTCTGGCTTCCGGTTATGCTGTAAATAGTATGAGAACTGCCTTTCTAGCAGTTTTAGGGAATTTGGCCTTCAGCCATTGCTAGAAAAGCCCAAGCTGTGATCTAAGTGAAAAGCAAGAAGGAAAGAAAAATGGTCTAGGCTTTCAGAAAGCTCTTTTTTTTAGTGCCAGAAGTTTTCTGAGGTAGAGTCTTCTCTATCCTTCTACTCAGGTGAACTGAGCACCGTTTTCAACTATTGCAGACATGCCTTTGTGAGATTGGGTACCCTGCAGAAGGCGCTGTGATCTGTAAGCAGGTACTTCAATGCCTTGATACAGCTGTTGCACAGAGTTTTTGAGGGAGAGCTATGCCAAAAGCTAGGTGGTGAGCTCAGGACTCTGGCTACAGCCCTTCAGCATTGGGTCCCAACAATGGAGACTCCTGATACCACTGCTTCTTTCCCTGGTATCTCCTTCAGAGGTGCTGGAATGGTGCCTTTTCCCTGTCCTCTGGCTCCCTGCCCTGCCAGCTACCTGCCCTGCCTCCCAGCTCTAATGAAGCTAATGGATCCAGGAGCCCAAGGCTCTACTTTTTCGTGAGGCCTTTGGACAGTAGTAGAGTGCAAACAGTGTCTCAAAAAGAAGCTGGGCATTGGCAGACAGGTGACTTTTTTACTTTCAGGAAACCCCCCAGCCATTGTGAAAGTAATTCCAGTACCCCAGAATGCAATCCCTCTTTTCAAAACTAAAGGCGAAAGTCATGTGCTCTACAGGCCCAAACTTGAGCACTGGATCCTCTCTCATACGCAATTTATTCTTAGCCCTGGTATCAGAAATACTAGTAAGCACATAATCTGTAAACACCCTTTAGCTTTAATTACACTCAATGTGCCTTGAGGGTGGGTTGGGTCACCTGACTTATTGACTGAGGAAAGTGTTCTACTACCAGTTTGTAAGCCTGAAAAAATTACACAGAAATTATTACATGTATTAAAGATGAACCAGATGAATAGTACATTTAATACAGCCTTGTTTGCAGTATTAGTAGGCAAGGTATTGTGTTTTCATAAGGACATTAAGGTCACTTCCAAATAATTTTCAACAGTCACCAGACATGCGACAGGTGATGTAAAATCATCAATAAGAGATGGGTTCCTTCAATAAGGAATTAAGTAAGCAAATAATTGCTATCATAGAAAATACCTTGTCTAAAGTGTCCTTCACATTCAAAAGCTGGTGAAAGTCAGACTCAAGGCTACAGATGCCACCCTTTCTCACCCCAGCCTGGTGAATATGCATTATGATACAGCTTATAGTTGCATGACCACACATTATCATCCCATAAAACAATCAACTTATTCAGAACACAAGACAGTTAGATGATGAGGTATTTAATCACCTGTCCTCAAATCCCTCTGTCTTTAGAGGAAGCCTTCCCTTCCAGACCAGCCAAAGATGCTGAATAGTTGGGTGCTGGACTCCAGTAGTGGAAGGAAGAAAATTTGATGCAGGATACCCTCCTCAGCGACATAACAGAGCTTGGGGGACTTTGGGATGAAATTCAAAGAGCTCAACATATGAGATGGCTACAGATGACTGCTGGAGGAGGTCGTAGGCAATGGAAGACCAAAAGTTGAAAGCTGTATAGATCAATATTCAAGCCCGGAACTTGAAGTGATGCCTGCAGAGATGATTCTTGTGGGGGATGCTCTCTCAGAACCTGAGCTAGTTTCTGAGACACAGGGCAAATGTTCTGTCGCTTAGAAATTTATTTTTTTTTTTGAATGGTTGTAGAACTTTATAATAGCTTCCAGAAAACCCTCCTACTCTAAGAGCATCTCAGAAAAATGCTGTGAAAAAGAAATTTGTGTCTAATTCTCACACAAGAGTGTCCCATGACTCTCCTGCATGAGAATCTAATGCTGGTTCTACAGCCATATCTAATTCAGCAAACATTGATGTGTTTGGGGGTTTTGCTCCTGTTGCTTCACAAATTCATTTGCTGTGCCACTGTAGTTTACATCACTTTGACCCTGACTTTGGGATAATCCCTAAGTCAACTGTCATTTTGTCATTTACTGTTTGTGTCTATGAATGTGAATGTTATGCTCTCTTCCATTTGAAACACTATTCAAAAACCCAGTCTTTTAGTGTGGTTAGGTGTCTAATTGTCAATGATTTCAATGGGTTTTAGATGCCTATACGCTTTGGGATTGACTCAGTCACCTTCTAAAATTTGAGCAGATGGGCCATGGTACTGAAATGATGAACCGATTGATCTCAGAGGAGCCTCATAAAACTAGAAGGGTCTGAGCACATGGCACTTTAGACTGGTTGTATAGGAGCCTTTGTAAGGCAAGAAATTTTGACAGAGTTTATAGAGAGCACGCCCAGAAACCTCTGTATATATGACACACTAACTTTAAGTGATTTTCCAGTGACTTGTGTTGAAGAATGTTATGCCCTGAATTTCTCACTATATTTACTTATCACATTCTTCATGTTGCAGCAGGTAACATACACACACACACAAAGTCTTTGCAAACATCTGTGGGAACAGCAAGTATGCAATTAGTAGCCACAACCAATTCTTCATAAACAGCCTAGAAATTGAAATGGATTGTCATAAAACCTTTGTTAAAGAGTGAAAATTTTTAATGAAGTATTTATAGGCAGCATACATCCCCAAAAGGGCTGGATATAAAATACTGTATTTGGTCAGATGGAGGGTTTCACTGTCTGTCAGGAAATCTTCTACAGCACCAGAGGACCAGAGGCTGTGCCTCCTTCTTTGCAAATAGTACTGTTGGTATCAGACAAGAGAAACTGCAGGGAAACTCTTAAGAGAAACAAGTGCGGCAGAATATAGTAATTTGTAGTTATTTACAAGAGTAGCCATCAGACATCAGGCACATACAGGAGCTGTTTATGAATTGCCTTAACTGCCGTATCCCAGCATCTCCTAGCCATTTATGTGTTGCTCCTTCCTTAGGCTCCATGTATCAGGGAAGTATCTAGTGATCCCATTTTACAGGTCCAGCAGCTGAACACAGCTGCGACGGTTCATAACGTTAAGGCTAAGCAAGTGCATAAAGGGGCAGAGGGACATCTAGTGGGATTTCCACTCTCTCTGCATTTGCAAGCCACCAGAAATTTTCCCACAGGTTTCACCTTGCCTGTGACTTACCACATCAGGAATCATGAGGTGAAACGTTGAAGTTGCAACGGAGGAGGTTTAAAAATGCATGCTTTTCCTTAGAGCTCAGTGGATGTCCAGTAACTTCTTGAGGTGTACTAACTTCTTCTATGTGTCATCTTGAAGTGACTTCTCCAATGCCATGCTTGAGGTCTGTAACAGAGCAATGCATCTTCAGATCAGCACCCAGAGCCCTGAACCACCTTCACTTCATGAGGCTGTGACTGTCTTTCAGGCTGTGAATCTTGTGCTTTTGACCTGAAGATTCAGAGCCTGCTGTGAGAAGGGTAAGAGGAGCTGTGAATGATCTGATTTCTGTAAGAAAGCTCACCTTGATGGACTTTCAGCGGTAGTGAGTTTGAAGGCATTTTGAAGGTTATCTTAATAAAAAAAAGGACTGGCAACTTACACTGGAAAAAAATAAGTGTGATTAGCAACTTATTTCTTGACATGACTGATGGCTGAGTGATTATGATACATTGTATTGCCCTTCTCAGCTGGTGTAGAACACAGCTTTGTCCACTGAAGTCAATAGACTCTGAAAATTCATGCCAGACAAGGACCTGGGACTAAACTGCTGTGTCCATGCATCCAGTTTGCAGACTTTTCATTCACTGCAGATGTCCTCAGATTCTTTGTGTAAGAAGAGCAGAAATCCTCTGCTGACCCACATACAAGTCTCTTCTAGTTCTTGACCTTGTCTGTGGGGGACACATCATGGAAAATGAATGGGGCTTTTTTAGGGATGCAGTAACTGCACTAGAAGAGAATTCAGCCAAGTTGCAGATACAGTGCAGAATGGCTCTGAATGCCTGGTACGTGTTTACCACTGTAGGATGACCATCATTTGTTCACATGGCAGTATTGCACAGGACCCCAAGGATGGACAAGCCGTGTATTACTACGGGCTCTGTAAGAAGAAAGTGAGATTGTATTCTGCTATTCTTACTCACGATGCACACGGTCCTTGGCCTCACATATATCAGCAGTGAATTCAGCTGACGGAGACCTGACAGCCATTGACTTGAGCAATAAGATGATATAAGGATTTCCAGTGCCCTTGGTCAGTCGTGAATGAACAGGCCTTCCACAGTGATGAGGGAGTGGAGGCTTCCGGATGATCCTCACACAGAAGCATGGAAGGAGAATGGAAGATGTTCTGCCCTCATTCTGCCCTGACTCTGGTGCCTCTTCTCTGGTGACTAAAGAACCTGACAGGACACAAGGTAGACAAATGAATAAATGTTTGAAGGATTAATTTACTTTTTCCAGGTGACATAGTCAGAACTTACACTTTTTTCTGAGTCTGTTTCAACATACATGACGTTTGATGTGGTCAGAGATGACGTAGACTCCAGAGAGAGAGCAGTGTATTTCAGAAAGCGCAGGTTCCTTATTGAGGGCTCTCCTTATTAAAATTGACCTGCAAAGAGAGCTGAGCATCCTTTCCTTTGCACCAAGTTTAATTGAAGATCTGACCGAAATACGCTAAAATTTAGATGCATTTTCCTTTCAGTCGGATTATCCTTTGAAACTGTGAGCAAACCCTGCCTGACAACACAAAGGAATTTTCCCATGGATCAGCTAAAGCTGACTCACATGAAAGACTTGCCCAAAGTGGTCATGCCCTCTGAGCAAATACCACAGGCATGAGGATCTCTGCTCTTGGCCTAACAGCAGTGTTAGGATTCCAACAACCCAGCCTAGGAAAGCAGATTTTATTGGAGGAGGGAAGGTCGCCTACCTGTGACCCAGCCAATCTGCTCTGCTATTTATCCATGTTGCTAACTTGCAAGGGAGGAAAATGTTTTGCGCTGTCATTGCATGTTGCGAGAAATTTCCTGCTTGGCCCCTGAAATACACCAAATAGCACTTGCTGTTTGCTTAAGCAGGTAAAGCACACAGCAAAAGTCACTGCTGTGACTCAAAGGGGAAAGAAAATCATCTGATCATTAAAGCTTTCAGCACCAGGTTTTAGTGCTGGAGTGAAAACCCAGCAGAAGCTACGCACCCTTCTAAGATAAATATTTCCTCTACTGGAATTGCTGAGTGTATGGCAGATCAACAACCAGGAAGGCTTGCTTACTCATCCCTGCCATGTATTTCTGGAGTGGTTTTCTTCTCTTTTAACGCTACTGAGGAGTGCATCGCTCTGGCTGCCCTGGCTTGTTAGAAAGGCAAGCACATGCTAAGCAAAGTGTCAGAATAATCCACAAAACAATGATGCAAATAGAGACAAAATTTTGGACCACTATAAAAAAATATAAAAAATTAAAATAAGCTTCCCTTGATCAAAGAAACACATATGGAGTGAAAGCTTCTGGCCAATGTGCTGCTAATAATTTAAAGCTAAAAGCATTTTGAACTAACCTTTGCATTCTCTCTCTGCACTTTTGCTCAGTGAAAATAAAACAGGCAGGAAAACGTCACTTGCTGCTTCCAACTTGCTTCTGCTTTGTTTATAATACTCCTGTGAAAGAGTCTTGTTTTAAAACTCACAGCATTTTAGGAAGACATTTTATTCATTGGTTATCTGCCCTGCACTTTCCATTCTCTTACCATTGATTGCTCTTAAAGAATAGTTGGGCCTAATTATTTGTCATTTCCCCTTTGTATTTAATCTGGTCCATTTCTGTCCTTGAATTTGCATTTTCAGTAAGATTGCACATGATCTATGCCAAAACAGAGCCAAAGTCTCTTCCCACATTCCTAAAATGTGTGGCACTGGGGCAGCAGACTTGATGTGGCAGCTTCATTTAATCAGGAAACATCCAGTGGGATTCCCTTGGCTGTGTTTAAAAGTCAACAGTGCACTTGGTGGTAGTCCCTGCATTATTTGTTTTAAATCATATTCAATTTCGTACTGTCTCCACATTCTCTGTGTTCAACATCCAGCATATTTTTGTATTGACAAATGTGTGACATTTACAGGAAGCTGTTGAGGAGAAAACCTGAGGTTTTTCTGTATGGGCTGAGCATAGTTGTGGCTTCTGACCCTGGGGTGAGCTGTTTGAGTTAGGGATTATCCTATTAGATGGATGTTTCTAATAAAACTACCAGCGGCCAGAGAGCTTATCTGTATTACCACTGTGCAGTTTCACAGCTAACATTCCCCTCAACACAAATGTTGAGGTAAATCCTGAGTGCCATCATTTGTTTCAAACTCGCTGCCGGCTCAGGTTGTAGCTGAGTTTCCACAGTGACCGCACCTGATCTGAACCAGGGCTGCTCTCCCTCTTCTGTAATCCGCAAGGTAAGCTAGTCCAACCTGCTGAACCTGCAGCAAACCCCTTC
>VWZZ01007052.1:6586-75319 GCA_013399095.1 Psophia crepitans | reverse complement strand
GTACTCAGCCCTGGTGAGGCCGCACCTCAAGTACTGTGTCCAGTTTTGGGCCCCTCACCACAAGAAAGACATCGAGGCCCTGGAGCGTGTCCAGAGAAGGGCAACGAAACTGGTGAAGGGGCTGGAGCACAGGTCTTATGAGGAGCAGCTGAAGGAACTGGGACTGTTTAGTCTGGAGAAGAGGAGGCTGAGGGGAGACCTTATTGCCCTCTACAACTGCCTGAAAGGAAGTTGTGGCGAGCTGGGGGTTGGCCTCTTCTCGCAGATAACTAGTGACAGGACTAGGGGGAATGGCTGCAAGTCGCACCAGGGAAGGTTTAGGTTGGAGATTTGGAGAAATTTCTTCTCTGAAAGGGTGGTCGGGCATTGGAACGGGTTGCCCAGGGAGGGGGTGGAGTCACCATCCCTGCGGGTGTTTAAGGAAAGGTTGGATGTGGTACTTAGGGACATGGTTTAGTGGGTAATAGGTGGTGGTGGGACAGTTGGACTGGATGATCCTTGAGGTCTCTTCCAACCTGAATGATTCTATGATTCTGTGATTCTATGATTCTGTTACACAATTGATGTTTCTGGCAACCTGAAGAGTTACTGGACCCAGGCTACACAGCATTATGTAAAGTGGTTTGTTTCATTTCAATCCTGATAAAAAATTCTTGGAAGTTGTTTAAAAAACACTAACTATGGTGCTGATTTGTTTGATTTCGCTGCTGTGAAGCAAAGTCCTGAAGACGGCCAACGCGATAGGCAGTGATAGATCTTTCCTACGTGTTTTCTCATTCCTAAGGGTAAACAAAGAAAGTTTCTGAGAGCTCAAGCTTGGAGCATTATTTCCTTCATGTATCTATCATGCTGGTAGTCAGCATTAAAGACCAAGGTTTTAAATCACATATTTAACCTGAAAATTTCTGGGGTGGCAGGGAAAGGGGAGGAACGTAGGAAATAGGTCTGGAAATAACATCTGAAGCAGCTGAGTCCTGTTTCCTGACGCAATGGGAAACCACATAGTGTAATTTCTTTCATACATTGATTCTTTTTTTTTTTTAAATGGGGTAGAAAGTTTTCTCCTGCTGCTTCTCCAAAACTTCCTTCCTCTGATGGTTTGAAATATTCTTCTTATTTCCTGCATACATTTCTCTAAAGGTAGCTTATATGCATTTCTCAGTGTAAACGTCCTTAGCTTAAATAGCTCTTCTGTTTCCCATGTTTTCAGAAAGGAAAGTCATATACCTGCTGAGATTTTTTCCTAGACTAAAAAAGCTAAATAAACCACTTTCTGTTGGCTTTTTTATGTGAGACCACTTATTCCATTTGTCTTAATTTCCTTTGATAGAGCTAACTGAACTCAGCTTTTGGAAGTTATCACTCTTATAATGGTTCCAACTTTTAGGGCCTACTTCTTTGTGGTAATTACTCATTTTTTTCCCGTCTTTTCCAGCCACTCCATGGACACCTTCATTGAAATTCTTTTGTGCAGCTCTTCCAGTTTGAGTTCATAGCATTGGACTTCAATGACCAGAGCTGGATGCAGCATGAAGGAAGACCTCTTAAAAGACCCTGCTATGGAAATGGTTATTACTTATTTGTCACCAATGACCTACCAGTTTAGGATAAAAATTCTCTAAATGAATGGCCTTAGACTTCACACTGAATTATTACATACTGCTATTTGCAGCATTTGGGGTAGAGCTTAACTTTTCCTGCAAGTTCTAGTGCACTAAGCTTCATCAAGTTTGCTGTCATTCTGGATAAAGCCATTTTCATACCTATGGAGTCCCTCCCATTTGTCACATTGTCTCTTAACTGCCATGTTCGGCCATATCCAGGCTGCAGACAGCCACAAAGAAAGTGTAGAAGTTTTAGACCATGGCTGGGATATGCCTCATATCTGCCTCATCTTCTCCCTTCTTTCTACAACAACATCTACTACTTGTTTCAATTCCTTTCATGTTCTAACTCAGCTCAGCTTGGAGAAAAATTCTCACTTTAATCTCTATATGTTTTGGATGCTAAGATACAGATGTCTCTGCTGATTAATCTATTTTCACAATCCTAATAACTTGTTCTGAATCGATTATTCATCTGAGGAGGTATGAATTAATTTGGAGACATCAAATGGAGAAAGGGTAGGAGCAATAGAAGTTGGTCCCTATTGCCTGTGGGTAGAATTAATACAGAGATGCTTGACCGCATTTCCGATGAATCCGTGGCAAGTGTATCTGTAATTCTGAACAGTTTTCCTCTTGTGAACACCCTCATGGTGAAAACAAACTAGATTAAAATTGCCTCCAAGATTTTCTTTTTACTATTTTCAGCAGCAGAAACCTAGAGGCCTCTCACAAAAGTGATGGGAGCTGCTGGTTAAAACTGAGAGTGAAGCCCAGCTACCAGTGCTTTGTGGTGATTTAGACAGATAATTAGTCAGGTAACAATTCCACTGTTGAAAGGTCTGTGAGGCTGGGATCAAACCAACTCAGCACTGCAGGCAACTGTCATGAGATAAAAAGATAAGATGAATGAGTTTGTGTTTGTATAGCACTTGCAATGCAGAGTCCAATATAGATGTAAAATATTATTACTAAATGCATGAGCACTCTGTCATGAGGAACTTTCCCGCAAAAGCAACTGAATGGATAAACTTCAGAGACCCAGATAGGTCATGAAGTAAAGCAGTAACCTTTCCGGGACTGCACCCTACGCTCCCGTAACAATGTCCCCTGGGCAAGGTTTATAGCTGCATGCAGTGGCCATAGCAACACCAAAGATGACAAATACAGAAGCTCACTTGTGCCAGGTAAGTCAAGCCTGGAGGAGCAGATCTCTAGGTTTCTGTCACAGCAGGGAAGAGCTGATAGCAGGTTTTGATCTTTCTGCCAGTGCCAGCCAGGGGCTTCAGCTTACGGATTACCCAGAGAAGAGGGAGCTGTGCAGTCAGTGAGGTAAGGGTAATGCTAGACCCACTGGAACTCTTGATATTGAACCACACAGCAGAGGGAGATACATGTGTCCACTGTAATATTTTAGAGTCCTTGGGCAGCTAACTTCTTGCACAGTGATCTTCTGCCCCTCGGATGGCTGCTTTACTCTGGTCAGTAACATGAGTCGGATGCTGGAGAAGATCCACGGCCCCAGCGAGCCAACCTGCTCGGAGGCTGAATGACATCAGAACCCCATCCATGGGCAGCTACCATATTCAGAGTGTGTTACACCAATCACTTTGCTGGCTGAGTCGCCGTATGTATAAACTTTCCCATGATCATATGGGAAACTCTTCTCATCCCCTCAAGCACAAAGCTTGTAAATGGGAGCGGTGCCACTAAGACAGATTTCTGTGGGCAGAAAGCAACAGATATGCTCAAATGACTTACTTTTACCACTGCAATTGTCTGTTTTGACTGTCATTACAAATCTCTCCCAGAGTACAAGTAGTTTAGCTGATGTTTCAGACATGTACCAGCAAAAGCAAAAGGATTACTTGTGGATGATGTGGGGATCAATCACATATCCAAGGTGCAATTCAAGATTCAGCTTTGCTAAGGTTATTCTCGTACATTGTGCTTTTATGGCTCACTTTCTTTCTAATCATGATTTTGTGCCATGCCATGTTCTCACTGGAAGATCTGACATCCCATGTTTCTTTTCCTAGATGCAGAGAGAAAAGGGAAGGCTAGCCGGCAGCTACCATAAAGTCACCAGTTTTAATACCAGTTATTTTTAATACCAGACAGGCTCCTTTGTAACCCTTTGGTATACCATATTGCTGCCATGCTGCAGAGAGCCATACTGCAAATGAGTACCAGGCTAATTGAGAAAACAAGCCTAAAAATAGATGTGTCTGGGAAGTGATGATTTTCCCAAAGAAACATCAATTTTTCATTAAAACTCCCTAAAACATGGAAGTTTTAAGTATAAGGCAGAAAGGTTTTGACTTACTGAGCTTGGGTTTTATGTACTGATTTCTGACCATCACTGAAGATTTTTGTTGAAAACTATTTTTGAGAAAAAAGTACTGGTTTCCCAAAGGAAAGCACAGCTACTGACAAAATAATTAAAAAAAACCCAACCCACCAAAATTTATACTTTTTTCCTGCTTATCTGCTTCTTTAATTTTTCTATTTTCTGTCCTCCCCCTTTCTTGTGTAACCCACTTGCTGGTACTAACGTGGTAACAAGTCCTACTATGGGAAACTAGCACTGCCATCTTCCTTCTTAACTCAGTTCTTCCCCCACTGCTTTTACTCTTTGTTCATATTTCTTATCGCTCTTTTTCTTTTCATTTTGCTTTATGAAAAATTCTTTCCTTTTTATTTTCCTTATGATATTCCTCCTCTCCCTTTTTTGTCCAGCAGGAAGATGTCTCTAATAATCTTTGTTCATTCCTAGTTCCATCTTTTATTCTTTCTGGCACCGTTAGTATGTGTGCTTTCATTTCCTTGTCTTCTCCTTAGATATTACCGTCTTTTGGCAGTCTTTCCCATTTGTGTCTCTGAATAGCACATATTCCATAGGGCTTTAAAAAGGAGAACTGATTTTTCATCACAATACTACAAGAACTCAAAAAGCAAATATTCTTATACCCATTTCATGTGTGGAAAAAATACAGGCAAAAATATTGATTAGTTTGACCAATGCCATGAAGCACTTCATCATTAGAGCTGATGTCTCCTTTAGCTCATCCCGTGGTCAGTCTATTAGACTGTTTTCCTCCTTCTACTTCTGTGATACTCAGTTTTACAACTTTTTGGAAGCACTTTGACATTGGACTTCTGCTTCAACCCTACTTCACTCTTCATCTTCCATCACTTGGAACTCACCCCAGAAACTCTTACTCATGTCTAGATCACCAGGCAGCAGCAGAGGCAGCTTGCCTGAGGACTGCTGGGTAAGAAAACACAGCACTTGTGGCCATACAATGAGAAGTACAGAAAAAATAGTTAGAAAGATCCAGACATCTTCTTTCCATCGTCTCTCCTTGGAGACATGGAAGGATGAAGGATACAGGTTCACAAATGCGGGGCAAGGGACAGGTGAATAGAATCTGAGGAGTTGAAGACAAATCATGATACCTGCAGAAAACTTCATATACAGCACAATGAGCTGGGCTGCTGGGAAAATAGCAATCTGCCCCTAAGAGGAGACACAAGAACAGGTTAAAAGACACACAGCATTTCCATTTGGGTTGCTTAGGCTGAGTTTCGGATTCACTAACCTGGGTATTTTTCACGTGAGTTCGAGTTTCAGAATGAAAGTTTGCATAACGATAACAAGTCCCATGAGAATAGAGAAGGAACTTGCCCCTGCTTGAGGCTGTGAAGGGTTAGTACTTGAAGACTGCAAATTACTTACATGTGCATGACTGTGTGCGAGTGGAGGATTTTTTTAACTTAAAACCAAAGTGTATATCTGGATCCAGTCTGTTGGGCATGCAAGTACACCATATCTAGGAAGTATTTTCTCTTGGATGCTGCAGATGACAGAAATCTGATAAACCTTGGAATGCATTTCCAGGCAAAACTTCCTAACTTTGAGGGGCCACAGTGATTCTATTTTGTGTTAAGGCCATGTGTTAAATATAGATCTTCTATTTCTAGTGCAAGCTCTCTTTTCACCACCCCAAATGAGGTCAGTATAGTTTCAAGGAAAAGAGATAGGCTAAGCACAGTTCAGATCAAACATAGCATGGGTTTTGTGTTTTTCCTCATCCTTTCTGGGAGGCTCAGACATTTCCAGAGAAGAGGGGTGGGAGAGAACTGCATTCCTCAGGCAACAGAATCCTTCCCTTGCACGGCACAAGCTTGGGCTCAGCAATCCATTAAATGCAACCCTCATGCAGGTCATGTTTGTGAAGGCGCTGGAGAGCGGAGGTGAACATTTACAGTATGCTTGTCTCCTTATGGCGAGCATGGTGTTCATCCCGCACATCACACAGCACACCTCAGAAACAGCAACTCTCGTTGACACACTGGTGCTCACAAGGCTTTCATTCTGTGCCACCCCTCCTTCTCAGGGCTGCAGTCCTGTTAGCTCTTGTACGCTAAGCATGTTTGGGCTTGAGTGGATAACCAGCAGAGAGAAGCCAGCACTGGAGGAAGCGGGGCTGCTGACTCAGTGGGTAGTGTTCTTCCCTCTGAGTCGGTATTGAACCAAGTACCCGCCTATGGTGCAAAGGGAGGCTGTTCCACTGAAGCTGCTGAGTTTCGGACATGGCTGAGAAACCAAGCTCCTAACCCTTTACGGCTTTTGAAACATCTGTGGTCCTTTCTCTGCAGTGGTGGCATTTGCCCAGTATCTTGATCACATTCCAGTGTGGAAAATGTATTTCTCTCACCTACAGATCCCTCTGTTACTTCAGTGAAATACTTTATTCTTCACTGCTGCAGTACAATGTTTTAGTAAGGATATGCAGTATCTCGTGTTGCCTTTTGAGTTTAATACTGGCCAAAATGGCTTGCACACATGTGACAGAACTTTTTCATGTGCCATTTTTCATACATATCAAGGGATATCCTGGCAGTCCTGCCCATACATGCACAGTACTCCCACAAATGTTGATCAGAAAACTGCACAGGTGAAAAGAACATCTCATGCCTCAAAGCCCAGTTTATCTCAGGGCAGACTACGTCGTGGGGCAACTCCTGATCTCATCACGCAAAGTGCTTTTTCCCCCATCAGTTCACCGTGAAATGCAAGTATTACTTAGCGTCACGAAGGCAACAGCCTTCGTCATATACAGGTTCCCATGACGCAGTGTGCCTGGTCTGAATAGGTCCAGATTCTCCTTCACATCCTGTTGTTGTTACCATCCATAGCAGAAGAGATCTTCAAAGGTGACCAACTCTGAAATGTTTGTGCTTGAGCCCACTTTGCACCCGCTTTGCTTTCTTGACATGGCTGGTGTAATGGAGGAAGAGGCCTTGTACACCAGCATTAAAACACACACACTGCCCAATGCTTGCTGTTTGGTGTGTGATGATTGCTCTTTATAGGTGTCTGAGAAAAACAAATGATTGAAGAAGCAGTTCCTGGTGGCCTCTGCCAGCTGTTGACAATACTGAATAATTTGCTTTTCCTGAAACAGACCTGATGCTTCTTGTGGATGATGTGGTGCGTAGGTGTTGTGTCAATCAATAAAAATTAAAAGTTGCTGAAGGGCAGGAACAGCAGCTGTGAGATTTCCTACTGCTTTTTGTTCACAGGGAAATAGTATCAGACTCTGCTTAGTGGCTTGTGTGATTTACTGTCACATTTATCTCACACACTTTAGCAAGGACTTTCACAAGCAGATTGATTTTAGACCCTAGCTTTTAAAGGTGTAAGATAAATGCTTCATTCATAAAAAAACTAATTTGTGAAACCTTGTTTAGCATCTAAGCAGGTGTCCTGATTTGTAAAAACTCCTAAGCAGTTTGCTCTGTGGGAACATTTTTGTTGTTCAATCCAAGTCAGCCTCCCAGATTATGAGATTTTTGCTTGGAAATCACACAACTTCATAGTTTTGGAGTTCCCAGGTGTCAAGATAAGCGATGAATGGGTAAATGATTTCACTCCCCCTGTGTCACAGGCAACTGCATCATTTGTAACAATAACAAGCTCTGTATAACAATATAATTCTTTATAACAGCATCATGCTCCTCTTAAAGGTAGGTAGAGTTTTCAACTTTGTGACTCTGTTCAGAAGTCTGTGCCAGAACCTCTTGGCTTTGGTGACTGAATTTCTTCTTGTGAATTTCTTCTACTATGTTTTCATCAGTGTTTGGAGTGGGTGGGTTCAACACACGCCAAAGAATTAGAAGCCCACTACTGTCACAGGAAGGATAAGATATTCAGGTAAAGAATATTTCCGACAGCATCAAGAAATGCTTGCTATCATGGATGTACAACCTCATCACATACAGAAGCCTCAACTACATGGAGACCCATGAGTTTATATTCTGAGAGTAGCTCTAGCTCCTTGCATTGGCCAGAAATCCCCTTCTTTTTCACTCTAGATCCTTCCCCCAGACCACAAGCACCATGATACATGCAAAAAAAAGCTGGAAAATGGCAAACCTAGAGCTGGAGATGACCAGCATTTTTGGAAGTCAAAGCCATAACAGTACTTCTGTGTCTATTAGCCCTGTGCAGTTTGGAAGTAATTTCTGCAGTTGGAACGCCATTGTCAGGGCCTGGGACTGGCAGCTTCTTCTGCAGCAGCTGGTACAGACCCTTTTGGATGCAGGAAGCAGTGCACACCAACCATGGGATGCTCCAGGTCCCTCCACAGCAACGGCTCTTAGAAAACATCTCCAGTTCTAAGCAAGCATGGAGAGAGAAAGTGGTGCTCCCCTCCTGCAATGCCCCCGTGTTGAATACATCAGCAAAACTTTTATGCATGAAGACACTCAAATAGCTATTTTTATGTATTCCTAAGATAAAAGAGAGAGAGCTTCTCTTCGGTTTGAACCCTCTTTACCATGAGGTCTGGTTAAAATGTTCCTGTTGAAATTGTTCTTCAGCAGGAAAAGGATTTTCAGACAGAATGGATCTAACAGAAGAGTGGATTCAGTGGCAAATGTCCTCATACTACAAAGTATTTAGACATTTCACTGGAAAACAGAAACATCTCTGACAAAATGATACATGCTATGCAACGTGTTGTTCTAGCACAACATATGAGAAGTTCTTCCATAGAGCTGTGGAGGTGGTACTCGAAGCTGTCTAGTATTGCCACATCACTTTGTCTTTACAATGACTTCTTTAAAACCTAGTCTAATGGTGATCCACAATCAGCATGAGAGAATGGGCACACGAGGCACCTGGAATTACACTGTCATAATGTGGCATATCTACCTCATTCCATACTTCATTTATTGGGCAGTGTAGTTGAGGTTTTGGCTTTCTGTCAAAAATAAGGATTTTCCCAAGGGGAGAAATTGGATGAGGAATTAACAAAACCCCACAAAACACTTCACAAGCACTATTTTCCACTATTCATATTTTAAAGAATTAAATGCAGTTTTAGTGCAAAGAATAACTGTACGCTAGCCCTAGGGTTATGAACTGGATAAGCTATTAGGAATTTTCCATTTCTAACTGATTGTGATCTCACATCAGTGTAACTCTGCTCAGTTTAATGGAATTACTTCAGAATTACTCTGATGTGAAAGCAGAACGAGGTCCTGTGATTCTATAACTATTTATACTAAGCTGTTCACATATGCCTGTGAAAGGAGCAGCTTTTAAGAAAATATAGCGGAATTTAGAGCCCGTTTTTCATCAGTTCAGTTAATCATTTTACTCTGGTCTACTGATCACTTCTGTTGCTTTGCATATGATTGTCCTTATAAGTGAGGTCAGCTTTATAGGGAAATAAAATAGCATTTATAAAACTAGCTGGTATCGTTAGAAGAAAACAGACAGGTTAGACTCTCATTTTTTTTTTAATTTTTTTTAAGATAAAATTTTACCCGTTACATATTATAGTTTCTAAGAAAAGGTGAGTTGTAGTTATAAGATCATAAGCCAGATCTTATTAATTCTGCTTCTGTCAAAAGGAAATTAGTCCTTACCTGGCTGGCATGACAATTCATCTTTGAAAGTTTGTAGAAACACCCTAAGGTCCTTGTTAGAATATGACATATGGTTCTCATCCGACTAACTTCATAAGGCTGTGCTTAGCTTTAACCATCGTGAATAGTCTCATTGAGACAACGAGTGTGCTTGCACGCTCTGAGGCACTCTGGTCTGACTGTGCAACCTCTTCTTCTGTTGCGGATCACCTGAAAGTGTCAAGACAATCCATTGGCCAGCTCTTCCCTTTTGCTCCAGCCTTATTGACAAGGAATTCCTTAAAAGTGTTGTATTAGCAGAGTTGTTAGGCAGAGAAGCGGTCTTCAGTGCTTCCTTGGATGCTCTCTGAGGATGGGAAAACAGGGCAGAAGAGGCTGGAAGTGCCGAAGCTCCTTCTCACTAGCTCCTTCCTGCACGATATAACTGGCATATATACGAATGGCACGATGTGGGCCATACAGTCAGAAAGTCACAGAATAATTTAGGTCAACAGACACCTCTGATGTCCAACACCCCACTTAAAGCAGGAATAATTTCAGTTCTAGAAAAGGTTTTTCAGGGTCTTCTCCAGCCAAGTTTTGAATATCCCAATATTCATACCAATATATTAGTAGGTATAGGACCAGTTATCTGTAATGGAACAAAATAGAGATGGGCTTGAGGGCTGGAATCAGATGTGGTTCAGGGTTGGAATCAAATTTCAAATGTGCTTGAGCTTCAGGGATTTTGTACTGCTTGCCTTGGCCTTTTCCTCTAAGGGTCTCTTAAAATTACTTTAAATGGAAAGGAACAGTTTAACCAATCTAGTTTGATAGGGCTGAATCCAGTAGTTATCAATACCCCCAGAGGAAAAGAAGTAACTTCTGCAGGCCCTTGATTAACCGAGCATAAAAGGAGCCGCCCTCCCGTTTCTGTTTTAATTAGATATGAACAAACCAGTTCAAACCACATAAAAATTTACTTCTGACTCCTCTGCACGTACATTAACCACTAGGTCACGGTTTTATTTTTTTCCCTGAGAAAACCAATTTTCCCAGAACAGGAATGGCATTTCGCAGTACTCCCACCATATTTGTCTCCACCCCAGCCTTTTCTGACGCATGGCTGTCCAAGTGGCAGAAGGACCAACGGGCCGTCACACCAGCTAGCGGTCAGCAAGCGCGAGCACCTATGTAGACACTTAGGTGGTGGTCATCTGCTGCCCTTACAGCTGCAAAGGGAAGGAGAGCAGTCTTACATGTGCGGGGGGTTTTCTGGGGGGTGTGGGGGGCGAAGGGCCGCAGGGCAGGCAGGGGGTGCGTTAGCGCGGGCACCGCTGCCCTCTGCTGGGTGCTGCCGCCCGATGGGGTGTCCCGTCCCACCCGGGCGCTCGCCTCCGCTGCCGGTGGGACGGGACCGGCACCTTGGCGGGTCGCTGAGCTCTACAAGCGTCTCTGCAAGCCAGGCACCGCCTTGGTGTGCCGCTAGTCCAGGGACGGAGCGGGGGACGCATGGCTGCTGCAGGGATGGAAGGACTTACTGAGAGAGGTGAGTGCGAGATGCCAATGCACCGGCTTGAACCGCCTGTGTCCTGGCTGTTACCCCAGTGTGCCCTCTGGGATAGCAATGCACCTTCCTCCTCACCGACTAAAGAAAGCAAGCATGTGTGTATTTGCTGCACAGGAATAATTGTGCTGTAAATTTATCCATCCTATGGTAAAATGTTCCTGTGTTCGTATCTTTGCAACCAGTCTCCGATAAACTCTGATTTCATTCCTCCAAACACTTTCATTTGTTTGTGATAAATACCTTCAGCCAACATTGCCACTGATGCTCTGGCAGAACTTGGAATATGTGCTCCATAAGAGCTTGTCACATCCTTCATTTGGGAGACATGCAGGCTGGAACTACGTGCTACAACGTCCCATTTGACAGGACCAATCGCGCAAGGGCAATAGTGAAGTAAGAAAAGAAAGAAGATGATATGGCAACCACCTTGAGAAAGATCTGAACACAGGTTTCCATACAACCATCTTTCATATCATTTGAAGCAGAAAATGTATGTAAATCCTGTATCACCAGGATGTTTCCTGCACAAGAAAAATGCTGTAGCTGGGAACCACACAAGGAGGGTGAAGGTAATCCTCTTCACCCCAGACAAGGGTAGTTTTGTTGGCATGAAAGTTCTTTGTATTTATAGTAGAAGTCTCCCTGTGGAGAAGGGCATCTATTGAGATTTTAGACATCTTTGTAGAGATTCAACCAGGCTTGATAGCAGTGCAAAGTGGATGATCTTTTTTTTTTTTTTAAAAAAAAGGAATTACACCTGTACCCAGAGAGCAGTCTGATGAAGAAATGATCCGATGTTATATAAATTGTGTGATGCCAGTAACCAGTTTGGCTCTGTCACAGCCAAAGACTCTAACTTCAATGTCATATAAGTTAGCAGTAAGATCCCTTCAGACCCTCATGTGAAATCACCAGTCCTTTAGGCTGAAAAATCAAGGGTCAGCAGCTACTTTTGGGAAGCTGATGAAGATCCTGCTAAGGGTAAACTGATCTAGGATGCGCTTATTAAACAGCAGGCTTTGCAATGGCAGGGCTGCAAGTGGTTTGCCTTGGTGCCTGCAGAGTGACTGAGACAGTGGAGGGAACAAGGACAGGTGTCAAGAGTGCTTGGCATGCAAAAGTTCATTCCTGGTGGTCCTGCTCTAATTGAGCAGGCTTATCCAGTCTCCTGTGGCCAAGTCACAACTTCTATGCAAATTGTGGTTGACTCCCTTCTGCAGTCAAATGGAAGATGCTCTGTGTCAATCACTCACTGTGCTGGGATTGGAGCATGCTAACTATACAAGGGCCTCGCTGGGACATGCCAGGAAAAGTAGGAAAAGGAAAAGGGGTCAGAGACCTGGTCCCCATGGACTGCACCAACTTTCCCACAGGCTATCTGAAGCACAAGGGCTGCTAGCTGGTCAGCACTGGACTAAGGGCTTGACCCCCTGCCCTCTAGTACTCAGGCATGCAATCCCTTTGCAGGTCATAAAATGAGCCATGGTGCCTGACATGCGTTCACATATGGAAAGGGAGAACTGACCTCTGAGTGTTGCCTGAAGGAAATGGTGCTCTTTTCTGGAGACCCCTCAGGTTTTGACCTTACATTGTAAAAAGGCCAGGATGATACAGAGCTCTAGCACACTCTCTCTGTCTTGTTGCCTCTTCCAGTGAGAACATCTAACCATAAAACAAGCGACTGTGCAGTTTGGCTAGCTATAGAAAACTGTATATGGGCTTATTTCTCCTTTGACAAATCCCAAAGAAAGTCTCACCCAACGGAGACCTTTAGAAGCATCCAAAGCTCTCATAATCAAAGTATAATTCTAAAATCCTCAGCCTTCTAGATAAACCTGCCCCAGCCTGTCCACCTAATCAATGCATGCAGGAGAGGCAGAGCCTTGAAATGGAGTTTGTGCCATGAACAATATGAAAACCAAATTCAGCCTAGCTGGGTAGTCATACAGGGAACTGAAAATTGTTGTGCAAGAGTTGTACTTAGAGGACACTGGAGTGTGGTAGGGGTCAGACATGGACTGCTGTTAAAATTGGTTGTATCTGTATCTGTGAAGAAGTGTGTGTGGGGATAAGCAGTACTACATGTACCAGGCTATGCTGGTGCCTCTAAACAGCGCAGAATGGATACGGCAAGGACAGACTAAGCTACTGAAACTTCTGCAAGTAATTACTGGCTGGTATGAGCAAGAAGATGAAAGTTTTGGCAGATTATACAGCTGCACAGTGGTGGGGATGGACAGACAGTACAGAGGGAACTGGAAATCTGGTTACTCGAAAAGAAGCTTCTCATACATCTGGGAGAAAATATTCAGGAATCTAACTGTTGAGGAGGAGAGTGGATCTGAAAAGCAATCAATGCTGAGGGCCTCCAGTGTGATAAGGACAAAATGGATATGAGCTTGCACTGTGCTATGGCAGAAGGAAATAAACACAATGTGGGACTTTACATGAAGAGGCAAGCAAGGAGGTGAGGAGGAGGAGGAGATGGGCAGATCTGTGAAAGGCAGCAGAGTACTACATTGTAGTAGGGCTTGTGAGCAGCCATGGGTTCCTTATTTAGCCAGAGACTCAAGTATATCGTAAACTTGAACACTTCAGGGGACTTGGGGCACATATGAAAAGCAGATGACTTTGAAGACATTTAGGCACATGTAGGTAACTGTAATACCTTTAAAAATCTACCCTGGGAGCTGCATTGCTGATGGGGAATGAAGATATATAGAGATAGATATATATATATTCTTTAAGATAAATACCAGCAGGACTCCAACAGTGACAAGGAGAACAACAATCTGGAGTGCTGCTGTTTAACACCAACTCAGCAGAAAGAAGAAACACTTCGGGCCAAGTTCTGATCTCAGTGTTTGCAGTTTTTTGCATCAGAATGATTTCCCAGAAATCCTGGGAAGAGGGTGCTCTACTCACAAGAAATGTGGGCCTTTTCATAGCCCGTGGTATGGGAAGCAGCTTGTGTATCAGTGGCAGCCTTCAGAGGAGTCCAAAGCTCTGGCCTGATACTACCCCACAGCATTCCCAATACTAGTGTGAGATACTATGTCTCTCAGTTCACCCAAAGGGAAAATAGCATCAGGAAAGGTTAAGTGACTTGCTTTATGTTGTGCAAGTCTGGGGTCCTGCCAGGAATGGAAATACTGCTCAGTCCTTCTATTCTTCAGAGCACCCAGCCAAGGGAACCTCTAGTAGGATCTCCAAGGATTTCCTCCTACGGCAAAGCCTCTCAGTGGAGAGGCCTGGGAGGAACAACCAGAGGAATGCTGTGCATTATTCACGTGCTTACAAGCAGTGTGGAATGTGAAGGCTAAGATGCAGGAGGCAGCAGTGCCTGGCTAGGACAGTGCCCAAGCAGTTCAGGTGGTGGGGCTGGCAGGGAGCCACGCGGCAAGCCAAGGGTGACTCGACAATATCAGGGGGACTCAGCAAAGCTCTGCTGTGCCTCCTGCCTTTAAGTCTGGCCGGCAGAGAGCAATGCTGCATCCCGAGGTCACCTCCAGGAAGCTGCATTTCTGAGCAAAGTGGAGGCACTTTTGCTTGAATGCTAAAATTCCCCAAATATATGGCAGGAAACCTGAAACCCAGATCAGCAAACCATTTAAATTTGTGCCAAGCCCTGCATAAATACATATAAACTACAGTTTTGGGCTCAGCCACGCTGGAGGCACAGTGGCAGAAAAGTCTGAGTAAGATGTTTAATTAAGATGGTGCTTGATGAGTTTCATGGAAGGAATTTTAGGACATGTTTGCCTGGGATTGCAATGAGCAGACTTACTTGTCCAAGAGCTCTCTACCTGTGTTAAGTGCTCTGTGGGTCCTACAGCAGTCATTTAATCCTCCTAGGGGTCAGTTTTCTTAACTATAAAATGTGAAAAATGTTCATTCTCCTGGTGTTGGCACTAGATAATGAAACAGCTTTTTGAGTGGAAGATGCCATAAAAACATGTTCTGTGACTATTACTATAGTAAGTAAAAGGTAATATTCCTTCTTAACGGTGAAACATGAGTAATTGCTTGGTGGGCCAAAACCTGACAAAAAGAGAAACCAATTTGTTCTGCTGCTATATTTGAATTACTGTTAAAAGAACAACTGCCTGAATAAAGTGTCCAAAATCTGAATAACTCGAGTCCAGATTTTTAGCAGCAGTGATGTTTGACTCCTATTGAAATTGATGGGATTAAGTACCTTTGCAAATTTGGCCCCACATCTTCTCTTAATACCTGGAATATCTCTGGGCAGATAGGTGTAGGTGTCTCGATAAGTCACATTCTTCTGTCCTTCTGAACCCTGCAGAATGGGATCTTGAAAAATGCTTAATATTGTCTGAACTCTACTTCTGCCAGTGTTAATATGAGCCCAGTGGGAGCTGCGTTACAATTGTGCTGGTGGTGTCAGTTGAATTCAGACTCTTAAGTGGCTTTTTCAAATTGGGCAAAAACTTGTGAACTCTTACTCTGTGTGTCCTTCCATAACTCCAGAGTCTTATCTAAGTGTCTTTAAAATTGGTTGACGCTGGAGAAAGTAAAATATGGTCTCTGGAATACTCATTGAAACCAAACATTCCCAGAGTGATACAACTCTGCAATATGTGTTACTTCTTTTTCGCAGCAAATACTGTAAAAACTTATCTCAGTTCTCAGTATTTATGTAGTTACCACTATCATTGCAAGAAATGCAGAAGTTTGAAGAGAAAATTGCACCAAATATGTTTTGAATCAAGGAGTCAAACTGGTTTCTGTTAACTAGAAGGTCGTATGCACATTCTGAAGGCATTTCAGTTCTTTTTCTCTAATGTAGTGTTTCTACATGATAAATATTTAACAGAGATTGAAACAGTAATGTAAGATCTTTTTCAGCATCGATGACTACTGATCAGCTGTTAAAGGCCAAAAATAACATGTATAAATAAGATAAATTACCTTAAGTATTATTTGTCAGTTATTATAATCAGGTGATGCAGCTACTGAATGTTTGCAGCTGATTTTTATTTCATTTCCATTGTGGTAGTATTGGAGAGCCATCTCAGAGCATGACCCAGATGTACAAAGACAGACCTTATTGCCCTCTACAACTACCTGAAAGGGAGTTGTGGTGAGCTGGGGGTTGGCCTCTTCTTGCAGATAACTAGTGACAGGACAAGGGGAAATGGCTGCAAGTTGCGCCAGGGAAGGTTCAGGTTGGAGATGAGAAGAAAATTCTTCTCTGAAAGGGTGGTCAGGCATTGGAACGGGTTGCCCAGGAAGGTGGTGGAGTCACCATCCCTGAGGGTGTTTAAGGAAAGGTTAGATATGGTACTTAGGGACGTGGTTTAGTGGGTAATAGGTGGTGGGGGGATGGTTGGACTAGATGATCCTTGAGGTCACTTCCAACCTTAATGATTCTATTCTATTCTATTCTATTCTAAAATAATTCTAATTTTGGACTCGATGAGCTTAAGGGTCTTTTCCAGCCTAAATGATTCTACGATTCCTGGTCTGAAGGGCTAGCCGTCTGAACTCTTTTGTAACTTATCACTTTCCATGATTTCCTCATTCCTCTTGTGTCTTCTGTTTCTAAGCTACCTGTGATATCTCCTGCTAGTTTTCCAAAACCTGAGGTTTTTCTTCCTCCTCTCCATTTGTTTATTTTCCTCTTTTCTTTTCCTGGTAAATTAACATCCTGTTTATTCTCATTTTTTCACATTCAATCCACCTGAATGTGGTCATATCTTCCTCTTGAAGGAGTCCTACTTTCCTTTATTTCTCCTCTGCTATTCTTCACTGTCACTTCATTGAAGTTATATTTTAAACAGGCATGAATCAGCAGTTACCCTACGCCAGTTTACTTCTGCTGCATTGGGTCACTTGTTCTTCCCTTTGATCTCAATGGCATTTTACCATTTCCCACCTCCATTGTACAATACTTAGCAGCTGCATAGCATTGTGTAGACACTATCCAATGAAACATCACAGTGGTGGGATAAGGTAGATAAATACTATGCTTATCACACAGATAAGTAAATATAGGCAAAAATGTAACAAGGGGCAAGATGACAGGAGTCAATATATGAGCTTATATTAGCCAAAATCCTTTGTTCTCAAATCTCTGATACATTAGCTTCATATGATGCTAATGTGCTGCTGTTCTCTGAGGCCAATGGCTGGGATGGTTTCTTACCAGAGCAGTCACCCTAATGTCCATGAAGTCATGTCTCTTCTGGATGTCACCTGTCTTTATTCAGCAGTGTTAAACTTCAACAGGCTTGTGAGCTGCCTTCATTTCCAAAGACACAGTAGTTTTGCTGCTGATTGTCCTGTAAATGCAGTTTTGCTTCTGTGTAGAGTTATCCTTATCACTCTAAATAGTCTCAAAAGCCAAGGAGGCCCACAGTGACGTGCTATGGAGGGTGTTCGAACAGCAAGCAGAAATCCAGGGGGAATTCTGCAAACTCATAGGATTGTTGCCAACTGTACACGTGACCTGTGGTTTAGTATGAACCACTCTCTGGGCTGCCACAGCCAGAAGGAGAATTAAGGAAACAATTAAACTGAGTATCCCCTTTTCTCTCCTTCAAACTTGGATTCCTTTCCAAAAAGATCATTTGCAATTGAAGAAGGTAGTTTCACAGGCATTCATGATGATGTAGGTTGTGGAGCAGTGAGGTGAGTTCCTGGGGTCTCACCCCATATTCCTCCATGGCAGGAAATCTTTCCATGGGAGGAACCAAGGATGTTTGCCTTCATGGAGCATCTTGTGTAATAGAGACAAATCATTGCAGTGAATTCAGGAATCTGATTCTCCTTGCAGCAAATTGCATAGGTACCTTTGAGAGAGGAAGAGAGCTGCATTAGAAAGATGTGATAATAGCCATCTGTTTGGGAGGAAAGGGTAAGAACCCAACAAAAACGCCACTGAAGAGGATTTCATGTAAAGCTCAGATGAATAATGATGGGGGTAGACATGAACAAGGCTTTTTAAATGGTAAATGCCCCTTTAGAAACTATTTTGGGTGGTGAAGAGCAAAACCAGGTGTGGTCTAGCAAATTAAGCAGTGGAATTGTTACGTAAAGTATCAGGGAGCGCTTCCAGCCTGTTAGCCGGGAGCTTGTTCTCAAGAGAGAAACAAACAGCACGCCACTGGGTGTTAGGAGTGCCTGTTCCTTTCCTGCCCTCTTCCCGAGGGAGTAGGGTTTGTCTCATTGATCTGAAGAAGCCTTTCCATCTCCAATTTCCTCTTACTTTGTTTGAATAGGTTATCTGATCTAATTACATAACATTCAAGTGCACAAGTTTGGGAAGAAGTGATAAAATCAAGAGCAGCTTTAATGAGGCCAGAAAAGGAAGAGAAACAGAGTCAGCCCAGGGTACCGTACAGGTCCTTTTGGTGCTGCACACGTAAAGAAATGGAAACACTGCTAAGACAGAAGAAACGGGAGGCTGCATGGAGGGAGAGGACTGGAGTCAGAAGGTTGCTTTTGAACTATCAGAGCATTCAATACTTTCAGTCTCCAGAAAGAAGTGTCTAGATGCTGTCAGGAAGCACAAACAGGAATTAAGACTGCAGTAATTCAGGGGGGGCAATCCTGCTGTGCAGACATGCATTTCTGCCTGCTGTAGTCTGATGTGTCTGTTGCAGGGCTGGTCTGAGTGGAGTGAGACAGATCAGAAGGACGGATGGATGGACAACAGATCAGAAGGACGGATGGATGGACACATAGGAATGGCCAGGTACTTGTGTCCACAAGCAGGACTGGCAAAGATTGACGATGACCAGGGAGTGCTTAGAAACACAAATTTATACAGAAAGTATCCATTTTCTGCATTCAGTTCTATTAGCATATCAGTTAAAATTAAACTTGGTAGAAAGGCGCAAAA
Source organism: Psophia crepitans (assembly GCA_013399095.1). Taxonomy (NCBI): domain Eukaryota; kingdom Metazoa; phylum Chordata; class Aves; order Gruiformes; family Psophiidae; genus Psophia; species Psophia crepitans. The sequence goes on along the minus strand of VWZZ01007052.1, from coordinate 56,358 downwards.
GGAGGGGAGTTTCATCTGATGTAAAGAGTGGATGTTAATATCCAGTTACTCCTCAGAAGAAGAAAGTGAAGGATGTCATTGCCTGATAGAAGTTTTGAAAAAGCCTGATGTACATAGTGGTTAAAGGACACTGGGCACAGCTCTAGGGCCTCAAGGTGAAAGCTGATCCTCAGTGTATGACTGGGTGCTGCTCCAGTCTGCACCTTCCCTGGAGGATAGACAGTCTAAAGCTTCTCCCAAGGACCAGGTTCTGACTAGGGGCATCTTTTGATACCCAAATGTGCTTCAAAGGACAACGTAATGTGAATGGTTTGGGAATCTGGCCACAATTGTACCGTGCTGAATTAGAAGGGAGTAAATGCAGCTGATGTGTTTAAATGGTGGAATCAGCCAGACAAATGGAATGAAGGTGGTGACTGCGAAATTACCTGGGCAGAAGCCAAAGGAAGAAAATAAAGAGAAAAGGCAGTGGGTATCAGATATACACAAGCCTCCAGAACAGGAGGAGGAGTGCTTAGATGGCTGCATTCGGTATCCAGCACAAGATAATTCAATCAGGCCCGCTCAAGATACCACTGTGCCTAAAAGAAAAAAAACACAGCCAAACATGTAGTCACCACAGCTCCTAAATTAATGGGGAGATAATTTATGGTCTCGGAAGCAGAGACCTGATCAGTGAAGAATCTGCTCTCTTCCCAACAATATTACCATTAGTGACCATGGGGCACCTGGATTCAAGCTGCTGCTACAGTGAGCAAAGGGCCTCAAGTATACTATCAGGAGGTGCCAACATCTGGGAAACTAAAAAAAAAATGGTAGGTCAGATTCAGCTTTTAGGTGTACAACCATGAAGCACGAGCAAGTGATCACCTGAGCCCAATTCTGTTGCTCTGAAGCTGGTTTGTGATGAGAAGCAAATCCCTGTGGGTTGATTCATGGACTGGTGCTCCCTGCCTTTCTGCTCTAGCGCAGGAACACGGGGAGGTCCAGGGGAAGGGAGTAGGGCATTTAATACCGATGGGTGTCAGTGGAAGGATCTGCACATGGGGTATGTGATCAGGGCTTGGAAGAACATCCTTCCCCACTCCTTTCTGTGTATCACTGGCTCATTTAAAAAGGCGCATGTCTCACTCTGTAATTTCTGGGGCAGGGGTTAGTTGCGAAGACAAAGAGCAAGACCACGTTCCCAAAATGAAATACTTCCTTGGCTCAGGACCTGCTTTCCCACCACCTTAGCGTGCAGACCTTCAAACAGGGGCCTCCCTTGAGGCACTCCCAGGCACAGGCACAGGGCTACAAGCTGGCATGTGCAAGGTGTGTGTGCAAAATAGCTGTAACCTTGCTGCCTGCTCTGCTGATGTGAAAAAAGGCCAGGGTGGCCTCTGCTGTTGTTGCTGTTACTGGGGGAAAGGGCAAGGTAGCAGCTGCTGCTGGGGTGGGAGGCTGGGCTTCAGGAACGCACATCTTCCCCTCTGCCTTGCCTCTCCTCCTTCCATTGCCCAGCAGCCTGGTGGTGGGCCGGTCCGAGCCCTTCATCTTTAGGGAAGCAAAATCAAACTTGGTCTCTGCAGCTGAGAGATTCTGGTGTCTCCTCCCCAGCTTCCATGGGGCACCATGCCCAGTTTCTTTCCCTTCTGTGTCCCTTATTTGATGGCGTTGACCACGATGTGGTGAAGAAACTTCACCATGTTTGAAAATTCTTGCATTCTCTTTGTTATTTTATTTACTGATAGCACGTATGTTATATGTAACACATGTATATACATAGCTAGATTTTACTCCAACATGAATGTCTCCATAAATTCTAGAGGTGTTTCTCAGACAGCTTTTGAGTGATGATAAGGAAACCCAGCCCTTTTCTGCAGAGAGAAGTGCTGCAGTTCAGCTTCGGTGATGCCCTAAGGCATTGCTCTACTCCTGCCCATAACCCAGGATAAGTAACTCCAGCAGCAGGTTAGGAGCCAGCACCAGCACCTGGACTTGTCTTCAGACTCCATAACTGACTTCTTGAGGTGAAATTACTTATTTGCTCCTTTTTCTCCCTGGCTAAAGCAGGAGTAATTTTTGCAATGGACTACAGAGGCCATGGTTCTTTCCTGTATTTTTCTCAGCTATTTCTATTCATCCAAATTATTGTTGCAGCTTAGACCTCACAGGTTAGATACTGTTATTTCCAGCCAGAATAAACAAAAATATGGGGAAAAAAAAATAAAGATGCATAACTCTTAACTTTATAGAATATCAGGGCAAGCATTTGTTTCAAAAACAAGGGCAATGTTTAAGTAAGAGAGAGCACATGGACATCAGAGTGCTGCCTAATCACTGTCAAAATAGGTGTTAAACAAAGGTTTTCCTCACCAATATTTTCCCTCTGACTAGAAAATAAGTAAAGGATAATATCCATGTAATAAACTCCAGTTATCACAATTGCACACTGTGCAAATTATTTGCAGCTGGAAAATTAATTTAATTTTTTCTCTGTTCAGCAACCAAAATATTTTTGCTCAGACTTCTTTCTGCTCCAATTAAAAATATTTGGAGCTATTGTTCTACAAACCTAAGAAGGGTTTCGCCCGATGCATTCACTACTATCCTACATAACAGGCCAGGTGTAACATATTTTATTAGTGTTTTGGTTCTGAAGCAGACTTCATAAAAAAGCAGCCAAAGTTCTCAGAGATTTTATCAAAGCTTGGGGAAAAAGGAAAGCATTTGACTCACTTCACTGTTAGTGACAATAATCAATGCCCAGACAAGCATGGCTTCAAAAAAAAAATGTGTCAAGAACCCACTTTATATTTTAAACAGACCATGAAAGACATTCAAAGTCTTCATCTGGAAGGAAAAAATAGAAAGGGGGAGATGGAGGGAGGGAGAGATTTCCTTCCACCAGACAGTGAGAGATCACTTCACGCTTTCCTTTGGTAGGTTACGGGGGCAATTGTAAAGCCATCTCATGTGAACAGATGGAGGCAAAGGATCTCAGCTTTCACTGGGAGCGGGTTAAAGATCTGATGCCTGGGATGGTGGGCTAGACAGGGCCCAGCAGCGGGGGCTTTCTGCCCCGTGACAGTCAGACGTCTCCAGAGCCTGCTGGGGTGGCAGCAATCCTTGGGGAGCACCTCGGCAGGTTCTCAGCAGACCGGCACCAGCTAAGCCTCAGACTTGTATAGGCACTTCACATTTAAGAGCATGTCTAATCCAATCACTGGCAGATTGGAAGCTATCTGTGTACCTCCCATATAGCATATTCTTGTCAGCTTGAAAGCAATCTTCTCCTCGTCAGTCTTCCCCCTTGTCTTCCTATCAGTCTGTGCAAGCAGTGGCGCTCCCCCCTTGGGCACACGGAGCTAATCCTATTTACTCAGCCCATCAATTTAACAGCTTTAAATATTCGCATCAGCTAGATGGATACGGCTGAAACGTTAGCAGCATGGCTGGGGCAGCGAGAGAGGGGGGAGAGCAACGTGGTGAGCTGTGGGAGACAGCCTTCCCATGCTGGCAAAAGCAGAAAAAAGTAATTCAAAATGCTGAAGGCTTGGGCGTATCTCACGTGCATGGCACACACACGTGTACACACATACACATACACACACAAGGCAGAAATACACGTGCAACTCATTACACACATGTGCACATAGCAGCAGTGTCACTTTTGCACCCCACAGTCCCTGTTTCTGCTAGTGAGCCATATCTCCCCAGCTGTAAGCTCAGGTTTTGACACGCTTACCCTTGCCTTGCGTAGGCCCACCAGCACGTCCACCGGTGGTGGGGCCAGTGCTGCCTGATCCCACTCGCTGTGTTGCTGCTGGTATTGGTGAGTAGTATTGGTGTATGCAGTCAGGTGGGATTTAGCCGCTGCCCATGTAAGCACGGCCATATGGTCTCACACATGCCTGTTCCTTTGTCTTGCTTGAATGGGAAGGTGTGCATGAAAGGGCTGAAGAAAGAACAAACGCAGAGGGCGCCGAACAGCCCCTAAAGAGAACGCTCACCATGTGTGCCTCCTGCTCCAGTGCAGACACACATGCCATTGCAGAGTTCAGTCTGACCCAGGGAGGCTTTACATGTAACTCTGTTCTCAGATATCTGTTTAAAAATTCCCGAACTGAAATTCCTTCTTTTCTTTTGTTTATCTGTCCTGGGCATCCTTTAGCATCGTTTAGCTATACCTCCTGTGCTCTGGCTATAGATTAGAGCAGTCCTGAGGAGGCAGGTCCTTTTAAAATGATTCCAGAGGACAATCAGAAAGCTGTTAAGTGCTCCCAACCTCTTGCCACTGCTCTGAATGATGGTGGACTTCAGAATCAGCATCTGCCTCTGAAAACCCAGCAAGCGCTGCAGGGAGGTTTTGTGTGCCCCTGGTCCAGCATTTTTGCCTTTACTGGTCACTTTACTCAGCGTGGAACAGCCCTTGGCTGGTGGTTTAACTCACCTGCATGAGTCACACCTGAATTCCGCTCCTTACCCACTGGCACTTAAATGGAATTGGGTTGACTGCTGCCTTCCAGGGTATTGCAGTCTTTGATGTGCAAAGGACATATATCTGTCTGACATTTTGACCTGGTAAATTTTTAACATTTAATCTGTTCTTTTCTTTTCTGTCTCATTCTCAGACTTTTAGAAATGGACTTTTTGTTGGTGTTTGGGTTTTGTTTTTTTTTTTTTTTTTACTTGTTGCTTGTGCTAGTGGTGATCATGTATGCGAACGAAGAACCTCAAGAGGTTTCTAGTGCAAGCAGGCTGCAAACTTGTCTTTGACAATCTGGAGTTGGGGTCTACCCCTAAGACAGGCAGACAGACTTCCATCCATGAGACTTAAGGCTGAAATGGAGTAAAAAGAGGATTTGCAGTGGATTCCTCCTTTGCTCACTCCACTTCTCAAGACCTAAAGGTACTTCTCTAAAGAGATCATAGCATTCTGATCTAGTGGACAACATCATTTTTCACGAGGCTGAGAGCACGTTGGGCAAAAAACATGAAGTAACTTTACAGTTCAAGAGGCATGTGCAAGGTTTGCATCAATAGCATTATTGAGTAACTCTGATGAAGCGAAGGTCCTTTATTCATCCAATTAGCAATGGCAAAGAAGAGCACTCAGAGCATGCACTTTTCAGCTGCTGGCAGGCTGCGAGCCTGACACGCCCCAAGGAATCCAGAAAAAATTCTTGAAGCATGAGAATCATTTTTCCCCTAAGAACTTTGCTTTCTCTTCTCCTTCAGGGGCCAGGGCAGGCAAGCAAGATCCAAGAGGCTCTGAAATAATTGACATTCTTCTTGTTGACTTTGTGGGGTTTTGGATCAGGCCCTGAGTGTTCAACAAAGGCAAACTTGTAAAACTCCTTGGAGAATGAGAAAGCTGAAGGTTCCCAAGTGCTGTTTGGGGCTACATCTTGGTTTCCCCATTGCACTTATCAGTAACATATGTTGTCAGTACCTATTGATGGAGACACAGGCACTATCCTTTTGCAGTAGACCTGTGTTTAGCCCTATATCCTGGGGTTTGGGGCTTTTTTGGAATCTCATCCTCCTGTTTCATTTCTTGGCATTAATTGCTCATACTGTCCTCTACCTTGGTACAGTAGGGCCAAGTATTTTCTTGTCCTAAAAGTCTGGGGATGTTTTTGGTAGAGAACAGCAGAAAATTTTGGCTAGTGCAGCTTCAATTAATTATGTCAGCCATGGTAATATTCAACCATCAGGGAGTAACTCACTGTGAAAAGACTGAGAGGTGCACACCAGCAGCCAAGGTTTAAGGTCAGGAGGCAGAAGATCTGAACCCAAGAGGAGAGTGAGCAGTACAGAGCAGCTGGATGGGAGAGGGCAGCCAGGGTTGTGTAGAGAGTAGAAGCAGGATTTAGGACTCAGGGTATTCAGAATGAAGGCGACAGCAAGGACGTGGTGTTCATAGCCAAGGTAGAACAGCTTTTAGCTAGGAAGCCATGAAAAGTGGTGGTCCTCTCCTTTCCCTTGGCATTGGTTGCTTGTTCTGACTGCCTGTGTCATAGTTTTGTGAGATACCAAGCTGCAACAGGGACAGCTGAATGAGGAAACTAACCTGTCTGATAACAAATAATTTACCACCCCAGGTTTATTGGCCAATAGATCACGTCCTAGATCTGACTTCCAGATGGCTCTTTAGGCAAGGATGCTGGCACAGTGGAGGGGCTGTTGGTAGCCAGAGAAACAGGGAGTCCCATATTTCTCACACTCCCTGAAAGCGACAGGCTAGAACAGCTAACGGATTAGTGAAAGGAGGCTGGGTTACCTTGATGCTTGTACTTAAAGAGACTATGTGAAGAAGCAAAAAACACTTTAAAGGCTGAGCAGGCCTGGGCAAAACTGAGCAGTCATTTAACCACCACAAGCCGTTGTTCTTCAGAGACTGTGGGCTGCACGAGTCATTACAGAGCCTGCGAGGAGCCCATGAAGGCAGCCCAGTCAGAAAGAGCTGCAAAAGTTTGTTCACAGCACCCAGCCTCCTAACTTCTGCTCTAGGCATCAACAGCCTGCACCCCCTAGCAGCTTCCCAACTGGAAGCAGCACCACTGCAAACGTATTTCTAACTGGAGATAATTAAATTGGTGAAAAATAAAAATAAAAATAAAAATAAAATAAAAATAAAAATAAAAGAAAAAGAAAAAGAAAAAGAAAAAGAAAAAGAAAAAGAAAAGAAAAGAAAAAGACTATGGTTAAACTGACTTTAGATGGAAGCAGTGATAGAGAGAGCTATACCCTGGGAGGCAAGATTAGCAAGACAGATCGACAGATTAGAGGCGAGACAGATTTCATCCAAAAAGGAGGAATTCCTCAGGACATGCTTTTCCAAACAGAGGTTATGTGGCTTTACTGAATGAATACTGCAGGGTGTGAGCCAAATCCTCACCTGGAGTGAAATGGGAAAGTCCTCCTGCCAACCGGGCTAAGGACTCATCTCTGCTGAGACCTGATCCAGTGTGCCGATGGCAACAGCCAGCCTTTCCGCATGTCTTCTGCACGCTGCTGCTTCCGCTGTGACCACCCCCCATCGGGGGAGAGGTCGGGGAGCCACACAGTTTTGAGGCCATGCAATGATTTCATAGCAAGTTTAACGTCAATACATGTTCCCCAAGCCGCATTCAGTCACCCCTGCCCTGGTCATCTGCCTTTTGTAAGAAGTGCTCACTCTCCGTAGGGCAGGCACTGTGACACTGTTGAATTACCCTCCCTTATTCTTGGGATGCTGTTTTTTTCTCTCAAGGGCTTTGATGTGGAGAGGTAAGGGCCAAATATCCCACACACACCCTGCCGCCCGTCAGCTGCTGCAGCATGGTTCAGCGCCTCGCTGGGCTTCAAGCAGAGTTAATCTCCTTTTTGCTCCCACTTCCTCCCACCCCCCTCAGGCTCCGCTATCTGCCATGAGTTTAGCTGGAGCTAGATCACACGCACACCACTGGACTCCCCTTCCCTAGAAGCAGAAACCAGAGTGACCCCAGCAAGCTGTGGGAGAAGAGACAATCTGCAAGCCCCCGGCGGCTGCGGTGGTTCTGCTTGCTGCTGTGCGCCAGCAAGAGCAAGCAAATTCCAAGAAGATGCAGTCATCAGCAGCTCTGTGAAGACAGGAAAGTGGTTGCAAATGCTCTCTGCCTCAAAGAGAGAGACAAGAAACCACAGTCTGGCTGCAACCTCACTCGTGCTTTCTGATAATCTGCTGTTTAGAAACACTCACTATGGTACCCGTGGCTAGGTAGAGGTGAAAACAAACATGCTGATGGATGCAAAAGGGACTGGTTTATCTCCAGCCAACTTGAACACAGCCCACTTTCAGCACACATACAATAGCCCTTGTGTACAAAAGGGAACAGAGATAGCGGTTTCTTCCTCAAAGCTGTCTACATGGCACGTTCTGGGAGAGAAAAATTTGCCAGGGCACACGGCATGACCATCCACTTCCATTCGAGGCAGGATTGCTTTGCCCCAGAGCGGGCTCTAGGGTTTTACATACTGAAGTCCCTGGTGACTCAAATGTAGCATCTTTGTTATACATTGAAGCTCCTGAGCAGGCAAATATGTTTAATCTTTCAGTAGGTTTTCCCCAGTCTCCTGCCTAAATTTTCTCCACTTTGACAATGTGCTGCATTTGCATCTGTTTGCCTGAAAAGGAGGGAACAAGTATTTGCAAGTATCCCTACCATGAGAGTAAGTGTAGAACTAACAAATTTGAAAGTTTTCTAAAATACTTAATTAGCGGCTCAGGGGCCAGATTCTCCATCCAGCCCAGTGTCTATGTATTGTCTGGTTGGAAATGACAGGGCCGTGTGGGGTAGCAGTGCAAAGAGAAAATGTTATTGATGCCTCCCTAGGCAATTTGTGGCAGTCCTTCCTGAGCCATTTCACCAGCTGAAGTTACGTGTTCCCATCACATTTCCATACCTCCCTGGTGTGCCCCTTTTCTCAGGAGCTGCAGGGGAGGGCATGTCCCTGAGCTTCTCTCCCACCACTCCGTTGCTGCAAAGATGTTGTGGTTCCTTTTCTGCCCCCGTCTGAAAAGGCCACAACAAAACACAGAATCTGGCCTCCATTATCAATATCTGAGATTTCACATTTTCATTACCAAAAGGTTTTACTGAAGCCTGGAATTTGCCACAGGGGGTGTCCTTTCAAAATCTGCCAAGTTTGCTTTAGAAAAAACAGATAACATTACCTTGGTATTTGCGGTATTCCTTGTGCTGCTCTTCCCGCTTCAGTGGAAGACTGCTGAGGATGTTTAGGGAAAGGCTAAGATAAATGTACTTCAATATCAAAATAAATAATAGAGGCTAATGTGCAGCTTGTATTATTCATGTGCATACTGGATTCCAGTTTGAGCTTAAGGAGAGCTGACCCAGAGCTTTTCTGCTGTTGCTCCCAAGCCCAGAAGGATCAAGTGAGCCCTGTCATGAATAATGTCTGGTCTTATCCATGGGGCACACATGGTTTTGAGCACAGAACTCTAAAATTACAGCAAGCATAATCTGAAGCCTGTGCTCGTAAGAACTGTTCTGCTCCCCAACGTTCCTCTTGTCGGTCTCCAAGTGCCCTTGGACCATTGCATCTCCTCTGAGAGATGCACACAATGGGATTGCCATTGTTCTTGGGGTGGGCCTGGACATGGCCAGAGTGGCTACATCTGGCGTGCAGGCAGCCATGACTGCACAGAATGTGTCTCCTCTTTGGGACTGCTCTGCACAGCTGGAGGAGGCGGGTCTGATGAGTTTCTCCCACATAAGAGCACTCATTCCAGAAGATAGACATTAATGTTCTTGATGAAGCCCATAAGTACTGTCGTGGGCTGTCTCTCCATCAAGGCATTGCCCCTGTAGGGGCACTTCATGCAGAAACACAGAGAAACAATGAATCACTGGAATTTGAGGTAGAATTGGAGGTACATTCATGTATGTATTCACATGCATATGCAGATAAAGAAGTTTCCCCATGTAAAGTCTCTCTTTCAGGATAGAAGCATGTTGCCAGCACTCAGCAAATAATAAATAATAGTAACAGCACAAGAATTCTTCCACAGAATAATTCATCAGCCACAAAAATTACCATAACTATTCACCAGCCTCTGGTCTGGCACGGCAAAAACCAGAAGCTTAACATGCTGCATAAGGGGAAAAGAGAAATTCTCCAGGGCAGTCCTTTAGACAGAGGGATCATGGTTTTCCTACTCCGAACTGTGTGCAATGCAAAGAGTGAAGTTCAGAGTCAATCAACCAGATACTGAATCCTTGACGTTTAGTCTCTCATACCATGTTGTTCATGCTCCCATGTATTTGTTGCATCAGGAGATTATGAGTCTAATAAACCATCCTAGCATAAACCACAGGGGGTGTGGCAGTCTAGGAGAACAGAATTAATGCAAATAATTGTCAAAGTTTGGTGGAGTGGGGCACCATTTCATAGCTAAGTGAACAGACAAAACATAAAATGCTATTGGTCCTTTAGGACATATGACGTAAACAACCCTATGGCCTAATCTTACAGCTCCCATGGGATATAATTTGATGCCTCAAATATCCTGCTCCTATTAAAAGGGCTTCTAAGAAGCACCTGATGTGAGACACTCATCTGTACAATCTGGAGCAAAACAAAGAAGAAAGAGCTGCATAATTTTGGAAGCACCGGTGCAAAACACAGCCGTGCTAAACAGGTTCACATTTGATCTCTTTCTAAGAAGACATTATCTTAGAAACATCTCAGTGTGTAAGGCACTAAGTTGATAGCTTGCTACTCATGCAGGGCCTGAAAAACTGAGTTGCTGGAGACTTCATCACAAGCATTATATTTGAGACATGCTGTTTTTCTCTGTTGCCAAATCTAAGTATTTGAGTGTAGTTTCAGCATGGCTGCTGTTGCCACTGCAACGTTACCTGGGATCCTGCAGAGAAAGCAGGAGACAGCAGTCTTCTCACTATTGCCTCAGCTCCACAGGACAAAATATTGGCTGAGTTCTCCTCTCACTTACACAGAAATAAATCCACTGGCTTCAACAAAATAACACTGACAGCTCCAAATCGGGTCTATTGAACTTGCTAGGTATGCCTTCAGAGCACAGCATTGCTGCTACTGCTGCTGATGTTACAGGATGAAGTAATGATGACCTGTATTTGTGTTTTCCTTTTTATGGAGGATCTTTGAAATCTACCCAAGTTTCTACATGGGAAACTCTGTTGTATCCTGTGGAATTCCATACAGATTTAGCTGATATAGAAATGACTTTAAAAGTCCTTTTGTTCTTTTCCCATGATTGTCAGAAAAATCCCTGAATCTCCCACAATATCACTGAACATGGACGCTTGTGCTCCCCCAGAGCTGTCTGAAACCTCACTTCAGACCCGTGTTCCTTTGGGAATATCTGGTGGTAGCTTCTTATGGAGGCAGCTGGCCTTGGTTTTCCATCCTAGGCCTACTGACACAGCATACAGAAACCATTCCTGAGCTTCTGGGACCAAATTGTATTTCTACTAATACCAAACATAGGTAGTCCTGAAGACAAAGCTCTAGAGATGGATGCTGCAGTCCTAGATATTCTGGGTGTATATCTCTTCTCTGGTAAAACTGATAAACAGGATTCTGACAAAGCAGAATTTGTAGAGTTTTACGTCCAAATAAATCCAAGAGAACTAGATGGAAAACCAGGCTTACTGAACTGGCAGAGTCATGTGTCAGAAACTGAGGAAGCAGTTGTCCAAGCAGTGGAAGTAAGGGTAGAGGGAAGGCAGGGGAGCTCATCTGTTTCTAGAAGAGGCAGCGTCTATCCCCATTCCTGCCTGGCAGATGACTTTGCCCACTTTTTATTTACTGCTGGACCACAGTGTTACAAATAATCACAATGGAAATCACATTCTTTTAGTACAACTTTTGTCTGCAATTTCTGTAGGATGGAATTGTGAGATCAGACTCTGTCATGCCAGGCACTGAAGAAGACACGTTAAGAGATAGTGTGTGTTCTCAGGCTTTCAGACTAAATAAAGCTAGACTAAAGGTGGGAGGAAAGCAGAAGGCTGGGTGAGGGACTTAATGGAGTTTCCACAGCATGTCCATGGCCAAGGTGGAACTGAGTCCCAACACCTCATACCCTGCTTGTAATGATCAGCTTGGGGCCATTTCCCAAACCCCCTTGCACTGACCAGGAAGTTATGATTTTCCTGCCTCTTACAGCTCAATAATAATTGTTGCTTTCCGTGTTCTTGGAGCTGCAGCGGGGGACTTCAACTACTGGTCCTGGAGTCCGAGGACACACCTCACCCCTGAGGACTCTCACCTCGGGACCAAGTCAATACGACATCAATACGATGGATGAGCAAAATGGCGTTTATTAAACTGCGTCACAGGTTTATATACTCCCTTTATGGGGTGTGGCCACTGTGGGGCTCTGTGCAGGTCATAGGGGTGTGCCTAAGCTCACCGTACAACGCGAGATCTTCCAAACGGGATTCCCTACAATAATATGATCCAATTTCTATTTGCTGGCCATCTGGTCTCTTTCGAGTATTCAGGATTATTAGCAGAGATCCCTGATAACCTAACAAGAACTGGACGTGCTCATTTTGCTTCACTTCTAAGTCCCGGATGTGTTAACCATAATTCTTTCCCCAGCCTTGCTCCTGCCTCCAGCCCTGACCTTATCCTAGGCTGTCAGAATAAAAGTTCAAAAACAAATATGCAGCCAGTATCCTTTTGGTTTTTTTTAATATAGCTTGATAGTCTTAAAATGCAGAACACAAATCTTCCAATTACCATAAACTGCTGTGACTGCCTATCTGCTTTGCATGCTTTTTAATGTCTATACACCCATTTTAATTTAAGAGAAAAAGGTGAGATATCTTCCATTTACAGAGTGAATGTGGTAAAAGCACGGGTAAGCTGATATTTATGCATTGCCTTGAGACATATGGTAGTCAAAGCTGAGAGAATGATAAAACATTAAGATGTTGCTTGTTATCCTTTAATGGCTGTATTGCAAGTTCATAGCTGGTGGTACAATGCCTGTAGTAATTACTATGCAGTTGTTGTTGTGCTACAGGAGTCCTTGGCAAGTTCAGGGTGAGGAGAAGGATGAGGAACAAAGGTGTAAATGAGCTACACCTTGTAAGTCCCATGAGCTGCCAACAGCCAGACAGCCTTAACTGAGGGATGGACGGAGGACAGAAACTTTAAAAACCAGCCAACTTACCTTGGAGCTGAAGTACCAATTACACATGTGGCTTGAGTCTACATCCCACAGACTTCATGGGGACTGACCCTGTTCAGAAGCAAAGACAAAATGCAGGTTTGCTCTTGAATTCAAAGGGAAGAGAATTTGGCCCTATCTGCAATCAGTTCACAGATGCTGGTGGAGCAGAGGCTTAGAAGGACTCAGCAGCAGAGAAACTCCAGCTCTGTACCCTCTGTGGTGGCAACTGTCTGTCAGCTCCTGTTGGCATGAGTGAGGAACTGACTGGATGGGCTGAACTTTAGCTGCATGGGGTTATGCTGCTTTTTCACACATTTGTGCTAGGATGTAAAGTTGGAATGAACACAATGTTGTTATTCACACTGCATATGAATGGACTGAAAAATTATGTCTAATGTATCTGGCAGTAAAGCTCACCCCTGCCTGTACTGCAGTCAAGGAATCCTGAGGGCAGAAACCTTAGAAAGGATGGTAGAAGTTTTATCTGTGAATCAAGTTCACCCTCAGCAAGTTTGCCAATGACACCAAGCTGTGTGGTGCGGTCGACACGCTGGAGGGAAGAGATGCCATCCAGAGGGACCTTGACAGGCTTGAGAGGTGGGGCCGTGTGAACTGCATGAAGTTCAACAAGGCCAAGTGCAAGGTCCTGCACGTGGGTCGGCACAATCCCAAGCACAGCTACAGGCTGGGTGGAGAATGGATTGAGAGCAGCCCTGAGGAGAAGGACTTGGGGGCGCTGGGTGATGAAAAGCTCAACATGAGTCAGCAGTGTGCGCTGGCAGCGCAGAAAGCCAACCGTGTCCTGGGCTGCATCAAAAACAGTGTGGCCAGCAGGTCGAGGGAGGGGATTCTGCCCCTCTACTCCACTCTTGTGAGACCCCACCTGGAGTACTGTGTCCAGCTCTGGGGTCCCCAGTACAGGAAAGACATGGAGCTGCTGGAGCAAGTCCGGAGGAGGCCACAAAGCTGATCAGAGAGCTGGAGCACCTGTCCTATGAGGACAGACTGAGGGAGCTGGGCTTGTTCAGCCTGGAGAAGAGAAGGCTCTGGAGAGACCTAATTAAGGCCTTCCAGTACCTAAAGGGGACCTACAGAAATGCTGGAGATGGGCTGTTTCTTAGGGAGTGCAGTGACAGATCAAGGGGGAATGGGTTTAAATTAAAAGGGGGAGATTTAGTTTGGATGTCAGGATGAAATTCCTCCCTGTCAGGGTGGTGAGGCACTGGAACAGGTTGCCCAGAGAGGTTGTGGATGCCCCACTCCTGGAAGTGTTCACGGCCAGGTTGGATGGGGCTTTTGGCAACCTGGTCTAGTGTAACGTGTCCCTGCCCATGGCGAGGGGGTTGGAACTAAGTGATCCTTGTGGTCCCTTCCAACCCAAACCATTCTATGATTCTATGATGAATATTTGTGCTAAAGACTCTTTCAAGGAATTCTGAGCCATTGGAGTTGCTTTTGCCTACAAAGGTGAAGTAGTGCACAGGGTGCATGGAGATACTAAGGAGAACCATGAGGCCTTTGGCTGAAGACAGCAGTGCAGGCAGAGGGCACTGCCTAGGCTTTCCCTATAGTGTGGGGTGCTGCGGCCTCTTTATTTTGACTGTGTAGCACAGACCTGGTGTAAACTGTGCCTCTCTGGAGGTAAAAATAGACCTAACAGCTGGACTCTGCAAAATCTGGATGAAGACTTTGTGGGGAATAACTTGGAGAACACTGTCTGGATGCCTCAGCAGAGCTAACTGGGGGAGCAGGGCAGCAACTCGCTTCATCAGCAGGTTGTGGAGCATAACCAGGGGGAGAAGGTGCCAAGTGGCTGCATCCACGACCACTGATGGTTGGAGGGTTGGTGCAAGGTACTAGAGCAAGTTGTGCTGGCAGTACAGGACTAGAGCTAACAGCATAACACTGGCTCGTTCGGCTCTTTCCAGGTTGCTGTTTTACTTTCCCTGCCAGGTAGTTTTATTTCATCCCTTTGCTTTGTATTTGCAAGAGCAAAGCATATTGGGGCATGGCTGGGGTATATGGAGGTTGATTTGTTGTTATTCTCAAGGTTGTGACAGGGAAGGGTGGACAAGGAGTTCCAATGTAACTTGGTTGTCATTTTCTATGCTGTATGTGTCAGTCAGATACTTCATGCTTCTGCTGGCTGCCTGAGGACTAGGAAGAAATTGTCTTCACAACTGCTGTGATTTATCACCTGCACTGTAGAGTTTAATTTCACTTTTGAAGCACTGGCGTTGCCCTGGCTGGGAGAAAGGAGGCTGGACAAGCGTGCTTATGCTTGTAGTGGTACTGGAAAATTTCTCAAGTACCTGTGGGCAGGTGTGGCTCACATACCTGGGTTAAACCAATCGCCAGATCTAGGGTCAGGAAGGAATTTTGCCCTGGGTCACATTGGCGGGTATTATTGTGTTGTTTTTGTTTTCCTTGCTTTGCAGTGTGGGTTGCGGTTGGCTTCCTAGATTATCTACTGCCACCTTAAGAAATATGGGCTTTGGGCCCACAAGTGGAAAAGCAAATCCAAGCTTGCAGGTCTCAGGCCAGCCTCATATCATCACGCAGCTACTTTGTGACTATGTGCAGAGACTCCAGTGTCAGCAGTGTGCAAGGCGTCCTCTGGGCTGTCAGTATCCTTCAGTTTTCCCCGTCAACTGGGCATCTCCACCTAATAAAATCCTTGTAAGTGTGCGATTTGGAAATCTGGCCATGCTGTACATTTCTCTGGTTTCTTCCCTATGGCAGAGCAGGTTTGGTGGCAAAAGGTTTTTCAGCTTGTTTTGGGTGATGGATCATTTTGTGACACGTGCTGTGGGAGGACAGGGCACGGATGCTCCCCGAAACTTCTCAAGACTGCAGGACACTTGTAACTGCAATGCCCTGGCCTTGTTGATGTGGGTGATCTTGCCTGAGCAGCACAGAGTTGTCATTTGGTTTCCTGTGTTTCTGGGGTGCGGCTGAGTTGGTACTATTGACTTTTTTAATGGGATCTTGTAGAAATTGCTAGAAGAGTTACAGTTAACAATGACTGTTCCTCTACCCCTTCTTCGGGAATCACATTAATGACCAGAATCACATTAGGAGCATCATTGTATGATCCAAGAACGCCAGAATGAGAGAGCATTACTTTGCAGAGATGGCAGTCTCATAAGCAGGCACTCTTCTCTGTTAACCAAAGCACTCTAGGCATAAGTGCACTCTTAATTAATTTCAAATATGTTGCTGCATCTGAATTTCCTAACTAACCAGTGATTAAAACAACATGCTTGTTAGAAGTCTCTTGGGGAGTGGCTTGTGTGATGTTGGTATTAATAGGATGAAAACAATCAGAAAGTTAGGGGCATTCTTCTGAGGTATTGAAAACCCTTAATGAGGCCCTTAGTTATGCAATAATTTCTTTGCAAGCAAACACATGCCTATTATCATTATTATTGTGCCGATTGTTGATATCCCACTGACATGAACAATTTAGAGAATTCCAAGTATTATGCAGCTCTCCTGCCAGCTCAGAATAGGCTGACACAGCTACAGCTACCTATTTAAGAAGATTAGCCTGATTTTATTTGCATAAGAATTTAAAGCGACAAAACCACTTACCACACCCAGGAAATTATAATTAAAAATGAATTACTGCACATTCTTTTATTAGCTGTTTGGTTAACTGCTGAATGCTACAGTAAAGGCCAAGTTCAAGGAGAGATGTCCTGTAATATTTCCCCCCAGGTTTTTTAGGTTCTTGGACAAGCAGAAAAAAGTCTCATTATCCATTCTGGCAAAAAGGGATGTTGTGTACAACATATCTAAGTATCCTTAAGTAGGCATTCCCTAGGTAAGACGACAAGCAAATCTTTGCTTGCCTTGTGTTACTCATACGCAATTCCAGCAGCTCTGCATGTCTGGGTTGGCCTGTGCGTAATGCCAGCCAATACTCTGAGACATCAGACTAAAGCAGTTGTAGAACAGTGGGCTTCACTCTCTGTTGAAGTTCCCCCAGTCCCGCTGGCCACGAAAAGGAGCCCTTCAGGAAAGGTAAGCCATTGAAATGCAGCTAAAGGTAAGCAATTAAAATGCTTCGGTCTTCTGCTGAAGGGAGACTGGTTGCAGAAGAGAACCAGTCTCAGCAGCTCGGGTTTCAGCAGGTAAGTGAAACCAGAGAAGGAGCACAAGCAGATGGAAAAGGGAACATGGAAAACGTGTGTCTCTCAAAAGTCTCAGCCGTTGGCTGCTCTCCTCGTTGTTAGTTTTGGTACTACAGTAGTAGCCAGAGGCTCGTAGCGCTCTGCTGTGCTGGGAATGAGATTCAGCCGTGACAATCTCATTCGCTTAGCTGAGAAGTCCTCAAACACGCTCAGGGACAAAGGTTAGGCTGAGCAGGCAGCTTTAACCCCCAGATCCCCAGGTGAGCATCCATCTCCGGCTTAGAGATCGTTACATGTATAACGTGTATGTGACTCCGCGGTTCCGGCAGGAACGGGGAGCAGAGGTGCCGAGCTCCCGGCACCCCCCACCCCAGCGGGGGCCAAGCGCCCAGGGCTNTCTGCTGCATGGGGTGGCAGAGAGCCGAGCTCCCCGGGAAGCTGCTGGTGAGAGGTGGAATCCGCCGGTCAAGTTTAAAAAATAATGGTGTTATTTCAAAACATAAGAACAGATTCATATTTTTCCTTTTTCTTTTTCTTTTCCTTTTCCTTCTTTTTCTTTTTCCTTTTTCTTTTTCTTTTTCTTTTTCTTTTTCTTTTTCTTTTTCTTTTTCTTTTTCTTTTTCTTTTTCTTTTTCTTTCTTTTTTCTTTTTCTCTTTTTCTCTGTAATTTAATTCAGCTATTTTTGTGTCTTGAAATAACTGGAAATAGGTTAATTTTGAAACTTTTAAACTTTTAAAAGCCTCTTCAGTAATAAACTGTAAAACATTTTTGGAAATAAGAAAGGATGCCTAAAAGGGATTCCCTCTGCCAGACACAGGGGCAGCAGCAACAGCATTCCAGTCCAGCTCCTAGCAATGAGAGAGCAGGGAACAAAATAAAAATGTCCACCAAGAGACAGTAACAGTGGTGAGAACATCTTTTTGTCAATGGACTCTGTGCCACTGACATATGTGACGCTGTGTCAGAGAAGCAAGGCTGAAAAGTGCCTCAAAAGGAAATTGTACCTGATGTAGCCTCTGATCACCGTGATGGCACTATCTGGCCATGCTTCTTAAATGCACCTTTGCGGTGAATTATGCCTCAGGATCTTCCAGTCTTCTGCAGCTAGGAACTGCATACCAAAATCTGCACATGACTGAAAGCAGCATGACAGCTAACCACACCTCAGAGAGCCAGGGCAGAGGTGCTCTGGGATGAAATGAGACACAGAGGTAGGTAAGGGATGCCCGAGGATCCCCCCTCCATCACGGGTTGAGGCAGGCCTGGGCCTGCAGCTCACTCCCAAGGTGACTTAGGGATGCTTGATCTCACCCCTCCTGCCTTGCTTTCTCCCAGGGCTAGGGATTCAGGTTGCTCAGCCATCTCCGCGTAATCCCAGCCTTGCTGCTGGTCATGCAGCGAAGCCACACGCTTTCAGAGCTTGTGAGCCAAACATTGCTTACGCTGTGTGATCCCAGGCAGTGGCAGTGACTGGCAAGAGATGGCTGTGAGACTTGCACAGTCTGGTTCTCAGCATACTAGCAGGTATATCATCAAACTGCCAATGCATTCAGCATCTCTTCTTGCCACTCTCATGGCAGTTAAGGGACGTAAAAGCAATTAGGTGTCTGACCTGAACAGCAGAGCGCCAGCATTTGTCTGAATTCTTCAGGAACATATGCATGAATGTTTCTCCACTCTTCTGTGGAGAAAAGTAAATTCATATCATTGTACAAGGAGAGCTTCCACCCCAAGACCAGAAATTGGCAGGTTCATGCAAGGAGAATCGGTATTTTTGTTGCCAGGTCTATACCTCTTACGTGTGGCTGGATGGTTGCTTCCAATGCTGTCAAGCTTATAGTTTATATGGACCCTAAATTCACTGCAGAAGACTTCTTTGTCAGCTTGAGCTTCTCAGTCTGTTTAATGAGAATGGGAAGACACTGCACAGTGATAGAAAGAGTGACACTGAAAGACGATGGGGAATCCTGCTATTACTGAGCCTGCAAGTGGAAATGCTCTTCTGGTCAGTGACACTGGTGCAGGGTCCACATAAGGAGGGATGTACTTGTGCTGTTACAAGCCAGGACAAACATTCAGGATTTTAGGGCTCCATGCTTGTCTTGCCAGAGCATTCTGCCATGAATTTAGGAAAGTCACTTAACATGAAATCTTCTCACAGTAGCTGGTGAGAATTTAAGGCTCTGATTAAGGGAAAAGAAATTTTTTTACCCTTGCAAAGACAACTGGTACGCACCTTCAGCTCACGGTTTTCACAGACCGTGAGTCAAAAGAGAGAAACAGAAGTGCAGACCTCTGCAAATCAGGGGGCCAGATTGGTGGCAGATAGAGCAGACTGATTTAATGTTGCAAGGAGGTCAAAACAGAAACTTTAGCATCAAAGAAAGGAGGAGTGCTGCGAAAGCCCAGTGCTCACAAGTAGCACTTACCAGAGGTATCATATAAACTTAACCCTGCTGTCATTATTCCTATTGGAAAGAAAGGAGGTGAAGGCCACGACCTGTGAAGCAGAGGTCAGATGTTACAGACCATCAGACAAAGGAAGTGACAATGGGGAAAGGTTCTTCTCTGAAGCATTACCAGATGGTAGCTAATCTCAGTCAGGAGAGAAGGCATGACCACCAAATCTACACGGGCTCCCTGAACCTGACACTCAGGCATTATCGAGGGAAAAGACTGTTCTTCCAACTGTTACAAGACAGACTATGCAGTGCAACCCTTGCAGTTAATCAGTGGTGTGCTGACTGGGGACAGAATTTGCCAAGATCAGACAATTTTCTTGTTAGTTGCTTCTGCATAAAGAATCTGGAATCTGAAATAGCCTGAAAATTTCTGCCTCAATGGAAATTTTTCCTCCTGAACCCTCTGCTTATTTGTGAAAACAATTTTGTTTTCTGATTTAGAGGAAGGCAGAGCCAGGCAGATCAAGGGCTGGTATGAACTGGCAGAGCACTGTGATCAACACTGGGGTCTGTGCTAGTGACTTCTTTTGTGACAATAGTGGTGGAAATGCTGCTGTCCTTGCATTCACCTGCAAATCTGCTCTCAAATTTACTGAGAAATTTCTGCTAGCTGAGGTCAGGTAGGACTCTAGCATATTTCCATATCTGTAGTGGGGAAGAGGAACACACCAATGGACATACAGGTGGAGGTGAACTCAGTAGTCCCAGCGCGGCATCTACTCAAGGCGGTAGCGCACAGCTGAGAATGGAAACCTAAATGCTTCTTGTGGTGTTCATCACTACATGGCTTGCATTTAGTCTTGTCTGAGTAGCTTATGTTTTCGCTCTGCTTCTGTTTTCCTGCCTGGGCGAGAAGGAATAGAGCCCCTGTTGTTGTAAGCAGCTGCCACGAGAGCTGCGTGCCGAATGCAGAGCTGGGACGTTGCTGTGCCTGGTGAGAGCCTCGCCTGGCAAAGACCATGATCCGTTTGAGTGTCTTCCAGTCATTTCTTCTATAGGTAGGAATAATGAGTTCACTAGGACTCCAGGCTATGTGCTCTTACTATCTATCTTTTGGAAACATCAGTGGTATGATTTGAGTCCCTCAGTTTGCCAGAGCACTCTAAAGGTTTAAAAAATAATCCAGGCCATGGAAAACAATGGCAATGAAGCACCTTCATGAAGGTCAGTGTGTGCTTAAGTGCTAAGCTGGGTCTTTCATGGCTGTTGGTGGTCAGATCTCTTCAGCATTATACATGTGAGCAGTATCACACAAATTTTTTTTTTCACAACCAGGAAAAGCAGTGAAGACAATGTACCTTACATGCTTGCTGCTCATCGCCTTAACACGTGGAACTGTTATGGTCTGATTTAAGGTCCTCACTTCTTCTGGTCCTCTTGGAAACAGGGTGCATAGCACACACACTTCTTAAAATGATCCACTGTGCAACACCTGTGTGTTTGTATGTACCAGTAATATCACTTTGTATGCTTGCCATGTGGGATGCCCGGCTCTCAACCATGAAGGTGAGAGCTGCAACATAGGCCAGGGAGGTGCAGGGATGAAGTTCAAAGTCATGAGGTCACAAAACCCTCCTGAACCCATTGTGGTATACCCCGACGTGATCCTGCTATGTGCTGGGAGACGTCTTTCTAGTCCATTTTCTGGGTACCTCAGTCACCCTGTAATGAAGCAAGTCTATGAATACAGCAGAAAAGCAGATTTTACCCATGATATAAGCTGTAAAACCTCTCCAAACATGTGCTGCTTTTGCTGTTGTTACCTCCTGAGAAATTCTGCTTCATCTTTGAGTGCTGTTAATGATGACATTTCAAAGTATTGTTCCTGTGCTAAATGTGCAGAGCTAACACAGGAAACAAAATACACACTGCTTGCAAAGAGCCTTGTTCTGCCCATTGACAGAGTTTACCAATCTTGAAAGACCCCTCAAAATTTGGGTCTGTTGAACTTGAGGCATCTTTCTGGTTTCTTTTAGGCATCTTACTGTTATTGTGTGAGATGGACTCTGCAGAGCAGGCAATCGTTTTGAAGAGAATGGACTGGTTTCTCCCCAAAACTGGCAGCTATTTATTAGGAAATGGCCACAAAGTGATACTATTTTAGAACTGCAGCAGTAGAGCAGAACTGGCTGGAATACAAAGCTTCAGTGAAAACTTTCAGCATGATTTCAGATTTTGTTGGACAACAGAGTTGGAGGTTTTGACTAAAATGTTTCTGAAAATAGCAAAACACTCGCCCACTCAGAGTGCCTGAATGTGAAACCTCAAATTTTGAACACGAGAAAAAAAAGCAATGACATTTTCCTTCTAGTTTTAGTTCAGCCCCAGCAATAAACTTCGCTTTATATAGGAACCAAATAGACATAATAGGAGTTAAACTGTACATATATCATAAATAGAAAATACAAGACTAATGCAAGTATTACCAGGCTTGTTCAGATATGCACAAGGCACAAAGTTGAAGAACAGCAAAAAAGAAAATGAAATAAAGGGGGAAGATGCAGTTTATAAATGCAACCAGTGTAAAGATGGAGGCACAGATGTAAGCAAGTTGGCTTGGTGCAGCAGAGAATGCTCTTACTGCAGCAACAGAGAGCTTGAAATCATGGACAAGGCGAGGAGCTCAAGGCAGGGAGTCCTCACTCTCTCTACAGTCACATCAGTGTACATGCAAAGTGACTATCACAGTGCCCAAAATCGCAGTGTGTGCCACACAGAAGGGGTTATGGGGCAACTGGAAAGGAGGACTGGTGATCCAGAGAGGTGAAAGAATGCCAGGGAACCTGTAAAAGTTGGGAAGGGGGAAAGGAGGAATGCTTGGTGCAAAAAACAGCTTGCAGGGAGCCCCGCTGGGCAGGGTCATGAGCAGAGGGAAGCCACCTGCACAAGCTGAGTTGGAAAGTCTGACCACACTGTGCAAACTGGTGGCAAATGGCAGCTGACCTGGCCTGGCTAGGAACTGAAGATGTGTCCATGCTCTGCCTGAGGACATGGAGGACCTGGTGGCTGCTCCTGCTGCCCAGAAGTTGCTCCTCCATAGGACTCGCCCCGCTGCAGCCCTCGGGCAGATACCTGCCCTCGGTCGCCTCAGCCTGGGCTGAGGGGAATTTCAGGGAGTTGCAAGAGGTGTTTGGCAGCCACCACAAAGAGCCTCGTGCTGCAGCCAGCCTCCCACAGACTTGTCGAACTGCCAGCCCCAAGGCCCTGGGAAGCGCTAACAGGGAGTAGCAGCCATGCAATGGAGCAACAGGAGCTGTTTTGGGAGAAACCGATGACTCTTTTGGCGAACAGAGCTGGGACTTACAAGCTCTGTGCTCAGCTCCTGGCTCTGTCAGAGGCTTTCTGGGTGCCTTTGGTGCCACTGCCCTTGGGTCTTGCTTCTCTGACTGTAAAATGGAAATAACGAGTATCATCTCCTCCCTCTTGTTTATCTGTTCAACCGATTTGCGAGCGGTTCACGTCTTGGGCTGGGTTTTGCTCCCTGTCTCTCTGCGCTCCATGCAGAGGATCCTAGGGGCACTGCTGCAGGACAAAACAGCGAGAACAACAATAACTGCACGGTCCTGGCACAGGAGGGGGGAGGATTGTTTTCAGCCTTCGCAGCCCGAGAGTGTTGGTACAAATGACAGATACAATTGGGCCTCAGGGTTTTTTTTACATTTATATGTCTGGGGAAGGATGTCCGCGGCTGTTCTCAGCCACTCTGTCGAACTGAAGCTAAAGATTTGGGCAGGTGGGGGAGAGAGAGAGAGAAACGCATTGAATTGCCATCGAAAGAAACATGCATAATTCCTAGAAATGCTTTGTGTCAGCTTCAAAGATCCTACTGGGAATGCAGCTTATTCTCTGACCAACAAGTTTGCTTTCCAAAAGGCAGCAACTGATGTATTTTTTTTTTTTAAAGTTTCCAGCAGCAGTCAGTACCTATGTTTTCTTCATCTGAAATGCCTGTAAGTTCAATCAGCTGAATTGGCTTAAATGCAGTAAGGGATGGAGCAAGTTCACATGTTGCTCTAATAGGACCTTGAGACAAAATGTGGCCTCACTGATGTTACTGAAGGTTTTGATTCAGATCTGTGCTGATCTGTGAAGGATGAAGCAGGAAAGAAGGAAATACTTAACCCTTCTGGTAGAAAATACCACAGGAATCAGAGAAACTAAGACAACAGTGTCCTCTAAAGCCCCATCGCAGAGTTGTGACTAAATCTGGATAAAGTTCTTTCTCCTCCCACTGCTTTTACAAGAGTGTAAAAGCTGCATTTCTGAAATGTTGCTGGTGTTGGACTTGCAAAAAACCCAAACACGCACACACAAACAAACAAAAACCCTGCAACAGTTAAGCGCTGTTACTTAATAGAGCTTTAAATGCTAACCAGCAGTAAAGGTATCAACTTTAAAAACATATTTTCTGACCACACTTAAGCCTAAGGTTTAACCTCAACCAGTGATTTTTTTTGCTTAAGCCTTGATGTGTTTATGGCTTACTGCTTGTGGTGACAATCCTACTTTCAATAGCAGTATCTCTGCTTCAAAGGCAGGTCTGTCTTCTCCTTTCACTGAACTCAGCACTCTCCTGAAAAAAAATATTGTGGATTAAAAAAAAATAATTGGTTTAAAAACAACCAAGAAACAAGCATATTCCTGAAATTATTTCAATTTTTAATCCTTTTTAAATTTTATTTATCCTGGCATTATACACACTAGCATCCTCACTTCGTGGCCTCTACTGAATTAGACAGCCTGCAAAGCCTAAAGCCTTTATCCAGTTTCTCTTTAATGAACTCTCAGTACCTGTTTTTGGAGTTTTGTTTAATTTTTCCATTGAGGGAAGTGCTGGCACCATCTGCTGGGATTTTTGTCACCGCGACCAGTAACGTTAGGATTTCAGTCCTTGCATCTACAAACATACCAAATATTCCTCGTTTGACATGTATGGCTACTTTATTTCTTTTTTCCCCCAGATACACCTCGGTTGGGTTTAGATTCGCATTCCCCGGACCGCAGCTCCGGGCCCCTCTCCCTCACCGGGGACGGGATGCGGCCCCGGGCGCCGTCCCGGCTCTCTGCTGCCCCCTGCCGCCGCTCCGCCTCATTCCCGCTCCGTGCGAGAGGGCGCGAAGTGCTTTGGCGCTTCTCTCGCACCTAACAGCAGGCTTCGGTGAGCCTGGCCCGCAAGGTAAGGCAGGCACATGACTTCGGGGCACCAAACGCCTGTACAGTTCGGTGTTGAGACTAAAAAGATTAATGAGGATATTGATTAGCTTTATGGTAGCCACACAAAAAGCCAATATGATTTGAGCCCTATCTAACCAAACTCTCTTTGTGTAGACATAAGAGCAAGGTATTTCAGTCAGTGAAGAACTGCGGGAATAGGGAGCCACAGTGGCAAAGCAAGTTCTCCTTCTTTTAACGCTTTGAATCTAGCGTATAACCTTGCAGTAGGCATCAGATTTACAAGATTGCAGGTAATGTGAAAGTAGAAGAATGTCTTAAGTACCATCTGTATTTGTGTCATATCCCTAATTTTTAGGAAAAAAACAAATATTGATTTAAAAAGAATGCATACACAAGTGTGTATAATTCCTATGGAATTGTAAAAGCTTTGTCTCTCAAAGATCATAATACCATAGAATCATAGAATGGTTTGTGTTGGAAGGAACCACTAGGATCATCTAGTTCCATGCCATGGGCAGGGACATCCTACACTAGACCAAGTTGCCCAAAGCCCCATCCAATCTGGCCTTGAACACTGCCAGGGAGGGGGCAGCCACAGCTTCTCTGGGCAACCTGTTCCAGTTCCTCACCACCCTCACAGGAAACAATTTCTTCCTAACATCCAATCTAAATCTCCCCTCTTTTAGTTTACTGTCAGTACACTCCCTAATAAACAGCCCCTTGCCAGCTTTCCTGTAGGTCCCCTTTAGGTACTGGAAGGATGTGATTAGGTCTCTCTGGAGCCTTCTCTTCTCCAGGCTGAACAAGACTAACTCCCTCAGCCTGTCCTCGTAGGAGAGGTGGTCCAGACCTCTGATCAACTTTGTGGCCTCCTCTGGACTTGCTCCAGCAGCTCCATGTCTTTCCTGTACTTGGGACCCCAGAGCTGGACGCAGCACTCCAGGTGGGGTCTCACAAGAGTGGAGTAGAGGGGGAGAATCCCCTCCCTCGACCTGCTGGCCACACTGTTTTTGATGCAGCCCAGGACACAGGCGGCTTTCTGCGCTGCCAGCGCACACTGCCGGCTCATGTTGAGTTTTTCATCAACCAGTACCCCCAAGTCCTTCTCCTCAGGGCTGCTCTCGATCCATTCTCCACTCAGCCTGTAGTTGTGCTTGGGATTGTGCCACCCATGTGTAGGACCTTGAACTGGCCTTCTTGAACTCATGCAGTTTGCACGGGCCCACCTTTCAAGCATGTCAAGGTCCCTCCGGATGGCATCCCTTCCCTCCAGTGTGTCAACCACGCCACACAGCTTGGTGTTGTCGGCAAACTTGCTGAGGGTGCACTCGATCTCACTGTCCATGCTGTCGACAAAGATGTTAAACAGTGCCGGTCCCAGTACTGACCCCTGAGGAATGCCACTCGTCACTGATGTCCACCTGGACATCGAGTCGTTGACCACAACTCAAAATTTTGAGTGTGACCATCCAGCCAATTCCTTGTCCAGTGAGTGATCCATCCATCAAATCCATGTCTCTCCAGTTTAGAGACAAGGATGTCATGCAGGACAGTGTCAAAAGCTTTGAACAAGTCCAGGTAAATGATGTCAGTTGCCCTTCCCTTGTCCACTGACGCTGTGACTCCATTGTAGAAGGCCACCAACTTGAATGCGTTGTACTAAATGTATTTACTCTGTATTTTATGGCTTGTAATAAAGCGAGACACTTAAATCCTTATGATCAGCGGCTTATACATTAAACCCTAAACACCTGCTATATTTTGAGGACGATTTCCCATTTGAATCTCCAGATTTATCAAGGATAGGGTGATTTAGTTTTTGTGTGGATCCAAAATGAAATTATTCCCCCCTTAGGGTTCAAAAGTAGTTTCTAAGGTGATATGACGGAAACATCAAAACAAAATTAATCTAATGAGGTTTTGTACTCTGGGATGAGAAAGTCACTCAACTCCAATTTAATGTGTCATCTGAAGCCAATGAGCAGAAACTTTCTACTGTAAATGATCACGTTGTGAGTCTGATGCTCTGTACTGACTTGAACACCAGGGATTGTTAATCCCTGCAGAGTATTGCCATTTTGAGGCATTTCCAGGAACTCCTAAAAGGGGGCATAACAGTTGTGTGATTGAACAAGGTATATGAGGTCTTGCTTTTGAAGCTGAATCTCATCTCTGATGTAAATATGTACCCAGATTTGGAAAACTTGAAATGTGAAACTGGGCAATTCACATTCAACCTTTGCCTTCTTTCTGATTTTGTCAACATTTCTTATGTTACTTTGGCAAATTTTAAAGCACCAAAAGAGCTTGATACCAGTTGACAAAATTCAGCATTAAGAATTTGAAACAGATGCCAGATCTACCTGCATTCAGCTTTATGCGCTATGAATAAGTCTATTGGAGGGAATGGTGATGGCACCTGCCAGTTATCAGGAAAATGGTCTGATACTCAATTTGTAGAGCCATTTCTTCAGTGCAGTCTGAGGCACTGCTCAGTGCTTCTTCCAGCCTCATTTTCAATGTACTGTGGAGCACATTGTACTGAGGAATCTGACGGCCCTGGGCAGATGGAGCAGTGATGTCATCGGGCTTTTCCATTTCTACTTCCTATGAACATTTGCCTTATTCTTACATCCGAGCTCTTTCTCGACATGTTTTAGACTAGAAACATTTTTCTTTTTTTTTTTTTTACCACAAAGAAGGAATCACTTCTTTTTGATTTCAGACAAGGTCTGGCAAGTGAGCTCTTATTGCTAGTCAAAAGAAAAAGCCTTAAAAAAATTAACACAGAATCTGTGTTTAGCAAAGTGATTTGCATAAGCTGTACACTTGGTTCTTAGAGTTGGAACAGTTCTAACCTATGACAAATTCCTCTGTCTGGGCTGTCTTCCAAAATCATTTTCATCTACCCTGGCAAAAGAACTGAAGTCTGCGTTCTGCACTAATTAACGGCCTTCAGGAGAAGGGCCCCAGTTGAAATGCTGACACACTTTGTACACGCTTTATTTGTGAAAGGGGATACTGAGCCCATTTGATGGCACCTCCTGCTCCATCATGCCGTGCAAAATTTTAAGTGGGGAAACAAAATGGGTACAGTTATGTCTTGTTAAAATTCTGAGTTACTAAAACACTACAGTTTTCCCCATCAAAAAGCATGATACTGGCATTCTTTAATCTTTGAATAACATTAATAAGCAGTAAAAAGACTAAACCCATGGCAGTTACTTAGTAAATATGAGCTGAGAATCACAACTTTTATGAAGCATTACGGCTTAATGCAGCTGTCTCACTAATGTCTTCATTTTGGAAACAGCAGAATATACAGTCAAGGTCTGTATATATATATATATACAGTCAAGGTCTGTTTTACATAAAAGTAGAAACTGCTGAGAAGGAAAGGCAGGGAGAACAGCTGTTCTGATAACTCAGTGGAGTTCTTCTAGCAGGTCCACCCAGTCCCATGAGGAAGCTTTCCATGCTAGATCCATGAAACGATTCATAGCTTTAGAATAGGATAGAATAGAATAGAATAGAATAGAATAGAATAGAATAGAATAGAATAGAATAGAATAGAATAGAATAGAATATTGCTTTTGGGCAGCCAAAACATTCACTTGAATTCAGAGTCCTTGATTGAGCAAAGCACCCAGAAAATAACACATGTAGAGAGTCAGGCATACCAAAACATGGCATACCAAAGAAATTAGGGGAGACATCTATGTAGTCACCGATAAATGGGAGATGTTAGTCCTCTATAGGAGAGCAACCATGCCTGTTTGGGCTTCTGGAGCTTTGTGTTTGAGCCAAGAAAGCTCCTGCTGGCAAAATACAGCCTTCTACAAGAGGAACAGCCTATGCCAGGTTCAGATTCAATCCCTGCTCTGTGTGTTAGGATTGCTACTGTTGAGCTGAACATTCAGCCACAGAGCTATCTGTGGAAGGGAGGCTGTCTTAGTTTCTTCTTCTGAAGCCGTTGACCTGAGTATTCACCGTGCGCTAGGGTGGAAGAGAGATCTGACCCTGGATATTAACTGTTTCATCCAAGTGCCTTGCAGGAGGCAAGGAAAGAAACTTTTTCTGACTTCTAAGTGTTCAGCCTCATGTAGGAAGTGTGCTCTGAAACATTGATTAGACTCAAGTCTGCAGCTGAACTACATGGAGAGCTTCTGTGGAGACTAGTAGAGCTTAACTAGGGTTCAATGCACTCACCCTGGTCAGGGAAAGGAGTGAAGTACATCTGTCCAGCAGCAGATGTTCAGATGCTTCGTGACCTGTGGGAAAACACATGGTAGAGGCAAGGGCATTCAGGCAGCTGCATGGCGTTTGAAGCATTTAGGGAATCCCAGCCCATGTCCTTGGCTTTTCTACTTGCTCTTTACAAGGAGTGCAGAAAAAGTAAGAACAGGAGGATTTCTCTCTGATATTCGTGCAGCTTTTCTCTCCTCAGGCTTTGCCCTGCTTGCCTGCTGCAGCCTTCAGTAAACTATTTCATTGTGAAGCAGGAATGCACTGATTCTGTAGCCACTGAGACAGACCCAGGGTTTTCACTAGCAAATAAACTAGCAAACATAATCAACATTCTTTGTGAATCCTCATCGTTGCCTTAGGAGGAGGAATTTCAAGTCTATTTCCTACGAACCTTAAATGCAAAGTTTCCGCAAGCACAAATGCTCCAATATTTTCCCTTCTTCTTGAGTACAGAGGACAATTCTGTCTTGTTTTTGTCCGTAAAAGTATTGACTGTGTTAAACACTAGGCACGTGCTTTCAAAAGAAAAGCACCATGAATGCTTACATGCCCCTGTATTATCAGCCACGTGCTCCATCACTGGGAGACAAACGGTCCACTGAAATGCGGCTGGCCTGGACGTTCCACATACCAAGCAGATGCAAGTAGAATGCCATAGGGAAATAAGAAACACATTGTATGTGATTTAAAAGGCTTACAGCTATGGAATATCCTTCTGAAAGCCTAACGAACATCTCCAACACATACGCAATCGAAATACAAAACGCGCCCTGCATCAGAATACAAAACCACGGAACTGGAGATAATCTCTGAAGAGACCCACAAAATAAATCTACTGACAGCAGCACCTATAATCATACCAGCCAAGCATTTGGCTTGTCAAAATGTCTCCAAGTTCGGGAATTTCTGTGGAGAGGAAACCATCCACGGAGATTCTTTCTTAATTTTATGCCTTCTGTTTGCCACTCAAATAAGCTTGTGTGCTGGGTTTGGGGTTTTTCTTTGTTTTGCTTTCTCAGATGCTAATATGGCCCAGACTTGACAAAGTTACCAATTATAAATTCAGCTTGCTTTCCACAGGGCTGGAAAAGGACCCTTTAAAGAAGCACTTGTTCAAGTGACTGAAAATACAGGCTTTTTTTGACCTGGTGACTGTTGAAGTGATAATACCCTATGTTTAGATCCAGTGACGGGAATATTTAGGAAAAAGGAGGAGGGACAGGGGAAAATCTCTCAAGATTAGTCTTGTAAAGGTGTTTTTTTGCATAGGCTTCCCTGGTTATTTCACATATGAGCTTGTGGAAGTACGTCTGCAGACCTTCCACCAAAAGCTGAGGTGGCAAAGGCAAGGTGAAAGTGGTTAAGAAGATAATTTCATCCCTCCTTCCCAAAGGGAAACACAGTTCTGAAGCAATTTATTCTAGAAATGTGTTAATTCCCAAGTTTTCCCAGTTGCTGCCACAAGTGGAGGAATGGCTGGCATTATAGCTGTATTGTGAGGTGAGAAGCAGGGTTAAGCAGGCCAGGCTCGGTGACTTTCTAGCCACAAGACTGGTTGTAACAAGGGCTCAGAGCGTGTACTCTGTGGTTAAGCAAGCTGAACCCAAGGTAAGCGAACAGCATAGGTTGTGTTGTTTCTCCTTAACCCTGTGTCATATGCCTTACACACAGGAGCTATGACACCTTTAAGAAGCAGACATCATTCAGACTCTTCTCCAAGAGGGTTAAGAGCTTATAAGCTTGAAAAGCAGCGGAAAAGTTTGGCTTTGAGAACAGGCTCAGCCTTGCTTATACAGTGCACCAAGTGCATATCAAGACTTTGGAGTAAAAAAAAGCATAGCACTTTTATATGCAAATCCCAGGAGATGCCTCAACTTCAGGGACAAAGTTCTGGGAAAAGGTGTGGGAAGACACCACCATACAGCAATAATGCCAAAACTCTGCCTACCAGGTTGGTCCTGCATGGACAGATGATGAAAACTTCCAGGAACAAAATATGTACTTTCACACACAAAAAGAGGAGGAAAAGTAACAGATATAATAGACAGGGACTAGATTGAGACTCAGAAGACCTAGCTGTGAGACTTCAGCACTAATTTCTGCTCTGCCACTGACCTGATGGCAGGACAATGGGAAACTCCTTTTGCTTCTCTTTTCTTGCCCACTCATGGTTTTAACTCTTTGGGGTAGGGACTGTATTTTGGTATACATTTAAACTGTACAATAAAAGAGCTTGGTCTTAGTTCAGGCCCATTGATGTCACTCTAATTGAAATAATATGTAAATACATAGATTATATCAAACAACCAAATCAATTGGCAGAAGAGTGCAGATGGAAGTGAAAAGAGATCTGGGTGAAAGAATGTGAAGAAACAGAAAAGATAGGGAGAAAGAACAGCCTGGGAGGAAGAAAGTGAGAAAAGGGAGTAAACCACTTGGTAGGAGAGAGATTGAACACAGGCAGAGGCTAGTCATTCTGAGATTAGGTGATGCATGCAGTTACCTATCGTCCAGAGATACATTTGGAAGTGGCTGAAACAGAGAAAGGGGTGAACAGGCTAAGCGAAGATTTCCCTTGACCCCACTGAAAGAACTAGTGCTAATACCATCCTGCCCTTAACTGGCTCTCTGCCGACCCTGGCTCCTTGCTCATAAACTCCTAAAATGCATTTAGTAATCTGAACCTGTAAGAAGCTTGGTTAAAGGCAGTGGATTCTCTCTTTAAAGACCCAGCACAACTATATCCCCAGCACACCGTTATGCCAGCATTTATTAGTCCTCCAGGGGTCATCTTTGACCTGTGCTAAAGTAATCCTGCTAAAATCTTCTGGCATGTCTGGGGCCTGACTGTCTTCAGCAATACACCGGTGCGAAATATTTATGGATTAAGATAAAATTAAAATATAGTTTTCAGACATTTTCAGAGGAAGTCTTTAGCTTTGCTTATGATTAAGTGATTAAAGGTTACAAGTAACAGCTAAGTGGCTCAGAATATTGTGATAGAAGGTGAAGTCTATGGAGACGGCCCAAGCTAATGCTTTTTAAAGTCGGTGGAAAGATTTCTCTGTCTCTCTGAGTGTTGAATTGGTCTCTGAGAGACTGGATGAGATCCAATTGAGGCCCATAGTTACCAGAAGTTGCTACCAACCAATGGCTATTCAGTGAGTCACATTAAGTGAAAAGATGGTTGCAGTAATGTGCTCAGTGACCAATGGCTGCAGACACAAAATATTTTTCATTCTTCATAGTGGTCTGGGGTCAGAAGACCAGGAAACAAAGGGCATGAAGGCAATAATAATGAATTTATCAGTCCACGCATGCTCCCCCCACTGCCCCGAGGAGTCTGGAGGAACAGTCAGATGTATGTAAACCCCACTGTTTTCCAAAAGGTATTTGGTCCAGAGGGCTGCAGGCTGAAGTCACTGTGCCTGTCAGGCTGATTCCCTTTACCAACACTGAACTGCTGCTTTAAAAAAAATAATCCAGAATTGACCTCCAACCACTACACTGCCAAATACAACTGAGATTTCTTAGAACCTACTCTCACTGTGTCTTTTGTGTAAAATGTTTCCTAAGATGCCTCTGTGTGGCTATTAGCTATTGTAGTTGCTGTGCTGTTAAACCTTCTTAAATGGCAAGTCAAAGCATTTCCTTGAGATCTCTTCTGAAATCCTCTTTTGTTATGGACCACTCTCAAGCTAAACCTGGAAAACAAACAAACAAAAAAAGTAATAATGAGACTGTGAAGGAATGGGTAATATTTCTTTCTTTCACCCTCACTGTAAATTACTTGGAAATATATCTTTAAGGGGTCACTGATTTCAGGTCAACCTGAAAGAATACCTGGAATGAAAAGTGGTTAAGATGAAGGATCAAAGTGGTGATTACTCAGCCATTGCAAGTCTTTGAGAGGAAAGTTAAACTGAACACGGTGGCACCTGTTCTCCTGGTAAGGCTGGTTAATAGGACAGAATAGATTGCCTAGAGAAATCATGGAATTTTTAATCTCAGAGACTCTTAAGCAGAGGCCAGGCAAACGTTTGCTAGGAACAATTTAGGTAGTGCTGATGCCATGGTGGAGCAGGGGAATAGACCAAAAGACCTCTTCAGGTCTCCTGTGAATTTATCTTCTTTGATTCTGTGCCTACAAACAGAAAGGACTGTTAGCCAAGAACACGCTAAACTTGGGAAGGTGTGCAGTAATGTTTTAAATCCATTTATATACAAACTAAAGTTTAAGAAAATATACATATGAGATGAAGAACTGCAAATGAAAGATGACAGAGAAATAACACACAGGCATTTCAAATGTAGGTCGAAAATAAAACAGGATTCAGCTTGGAAAATGCATGCTAACATATTTGTGGAAATATAATCTGAAATAATATTCTCAGTGGGAAAGCGAAACCTGGAAATCATTTATGTTACAAAGGATTCTTCTGGCTGATTGGGGACAGCGAATTAGATTGATGTGTTTAAAGCACCACTGTAATGGATAGAGCTCAGCTGGGACTTTCAAATGCAGGTTTGCTGCTGCTGCAGCTGAGGCATACAAATAAATCCCCTAGCACTCACAGTATCAGCCTACCAGCTGATTTATACCTCCATTGAAAATTTGGCTGGAAGTGTTTAGAAATTCATGGTATTTTACACTGTGAAATTAAATTGACTACCTGCCCTGGGAAATAGCTTTCGTGTTGAGTTCCTAAAGCTTCACCTGGAGACTAACAGCCAGCTCTACAGATACGGCCTTATGATGAGCAGCCTGAACACTGTCTTCCAACAGAGTGGGTAAGGTAACAGGCACCCTTCCACCCCTCCCCAGTTTATGTGTAGTAATGCAGTCTGAGCAAGGTCCTGATTCACTGACATTAGTAAACATTAAAATTCCTCTTGCTGGCTTCTATGGACACAGAATTATACCAATACTGGATATTCAAAATTTCTGAGATTAGCTGGGAGAAAAAAATAGGCAGTAGGTGGGGAAGAATTCAGGTGATGAGATAAATCATAGAAAGCAGCATGAAGAACTGGTAAAAAAAAACCCAGAAATGCAGATATTGACAATCTCTTGGATTTCCACTTCTTGCAGATTATTAGACATCATCTCTTCTACTTGCCTTGCCTATCAACTATGTTCCCTACCTGTCTGTTTACAAGGAGATCTAAAGCCATTGAGGAAAATTCCATCTCCACTTGATAGGAGCAACCAGTTCAAACTCCAGACCCTTGCTTATGCAAGGAACTTTAAAATGTGGGGGGAGAGATGACAGAAATACTACACCCCACCCGGTATACTGTTGGCAGCACCTTTTTACCTAGTTACAGAGAAAACCAACATATTAATTTCAGAGACTTTTATTTCCTCATAGTCCAGGAGCAATAATTTTGGTTTAGATGTTTTCTTTAACACAAAGTTTTCCATTCTGTCAGTGGCACACTCAGCAGCTCCTGCCATAAACACAAGTCCAAGCACAGTATGACTTCATGAAAGACCTTACATCAGCTGATGGCAGCAATAGGAAAGTCTGTGTTTGCTCTGTGTGAGATCTACAGGCTCCCATAGGGAACCTGTTTATACTTACACACAGGAGTTAGATGTCGCATTATCAGATATAAAAATCAGCTTGGTTCCTTTTGTCTCCAATACTCACTTTGTGATTGTTGTGTCCTTTTCTAAGTACTCCAACTGGATGTTTTCATGGACTCCTGACAGCTCTCACTTGTCTATTTGGAAGGAAACAGAAGGTAATGTTTCCAAAGAAACTAACTACGATCTGAGATGTCTGTCTCCTAGCTCTGCTAAGATGATAGCCATAGAGTAAACCAATCCTTCCACTTCTTCCTGCCCTTGATGCTATTTCTCCATCCAAAGCAAGCTTTAATTAGACCTCCCTGTTTTAACTACATCATGCACTGAAATGAGATCATCGTTATACTCTGGCAAATGAGATTGATCTGTGTGGTCCTCCAGCTGTGCAGAGTGCTTTTCTACATGAAACTTTTCTTGTTCACTGTGAAAGGAATTTTGTTATCTGATATTTTTTCTTTCTATAACTGTATCTTATGAACACATGGAAAGGGTCTGATGTTGGGCTTCACCAGATTAAGCACAGAGAAGCTATGTTGGACAAAATAATTTACCGAGTTCAGCGTGCAGGATCCTCTCCGAGGGCCTTCAGTGTTGGAAAACACAGCATGACTAACTGGCACAAGCCATGTCAGTTTCCTGCTGAGAAATGCTGGATTGGCAAAATCTGCCCATGCAGGGAGCTGAGCCATCTGAGAAGATACTGCCCAGGTCACCCATGACTCGTGCTGCCTCCTCACTCTGGTCATAGTTCTGTTGCATGAGCCCTTTAGGGTGCAGAGGGACAGTTTGCTGAACTCAATGGAGTCATTCTGGGTTTAATGCAAAGACATTCAATCTTGGGCAAAAATGCATTCAATAGGCTGCAAGAAACAGAAACATGCAAGATCTCAATTCACTGACCTTTGTAACCTTAATGTGTATCTACTGGCTATATAACTGTTCATAAAGTAACACAAATGACTGGCCAGGATCAGCTATGAACTACACAGTTATATCACAGTAGTGATTACTTACCGGTATTTACTTTACCTCTGTTATTTTAGTTATGCCTTCTAGTACATTTTTAAATAAATTCCCTTCTTAATATTTCAAGACTGCTTGCGCAAGCAGACATCATGTTATATGTCCATTCATATGAAATCTTGTAAGCCACATAGATATACTCAACTATTCAAAAAAATTACATCTTGCAGCCCCTTATCAATGTTTTGTCTTCTAAATTTGCTCAATTATTTCAGTATTTTTCTGTTAAAGTAGTTTCTTGGACTAGATTTACTGTTCAAGGAGCAATCGTAGGCTTGTGTGCAACTGAGGACTATGGTACTCTTGTACTTTGTTAAGTCAGGCCTTAACATATATCCCTATAGTCCCTATGCCTCTATATAATAGTGTATTGAAAACACATCTCACCTGGTCTTCACTGCCACTCCTTGGTCTCGTTTGGTGCTGTTTTCCTGGCTTCTGCTTTCCACTGTCTTTTTCTTATTGGAATTATCTAAAAATTGCAATAATATACTGTTTTCTCTATTTTCCACATTATATAAAATCACTCAACGTCTCGTCCCTAAATTTGGGTCACAGCACGCTCTCCCTGGATCTCTGTGATTTTTCTTATGTCACTATGCAGATTTCTAAAGAACAGACTACGCACTACAGAACAAAAAACTTGGGTTGTTTAGACACCAGTCTTAAACTTGCAAATGCTTTCAAGTGGATAAATATTGAAGTTTGGGAATGCTAAAACCATAGTTTTAGCCCCATTGCTGGGGTACAAGGGCTGGCCAGAGTGCCTGAGTGACAGGCTAGTTTGCTGCAAATCCTGAATTACTCCAGAGAGCAAGGAGCTTGCCTTTCCTTTGATGCTCCCATTTTCTCATTCTGCTCACAAGCAACTACCTAGCAAATGGAGGGAGAATCAATCCATATTGCATTCAGCATGTGTGGAGAAGAAACAAACCTGGTAATGACTCAGTACCTCCTGAGTTTGACTCCAAGCACAGTGAAACTCAAGATAAAGAGCTTAGCTCCCTTTGCACTGGGCCAAACTCCGCCTGAAAAAATGATACTCAGGAAGGGCAGGAACTCTGTGGTGGAGGCAGCCAAGAAGACCAGACAAAATTGTCTTCAAGGAGGTGGGTAAACATTAGATTTTGTGACTGACATTTTTTCAGACAGATTTCTCCAGCTATTTTGCATGCTTTTTTAATTCATATGCTTGCCAAGCAGGAGTAGTACAACTAATATCACTCCTACAAATCACTGGTGTACGACATTGGCACGCTGTGCTTTGCTGGTCCAGCATCACGCTGCTGGTGAGGATGTGACAGGCAATGGCCCTGCTCACGCGTTATTAAGCAGCCAGTTCAAGACTAGCAACTGAACAGAGTTGCCTACAGCCTCACCAGATTGCCTTTCCTTCTTGTATTTCAGCATGGCTTGTTAAATTCCTTCTACTTTGTACTCTTTCTCCATGCTACGGACCAACAGTTTCTGAAGCTGTGGAAAACCAGAAACACAACAGAAGCCTGTTATACACCAGAAGTGATATACAGGTGTGATATACTAGATGTACTCACAAGCTCAATTATTTTAAAGAGGAACTGAAGAGACTGTGCACAAGCATGTGTCTGTGTGTGTGAGTGAGCATGATGTAGCAGATGCATCTCTGTCCTTCACTTCCATCCTGCTGTTGGAAGCTTACGTTCCCCATGGCTGGATTCCATAAGAGGCTGCCAAAATGAACGGTTACAAGAGGTGAAGAGCTGCTGTCTGCTAGATCATTAGTAAAGGGGAGAAGACTCCAAACACAACTCAGCCTGCTCTTCACTGTCCAAGTTATAATAAATACAGAGTGAAAAGTAATTTGGGATTCTGAATTATTCAGATACTCAGAAGCCATTGCAATTCAGTAACATGGGTAAAAATGTTTGTGAATAACTCCTAATGTTTATAATGTAAATATTTCTTTATTAAATGGCATTGCCATTAGAACATTTCTGAATGTTCTGAATTTACTTAATTTAAGTAATAAATGTTGAAATCAAATGTATTTGTTACCTTTAAAATTGACCCACTAAATTTGGGAAAATACAGCATATAAAACAATTTTGCACCGCCTTTGTGTGGAGCTAAAGGTATGTATTCTAAAGGAATGTATTTTTCTGTCACTTTATTTCCTGTTAGTTTACTACTTGTAACAAGACAGCAGATAACTAGCCCACATTGCTGCTCAGGGCACTAGCTTAAAAAGATAAATGTCTAGAAAATATTTTCTTGAGAAAAAGATTTTTGGTCGAAATAAGGCAGCAAGACTGGGGGAACCAGCCAAATAACTAAGTCCAATCATGTTCTAATTTCTGCCTTGCTTATTCATGAATTCATTGCCACCCAAGAAGTAGAGAGGCAGTCACCCACTCCAAGAGGTCTCAGAGCTGTTACATACATTTTCAGAAAGATTCTGATTCACCACTACCACCCTGTGTCCTGATACTGTACCTTTACTGGATCCAGCCATGGAATCAGCAGTTCCCATGCCCTTAGAGCCTACTGACCCTCTGCCATCCTCCCTGCTCCTCGACTCTGCCAGCAGTGACTCAGGGTTGCTGTATTTAAGTATCACAAGACACAGCTCTAGCGCTGTATCCACAAGACTGCCAATAAATTGTGCACTGCTGCTGTCTTCTCTGCTTAGGGCGAGTTAATCAGTCAGTCTAGATATGGACTCTTCATAGAATTGCTCAGAATCTGAAAAGCCAGTGTGTCCATTAGTGTTTCTGCCAGTATTTTGGTTTGTTTCATCAACAATTGGATTTCCAGGCTGACTTTCTACTTTGCAAAGAAAAAACCCTCTTCTACTTTTATTAACGTCCAGATTAGCATTAATGTAGCACTGGACAAGTAATTTTCGTGCTTCTGCCTTTCAGTGTCTGACTTCTGTGCATCTGGTTCTTCAGCTTCTTTTGACGGATCTTGACATCTTTCTGAAAATGTCTGGAAGGTGGAATCATGGGACCCCTATAATAACAGCCCAAATGCAGTGGGACTGGATTTGGTAGCAGTGTCACTTTCTGTCACTTTCTTTTTGGCATTCTTCTGCTAGATTAGATGACAATCTATGGGCAATAATGCAATCACAATCAATCCCATGAATCTGGTAATATTTTGGCTACATCTCAAATTTCTGAATTCCAGGGCATGTATTTTGGCGATCTTGTTTCAGCTCCCTTCTTGGTTGTGATTTTGAGCATTGGATGCATTGGGTTTGATTTTCATGCCAGTGGGTAAACCCTTGCTAAAAAATGTGGTTATCCACTGTATCTGAAGATAATTTCTTTTTCTTTTGGCAATATTTCAGTCCTTGTTGCTGCAGACTTCAATTCCGAGCCTTTGCACCTGTTCCTGAACCTGTCTTCACAGAGGCTAGACATTATCTCCTCCAAGTTTGTGCACTATCATGGAGGAATGAAAGTGATTCATCATTGTTTGTACAATTGTTGCAGCCTTACAACTGCCTAGGGTGAACAGAGTTGACTTCACTGAAGAAGGAAAATCTGAATTAGTCAAGAGCTTGTCTGCTATGTCATGTAGCTTTTTCAGACAGGAGTCTATTATGTCTGAAACCATGACCTTAGAGTGCTTCAGTAACAAGTTTTCAGCAAATACAAGCTATATTTGAGTCATTTGTCTGACTTTCCATGGTCTTCATAACTGAGATCACCATGACTGAAAACACATTACTTGCATAACTTATTATCTCTTTGCTTAAAGTATTTGAAAATTCATCTTGGTCAAAATGTTCTTGTGATAGTATTTTTCCTTTTTGTGTTGTCCTACCCTTCTCTTCTGGAAAAGCTAATTTCTTTTGGAAGAATGGATTATTTCTTTACAAAAAAATGTTTTCTTGTAAGGTGGACTCTCATATTTAGGTTCTTCCATATTGACATGAGTAACATTTGCTGATGGATTATTTTTATCTTTATTTGTACCCAGTCCAACAGATTTATGACTAGGCCTTCCAAGAACAGCAAAACATGGGTCAGGGCCATCTGACTTTTCATTAATCTCTTTATGTGCCATTGCAAAGACAAGGTTAGAGTCTGTCAGCATAAAAGGAAACCTCTTCTAACTCTCAGCTGCCTTCAAGCAGTGGCCTCATTTTGCGCCCTTTGGCTCCTTTGGATTTGGAGTGGTTTTCATCTTCAAGTGAAAGTCTGGTGGCATCCACACAAATATGTTCATCATAGACACTGAATCCTCCTGGTGATATACTGCACTGGTGGAAGCTCTGCTCCGCAGCAGATGATTGTCTTGAATTTCTATCACTCCTGTGCTTTTCAGCACACCATCAATGCCAAATGCACACCTTTCAGGGTGTTTTTGAAATCAGGTCAAGATTTTGAGTGGATCAGATTCCTGAATCAGTCTTAGGAATAAAAAAAATAGAAATGCATAATGACTTATTATCCACACCTTTGTTCCTTGGCACAAACGTTCTTTCCATGTCAAGAAGCTGTGTGTGAGTACCAGGTGAAATTCTGATTGGTCTTGGCAACTACAGAAGAATCAGTATGTATGCTGATCTCAGTGATATGTTGCAAATGGTAGCAACTAGCTCTACCTGTGGCATAAACTATGTGAATAGTAATATGAATAAAGGTTAGGCTGTTTTGCCACTGTGCTACTACAGCCTGTCTTATTTTTTCCTGTTGAGGGCTACTGTTGCTCTGTAAGTGATGGTTACTGCTATCTGATAGGCTCTATTGCATCTTCATTACAGAGGACACTTCTAATTTCAGATTAGATTAAAACCATGGACTTTGTGGTTTCTAACGATCAGTGTACAGTCAGCCAGCTACTCCAACTACGTATCTTCCCACAGAAAGAAGGAGACGCACATTTAAAAAGGAAAGAGTGATAGAAGAATCCCAGAACACTGAAGGGATTTATGGACAGATATCTTGTAATATTTTGCATTTTCTGAACCTGTCTGGGGACTTGAAAATAGTTCTACTCTAGCATTGCTCCTGATTCAGCATCTGCAGCAAGACTGTATGTATATTCCCAGTACAGGAAAGACATGGAGCTGCTGGAGCAAGTCCAGAGGAGGGCCACAAAGTTGATCAAAGGGCTGGAGCACCTCTCCTATGAGGACATGCTGAGAAAGTTGGGCTTGTTCAGTCTGGAGGCCTGAAGGCTCCGGGGAGATCTAATTGCAGCCTTCCAGTACCTAAAAGTGGCCTACAGGAAAGCTGGAGAGGGGCTGTTTACAAAGTTGGGGAGTGATAGGACAAGGGGGAATGGGTTTAAACTGAAAGAAGGGAGATTTAGATTAGATACTAGAAATTCTTTCCTGTGAGGGTGGTGAGGCACTGGAACAGGTTGCCCAGAGAGGTTGTTGAGGCCCCATCCCTGGAAGTGTTCAAGGCCAGGTTGGATGGGGCTTTGGGCAACCTCATCCAGTGGAGGGTGTCCCTGCCCACAGCAGGGGGGATGGAACTAGATGATCTTTGTGGTCTCTTCCAACTCTAACCATTCTATGATTCTATGAAAAATTGTGTACCTGTCAGTATAAACAGTGCAAAGAGCACTGGGGAAAATATGGGGACACAGCATGTGGGTATGTCATATGTCCACTTTTCTTTCATTTCACCAGACAGCACTAATTCTCATGGCAGAATTTCCTGGGCTCATCCCCTCTGAATGCCTCAAAATGGCTTTGGTGTAAGAAGGCTTTGCATCGGGAGAATATCTTTTACACTTAGTATTGATGTAAGCGTAAGTTTGGGGTAGCCTTCAAAATTGTAGGTA
This sequence comes from Psophia crepitans, assembly GCA_013399095.1. Taxonomy (NCBI): domain Eukaryota; kingdom Metazoa; phylum Chordata; class Aves; order Gruiformes; family Psophiidae; genus Psophia; species Psophia crepitans. The sequence continues at coordinate 15,239 of VWZZ01007052.1, read as the reverse complement.
TGCTCATTAAGATAGGCATGAGCTTATTTGTGTTTTTGTAGCCCAGCCACCTAACAACAGAATGGCAGGGACTTGATTTAGCCTGCTAGAATTCAGGATAAACCATTTTACTAGTGGCACTCTCATCCACACAGTATTTCCACAGCCACAGCAGAAATATGCGGCAGCTTAAAGCTGTGCTGCTCCTTATTCTCCGAATGCTTCGTTCTTTTCAGACTGGGGTTAAATAATATTTAGGTCCTTCTGACCACACTTAAGGGCTTGTATCTGCTAGCTGGAACAGTCAGTATATCTGGCATCCACTTCAGTGGCCAGCTGCATCTTCTTATGTTTCTGTCAGAGCATGGATTTATATATGTACCTGGCTGTTTGAATGGTACTGATTTTTTTATTTACCCTGGCATGCACCAGTGGACATAGGATAAGAAACTGCAATCACTCACTGTGTTCCATTTTATTTTCTCATCTCTTTTCTTCTAGTGACTCCTTTGAATAGTGATCTCCTTTCTTGTACCTTCCTCAGTCTAGCTCCTTTCAAACACCACCACCACCTGTTCTGTCATTTCTGAAGGGTGTATACATATTGTAAGCTGAAATACCAGAGATTATCATGAAGGTTCAGTGGAAAAACCATCATTTGTCCATGGCCTCTTCTTCTTTCTATCTCTTTTTCCTCTCACCTGTTCTTTCTTCTTTAATTTCTACTTAAAAATGGGATTTTCCAGTTATCCTGTATCTAGTTTCTCTCTAAAGCCATTGCAAACAATTCGCAACACAAAGTTTTGCCATTTTTTCCTATCAATCTTTGTATCAGTTTCTGGAAGTCAAACAAAACCCAAACAATGTTAAACTCAGGGTATGAGGCTGCATGAATTTGAAGAGATAGAAAATTACTAGAGTGTCGAAGAATCTTCAGTCAAAATTTTGAATATGTGATTGCTACACAAAGAATACAGACTGAACTATACATGGTTCTAGCAATGTTCCCCGTTGACATCCAAGTCCTCATACGCAGGAAATGAACTTTTTATAGTTCCTCTAAGAAACTGGAGCACCTTTGCCGAGTGGTCTGAAAGAGCTGGTCTAGACTTATCCAGGTCTAGCTTCAACTCAAAATTACTTGTTTCAATTTACAGACTAAATCTTAATTCAAATACTCCTGGCTTGTGCCAAGGATAACGTTATTAAGCACTGAGGAACATGGTTTGAAAAAGTATGCAATGGTTTACTTTGGCTGATAAGAAAACATGTATATATCAGATAAGGAATTCTAATCTCAGTTCTCTGCATGTGCTTTACCCAATTTACAGTACAAGAAACTGAAGAATTTTGCTTTCCCTTACTTAGACAACGAATTCCTTACTGAAAAGCAGCAGTAACTACCGCATGTAAGCAACAGCGACATTCTACATTCAAGGGATGGCAGTCCTAGAATTAAGCAGTGAAAAGAATCCAAAGCCCTGTCACACATATACGAACATTTGGTATTTGGTAGCAGAGAATGCTCCTTTTGTTAGCAAATTTAATAAGGAAAAGGTGTAACTTTCTTAAAAATATTTAACCAGACACAACTCTCTTTCTTGCTTTCTTGGGTGCTTTTTCTACATGCAGATGCATATACAAAAAAGCAAAATGCAATTCTTATTGTCCAATTCTGTTGCTTTGTCTTACCTCCAAGAATGTAATGATCCACTTCACAGAGCTCTCTGGCTCTGCAGCCAGTCAATATTATCACTGAGTAAAAAAAGAAAAAAAAAAGTCAAAGAAAGGCATGGATATTAAAAGAAAAGAAATGTTTGCAGTATGTAGTGAATTATGGAAATGTGAGGTTTTCAATTTTTCACCAGAGAGAAGTCAGAATTGAATTTCGTAGCTTTATATTTTATTTGTATTTATGGACAGAATCACACACTGGAACTGGGATTTTTCAGAGAAGACAAAGGTCTTACCAAAAATCTCTCTCTGAATGAAAATACAAATATCAAAAATGAAAGAAACTATTGTAGGCTGAGCTTGCAATTTTTTAACTTCATGCAAGTGAATGTATTACACGGATTTCTAAAGAAGTAGAAAGTTGTAACAATGCCTCAGCTCAGAAAATGCATTGTCTCTTCTGGAGATGAGCTGTATTTAAATTAAGTTTCTGAAGTAACTTACCTTTTTGTTCCTGAAACAGGCTGAAAGATTGTGATTTTCCTCAGCATTTCCAAGAAAAAATCCTGTAGGCAGCCATATGTAATTAGAGTCTAAAATGGACGAAAGTTGTTTTCAAAATATCTTTGTCAATGTCAACACTAGCAGTCTACTTTTGCTAATTTTAACCTTTACTAGAGGTGTCACAATGCATTTGAGAACAGCATAAATCAAATACAGCAACATTATTACTATTTAGAAAATCTCATTAGATGCTGAAATAATAACGGAGGAGTGTGAAAAAAAGAAAGGCAGCAAAACAAGAACCTATCAAATTTTATCTTGTTCTCATTTGGTAAAAAGTGACAGGTTAGATGTAGATAATCTGCTGGTTTTAGGGCTCTCATTTAGTCCATGGGCATGAATTTGCTGAAGCACTGTACTCCAGAAATCTAGCCTTATGCACATGGAGGTCTCTATCTACCTTCCCAGGTGCTTAAGCAGTAGCTCTGACATGTGTGGGTTTGAAAATCAATTGTTGCAGAGAGAGCACCCACTTTGTTAAATATTATGACAGTCTCTTCTTTTTGTAGTATGCATAATTCAAATGCCAACTGCCTTTCATGCTGCATAAAATACTTTTCCACTAATATCCTACGTTCGTCTTTCTCCAAAGTAATTTTCTGGGTTTTTTTTCCCATTTGCTATATAAACTATGCTGTAACAATTGCAATTATGGCAAAGTATCAACCAAAATATAATTAACTGAGCAGACATTATATCACTAGCCTTATTCAACAGTGTTGAGTAAGAGTTGGGCTCTGAAGTTTTAAATGCTCCAGATCCTTCAAAGTCTTATGCAGAAGTTAATTTTACAATTTGAAAGATTTTCTATTGATTTCAGTGAGCCTGTCTGTGAAATATACTTCAGCAAATGTTCATGTTGAAAAAGAATGCTACTGCATTCACATAACACATGCTGTCTCATCCTACTGCACTTATGAAATCTCATTTTTTAAAAGTATCACAAAATGTCACAGAAATTCTTGTCTGCAGCACTACTGCTGCAGAATTTGGATGAATTTTGCTGCAACAGCTTGGTTATTGATACAGTGAAATAGAAGAAGATTGCCAACTGCAGAGTTGTTCTCTTTACCACGGATGTTTTTCATCTATTTAATGTTACAAAACCAACTTAATATTAGTAACAGTAGCCACCTGACATACATTTTGATTGCTTTTTTCAATAATATAACCTTCTCATCCAATTTCCTACTTTATTTGAGTGTTCCGTGTTGCCAGAGGTGGGACAAAATGCTTACAGCTTGGATTACAAAATCCTGATAAGGAAATCTCAAGAACAGATATGGTACCTGTAATTCTTTATATTAATTTTACTTTGGAAATGACTAATTTTCAAGTTGATGGTGTCCCTTTAAATCAGAAAAAAAACCCCAACCAAACACCCAGCTCAATTCATTCCACCCATTTATGGTGGCATGAAGCCTACCTTGCTGGAGAGCAAAGGGGACCAAGAAAAACAGTTCGGTCAGAGCAGTTCAGCAAGAGGATAAATGGGAAGCCTCAGGGATGTCCTGCTGTCATTGAACCTAACTGTAAAGGAAGATTAATTTACCCGGATCTACCCAGAAAGTGAATCTCTTACCAGATAAGGCAATTAGTGCTTGCTGAGCTAGAGTTGCTGGAAATTAAGATTTATGGATTTCAGACAACATAAATAGAGGCATTCTGATAATTATTTGAAGCAATGTTCTACACAGATCCTGGGTGTGATTGATGACTGAACCCCAACAATGGAAAAGGCCTCTGAAGAGACAGGCAAGGGTCGTGTGCTCATGAAGCTCAGGGAAGAATGCCAGGAGTGATTGACCACAGCTGTTGCACAGAAAGCTGAACTTCCCTTGACATGAAGGGGACCGGACAGTGGCTTTTGTTCTAGATAAATGGCTACATCGGCTGCTTGAATCAGCCAGTTGTAGGTTGGCTGGCTCACCCTTGCCTTAATCCGAGAGTGCAAATGCCTTCCTGCGTTAGCCACACCAGGACAAGGAGTGTATACATGAGAAAACTCTTTGAAATAGTTCTAGACTTCTGAGAGTTCTTCTCACCATAGTCTCCTTTGTCCTGGGTTTGAGCTGCCTTTCAACCATGTATTACTTCCCAGCAGCTGAGGACACCCACCATCATGATGGTGAGCACATCATAGAGATCCATGATGAGAAACACGTTTGTATTGTGATTGAGCTGTCTACTGCAATTGCTATAGTCTGCTAAGCGCAATTTGTATTTGTATTGTGATTTATGTACATTGCTGTATCATTCTGCTAAAGGAAAATCCCATGCAACATCAAATAGTTTCAGACAAGTAAACCTGGTATTAAACATCAACACACTGCCTCCGCCCCCACACTCCAAGTGTGGAATATCTAAAAGCACGTAATTAGAGAGTGTTGAACTCTTGACACTGGGTCAGATGTGCCAAGTGGAATCCAGGACAGCGCAAACATGAACCATCCCTTAGCTTAGTAACATCCAAGATCTACTGGAAAGACAATGGATGTAGGTGCTCACTGTTTTCCCTGGGGTTACCACTGGACCAAAGTAGGCACAAATTCACATTGGTAGCAAAACAACGTTGTGGGCAACCCCTGTTCCCTCTGCACCTTGCTCTGAGTTCCAGGAGATGTAGTTGCTGGTGTGCCCCTCACCTTCCTCTTCCTATGACACTTCTGTCCCAGAGACCCCACATGTAGGTGTAACATCAATTTCAACTGAGGCTGACTTCAACCTGCTATAGCTTTTAATTTATCTAAGAACAAGCTTTTATTGTCAGGACTAAAATATTTTGTTTATGTAGGTCTTAATGTGAGATGGTCACATCTGTATTTCTCAAAGTTACTCATTATATACTACAAGAAAGCAATTTGTGGGGAAGCTAGGATATCTTAGGGTATGACTTTTACAAGGTGTCCTGGTTTTCAGCTAGGATAGCATTAATTTTCACAAGAAGCTAGGAGGGGACACAGCCAGGACAGCTGACCCAAACTAGCCAAAAGGATGTTCCATGCTGTATGACATCATGCTCAGTATGTAAGGGGGAGTTGGCTGGGGAGGAGGGATCACTGCTGTGGGATGGGTTGGGCATTGGGCTGCAGGGGTAAGCAAACTGCATAGTATAGTAGAAACACTGTTGTTGGTATTTTCCTCTTCCATTGCTGCCCCAGTAAACTGTCCTTATCTAAACCCATGAGTTTTACCTTTTTCATCCAATTCTCTTCCTCATCCCATGGGGCAGTGGGGATGAGTGAGCTGCCATGTGGTGCTCAGGTGTCGGCTGGGGTTAAATCATGACACAAGGATAAAGAAAACAATAACTGTATCCCACTACTAAGAAACAATTAAAACCAAACCAATCCAAACAAACAAATAAAAAAAACAAACAAAAGAAAGCAAAACAGATATCATAAAAGTAATAATTCTATATGAACCAAGGAAGCTCTAAGATTGGGATATTAACCTACAAATATACTACCTATAGGAAATAAAGTTAATCACTAGCAGTAATATCAATACTTTATTCTAATATAATGCTTTCATTAGTATATTTTTAAGTGTTAAACAAAGTAGGCATTAATATTCCACTTTATGGATGGGGAAGCTGGGATGTGGCAATGTGATATGCCTTCTTCACGGAGCAGACTAGCAGCAAAACTGAGAACACAACCTCGGTCTCCTGAGTGCTAACCCTACGCTTGATCCATTGGCAATGCTGTGATCCCCTTCTGCCATCTACAGTGTATAGTCTAGCTTCGTCTAAGTCTAATTCGTAAGTAGCAACACAGGAAACAACCTATCACACAAAGGTCTCTGCAGCATATGTCTGTTTTCTCGCACTCAGAAATGGCTTTCATTCTGATTCATGTGGTGCTCTAATTGCAGTATAAGAAGCTAACACCTTGGGAAATTACATAACATCTTACAAATTAAACACTGTTAAAGGAGTTAACAAATGAAACAGGCAATACAGCACGAAGTAGATGCAACATAGCATGTATAGAGCAGAGTTACTTCCTGCCTTCCACTGTGCACCCCTCTGGACTGCTGGCCTAAGCCGCTCAAACACCTCGGCAGAGAAACTCAGCAGAAAGGGAAGGAAGAGTTTTCAGAGGAAGGCTGTTCTTCACACTCCTCTAGAAAAAAAGCAGATTAGGGACAAGGGAGATTATGGTGAATGGAATTCTCGGAAGTGAATAGTCTAGAACTATTTCAAAGAGGTTTCTTAGACCGATGAGTCATCCAGATGAATTCAAAGGATGGTGAAATCAGAAAGCAAATGGGGTTCCAGGCATTAGCTCATATTCTTACTTATCCCTTACATGCACTGAATAGTCTGAAGAATTGATTGGACTTTACAACCTCAGCAGCACCGGTGTGTTTGTTTTATAGGATGGTTTTATAACTAAGCTGCTTGGTTATTCTCACCAGAGAGGCTCTTTGATCTGCTTATCTTGCTCCAGCCAGAAAGCAGAGTGACATGAGTATTTCTGTAACCACACTAAGGCCACATGAAGACCAATGGTGCAAAGGTGTGTGGAAAGTGGGGCATGTCATTTACACCTGCCAGACCTTAATATCAGCGTTTGCAATGAGCCTGCCTTTCCCTGATGTGGGAGAGCTGAAAGATGCCAGAAACACTCAGCACAGGACTCTTAATAAATCCTCACACATTTCAGGTGATCAGGAGCCCTGAGGCTGCTTTTAGATGTTTGGTTTTAACTTCCCCGGGATTCAAATACAGTGAGATAGACCGTAATCACCAGTACGATGTTCCAAATTGCTTTCAAAATCAAATTCAGCTCCCTGTAAATTGCACATTTAACCTAGTTAACTCGTAACTGGAGCTGTAACAAGTTGGATGTGTCCATTACCTTACTGCTTTTTTTTTTATGATTACATCACCATAAGACATAAGCATCTCTGGTCAGCTAGCACACCTTATCCATACAATAGCACTGCTGAAATAGGAAAATATTCTTTTAAAAATGGAGAGTGGAAACCACAGAGCTCTGGTTCATCTCTCTTAAAATCTGGGGGTGGCAAGCCTGGAGCAGAAGACACATCTGATTTATAGTCCTTTGCCTTAATTCATTCTTCCCCTTCTAGTTCAAGCTTAGAATTTGTGATAAAATCACTTCCAATGGACATTTATGTCACTGTACAAAACAATTAAGGGTCAAGTCCGCAAAGCAAGAAGCTCTGACTTGGATCAAGAACAAGATGCACATGTGAGGCGATAGACACTTTCATGTAGCAGTGCACCATTTTTGAAATGACGCTAGATACCCAGTTCTGCCTAGTAAAATCACACTGCTTTCCATGAGTACCCATTACCTTTGTAGATTGTGAGCATTGGCCTTTTTGTACTGTATCTAAGCACAACCATACAAACTGGATTTCCCGAAGGCGTTGAGGTAGGCTGGGCTGCTCAGAAAAGCTGTGGTGAGAATGTCAGGCACAATAAAGGTGGAGAGAGCAGTGCTGGATAGGTAGCGTGGTGGTGGCAGGTGGAGGGGCCTGCTGTGGTTTCTGGCTACCAGCTAAAAGAGATGAGCATGCCCAGTTCAGCACACACCTGGCTGAGAACTGGAGATGGCCAGAGTTCACAAAGCATCCAGATCTCAGCCCAAAATCTCAGATTAACTGCTATGCCATAGCTCTGGTAGAACTGCCACTTTGGATCTGTGCCAGAACAGGAGCTGAGTTAAAATTGACTGTTTGTCAATTTGTACCAAATGGCTAGAAATATTATCTGACTGCTCTTGCCTTTTACTGCACTGATGTTTTAAATACATTCTGGTGAACACGAGCACTGGCTACAGTGGTGTAAGCCAGGTTACAAAAGAATGGCCATTTGTATTCAATGCAGACTAAACAGCAATGGGAACCCATGGGAAAAACGAGGCTATAATAGTGCGAGTGGCAGATTTAGAGTGCCCTGTGTGCGATCGTGATGCAACGTTCACAAAGCACGCGCTTAAGGGGAAAAAGTCTCAGTGGAATGTTGAAGATCTAAGTTGACGGAGTTTGGAATTTTAGTGTGGCTTGCATGTCTGTAATAATAAAAATTGTTTAATCCCCACTTAAGGCTAATTTAACGAGGCCAGGTAATTCAAGGCATAAGTAATGAGTTACCAAAGATGTTTTAAATCAGTCCAGCTCAGTAGCGGCCAAAGTTACCGTCATTTAACTGCTGGACTTGGCTCATTTCCTGCCAGACAGGCACTGGGAAGCAGGCGGGAGAACCTGCGAAGCCGCAGCTCCAAGGGAGAGAGATATTAATAAATATTTAAGCTTCGAGTTTTCAAATGCATCTGCAGGTGTTGGGGGTCAACCTCCCTCCGCAATTCTTCCCTTGGGTGCTTCTAAAACTCCAGCTCCAGAGCTGCGAGTCTACGACCTCAAGTGCCCTTCTTCCCCGGCCCTGCCCCGACTGTACACC
>VWZZ01007049.1:16252-31793 GCA_013399095.1 Psophia crepitans | reverse complement strand
CCACTGTTGCTGATGGGCTCAGACTTGACCAGCATTGTGTCCGTCTTGGAGCCAACTGACATTGGCTCTGTTGGACACAGGGGAAGCTTCCAGCAGCTTCTTGCAGAAGCCGCCACCTCTGTGGCCCCCCCACTACCAAAACCTTGCCATGCAAACCCAAAACAAGAACTCATCCAGCTTTTGGGGTTTTGTCCAGACATACCTTCTAACAGAAAAGCAGACTTTGCCTAAAACAAATCTCTTTCATACATTTTCCCTCTGATGTCACAGCCGAGCAGTTTTTTATTCTCAATTTACAAGTTTTTAATTTTTAAGATAAAGAATGATCAACAGTGACATTTGAAAATGTGTTTTTAAAAGCAGATGTTTCTGATTTTCATTTGCCCATATAAAATACTGAACACTCTCACCTTTCATTGCAGCCTTCAGTGAGCTCAGGAACTTTGCAGACTAGACCTCCAAAACAACTCAGCAAGGTGATTGGCACTACCACTCGGCTCGTAGCAGTGTGCTGCCGGAGTGCTGCGAAGGGTTATATGCTTGAGAGCCCTCCACACTGGCTATGCAGTTGGGTTGTGGGTACCTGCAAATGCAAATTTTGGCTCATTTTGCAGCAGAGAAACTGTCAGTGCAAGAAGCAGCCAGCAGAGCCAGTAAGCACCATATGCTATGATGTACAGAGAGACCATGTTCTCACTGTCCTCTAGTAAAACCAGGAATAAAACTCACATTTGTGTGGCTGGAAGCTACAGCAGGGACAGCCAGAGAAGGGCAAGGAATCTGGTGAAGGGTCTGGAGCACAAGTCTTATGAGGAGCGGCTGAGGGAACTGGAACTGTTTAGTCTGGAGAAGAGGAGGCTGAGGGGAGACCTTATTGCCCTCTACAACTACCTGAAAGGAAGTTGTGGTGAGCTGGGGTTGGCCTCTTCTCACAGATAACTAGCGACAGGACAAGGGGAAATGGCTGCAAGTGGCACCAGGGGAGGTTCAGGTTGGAGATGAGAAATTTCTTCTCGGAAAGGGTGGTCGGGCATTGGAACAGGTTGCCCAGGGAGGTGGTGGAGTCACCATCCCTGCTGGTGTTTAAGGAAAGGTTAGATGCGGTACTGAAGGACATAGTTTAGTGGTTAATAGGTGGTGGGGGGACGGTCGGATTGGATGGTCCTTGAGGTCTCTTCCAACCTTAATGATTCTATGATTCTATGACAGACATGCGGAAGCACATTGGCTGTGAAAAGGGAAGAAGGTTGTCTACCTGCCCCCTTCTTGTCTTGGTGACAGGTTTTGGCAGAAGGGTAAGGACAAGGGATACACATCAACAATACAATCACAGCTCCCTTTTCCTTTTCCACCTTCCAAAGCTTCCCAGTAGCAGCACAAACATTTATTCAGCTGTTCTTGGGTCTGAGAGATGACTTGGACAACAGACAGGACACACCAGGAAACCACTGAGGTAATTAACCAACTACACCTATGCAAAGCAACGCAAAAGAATGAGAAGACCAAGCACAGCAAGACCTCTTCTGCAGCAGGACGATCACTGCTCATGAGCAGTACTGATAGGGCAGCGTTATACTTGTCATCCAGCCATTTCAGCTAAGGGCAGAGGTACCAGAGCTGGTGTTGTACCTGCGGGAGTGGTAATGGCAGCATGTCCTGTCAGCTCAAGACATACATGCATAGGAAGCAGCTGCACCTGGCAGCCCTGAGTGCTCAAGCTGGCTTGTCTAAAGTCACACATGGCACCTCTTCATTCACTTAAAATCCCTGCAGTGTGATGACAATCCACAAGACTCAGTTTAGACAAAACAGTGGATGAGGAAGCCTATGCCCTTCTTCACCAAAGTCCTTGGTCCTGCTTCCTGATGAGCAATGCAACCACTTTTGGACCTGCAACAACACACTTGATTTCCTCAATTAGGCCCAAGTCCTCTCCTTGACTTCCAAGAAGCAGGAACAGGTCCTTTTGTCCTTCAACATGTATTCACAGAAACAGCCAACAATAGCCAGCACTTCATTGCAGGGAGACCAGAGAAACTTACCATAACAAGGCTGGCTTTAGGGGACCAAAACCTCCCAGCTGTGAATGTGCAGGAGTGTAGGACTGGCTGGAGGCACATCTCCAGCAGGCGTAAACGGGCCACAAAACCCATGCTCTGAGCAGAGAGGTTTAGTCACGCGGTTATTTTAGAACACTGGGACTCAACAGAGTCCAGATCTGGTACAGGGTGACCAGTGCCAGAGGAGACACCACTTCAGTTAATGGAAAATCACTCTCCAATTAACACCAACAATTTTTAGTGAAGGTGACCATTTTAGCCCCTCCCAGAATACTTGTGCTTGAGCCCTCCGCAGTGCTATGTGTTGACTTACCAAGCAGCTGCTCTTCCGTGTTTAATTAGCAGGTGTGAAATTAGTGGTGTTGCACGGAAAAAGAGTTGTCCCAGTTGCACTGCTTGCCGGCACACAGCCGGTGAGCTCGGGGTGAATTTCGCACTGCCATCTAGCGATTCACACCCACTTTCCCTGCTGCGCAGCTGCAGAAAAATGATACAGCAAAGATTGTAATTCCCCAGGGCTGAAATCTTGGGTAGGCCTGTATCACACTGCTTCCTGAGGAGCAGTGATAGGTGACACACGTTACGGAGCACAGAGTCCTAGCCCCGAGCAGCTTACGGAGGGCAGCTGATGTGAACATCTGGCCATCCTGAGGCGGGGTTCCTAGCTAAGTCCGGTGAAGGTGCTATTAGCTCTTCATGCCAAATACTTAGAGAAACCTAAAGAAGTGTGTGCACCCTCCCTTTTGGCAGTCTTGTCCTCAATGTTCACGTGCAGACTTTTGTGTTTGTCTTTACATATNCCCCTTTTCTGCAAATTCAGGGCCCACCCTAGCAGCAGAAGATAAGATACACTTTTCAGACCAGGCACAGGGAGGCCCAGAACCCGTAAATATGTTCCTCTTTCAACAGTACCAACAGCATCACTTCTGGTCCAGGAACAGGCTCCTAGTTTTCATAAAGTCTTGTGTCCAAAGGGTGTTGTTCTTAAACCAGGTGATACAATAAGGTAAAAGGATGCTAACAGTCGAGAAGGGATGAGTAGCAAAAATGACCTTGTTACTTTTACACTGTGACTTCTGCTAGGTACAGGTCATCCCTATTTGAACACTTAAGCATTAGATAACATACTATGGAGAAAAGCAAATTATTGTTTACTACTGAATTCTATTCTCTACTTCAGATTTCATCCACTGTTGACCTCTATTGAGTGTACTAATGTAGAGGTACACAAGGTACTTTAAAACAGCAATGTTACTCATTATCAGGATTACACAGACCAGTCCAGACTGCCAGGGATTCTGGAAAGGAGCTGTTATAGGACAAAAATAATGTAGTTTTTGCATTAAAATGCAAATTATTTTTTTTCACCCTCTGCCTTTAAAATATGATGTACCAAAAGCCTGACAGTACAGCCTTAAAGGGAGATAAAATGTTTTCAAGTTGAGATATTTAATACGACACAGTTTTTTACAAGACTAACTAAATACTGAGCGATATTTGACCCCTGTGGACTAAAAGTTAATTCCCACAATGCCACATTAACAGCCTTGCCAAAACTCAGCCAAACATCATCTTACCCAAGTTTTGCAAGTCAATCTGTGTTAAGCAGAAGATACACTCGGGAAACCTGCTGCCTGCCCAAAAGCCACAGCGGTAATCACCAGCTAACACCAGGCTGGGAATACAAAGTGCAATACAAAATGCCAGTAATGCACAGAAGGCACTGATGTTCAGAAGGGGCACGAGCTAGGCTGAGGAGCGTTTTTCACATTACTGCATCCACCATGCCGTATCTGGGACACCACCTGGGACACGTGGTGCAAAGTGTTAATAACGATATTCTCTCTCCATTTGTGTGCACAGGGCAAGAAAACCACAGCTGCAGTGTCTCCTCCGCCTAGTTTGAACTTGCTCACAGGCATGTCCACCAGCGTTTGCGAAGCCTTCGTGTGAGCCTGTAAGGGATGGCTCCACACCATCACTCCATATTGCTCTCATCCCTTTGTTCTAAAAACCACAGGAGCGCCTTGTAGGGGTCCGTTTCTCCAGAAGCTTCTTGTCGCCACTGCGCTGTGTGAATTGCCTGCTAGCACTTGGGCAGAAGAGTTTCACGTGGCGGGAGTGATTAGAAACCTCCCTGCTTCACTGCTGGAGGACACTGCTCCCACACAAGGTCCAGCTCAACAGCACGCTCCTAATCTGCCTCAGCACAGCAACTGATAGAAACATTCTGTAGCAGCCGAGGTGGTTTTGTACTGAATAGATTAGGAAGGACCTGCACACTGTTATTTTAGCTGAGTTGCAGACACAATAAAGTGGAAGTCAATAACAGTTTAGACAGACAGATGCAGCTAGACCAAGGCAAGAATATCAGCCTCTGATGAAAGCAGGCAAAGGAAATTGTTTCACATGCTTTAATAATTCTCCATACTCCAACAGATGTTCCAATTACACTCATTTACAAGGGACAGTTGTACCAATACAGTTCTCCATTTAGGCACAGCTCTTCAGTAACAAAACTGTACACGAGAGCCACATCGCTACACACAATCGGTAATAACAGTGTATTTTCTTGTACAGGTGAACCCTTAGGACCAATCAGTTTGGCTTTTCCCCTGATCATAGGTAGCCAGTACCAATGCCTACAGGTTAAGGTCATCTAACACTTGCTATTCTAAGATCCTTCTCTCTAGAGCTCATACATTTTGTCAAGCTCCCACTTGTATGAGAAAGATTCTGTCTCACACTTTTTTAAAATAGGCAGTTAAGTTTAAAGTAGGCAGTTGCAGTTGCAACCTGGCTGGGCATCTCTGACAGCTCAGAGTATTCTCGTACTGTGAGTATGGCCGACTACCACAGAACTGAGGTGACTTTTGAAGAGAATTTTAGAGCTTCCTTGCAATCCAAATGACAGTAAACACAAACATTTGAAAGAAAAAATGAACATTTCTGTTACAACATATGGTTGCTTCTTAGGATTTATACGATTTGTTGGTTGCACATTTGTTGTAAGTGAGACAAGATACCATTCTGCTACAGTATGTAGCTGGTTATTCCTTTATTGGTAAGCGTAGCTCAGAAGTGGCATTATCTTTGCAAGTATAACTATGCCTGTATAACCAGTACAAAACTCATTAACCTTGGCAGTAGATGACTCTCTACTGATTACTTCTAGACATCATTTTTAATCATGAGAAGGACATAGGTTAACCACACCATAAGAAAATAGTCTAAGAGTCTTGTCAGAAGATCCCAGCATTCTTGACACAGAAACATAATAGGGCTAAATCTAAGATCCTTCCTCAGATCGTGACTATGAGGTCACATTCGAAAATACAGTCCCAGTGGACACTGTTCATCATCTTACCTTTGTTAGCATGAGTTATTTTCTCTGAAATTCATGCCAGTGGCTATAAAGAATACTCTGCCTTATTTCAAATGCCCTCTGAATTTTGTTTATGAAAGATACTGGCACTTAGTAACACCATATGCTGAGGAAAAATTCTGTTCCCTCTTCATTGATGAGTTTATTTTAAGGATTACACTTATCTGTGGTATCTCTCTGAGCTTTGTGTACTGGTAGTGGCAAATATATTACTTTGTCCTGAAAACCTTGAATATCCTGTCTGATCAGTACTCCATACTTTGTGTAGCTTCACTTAGGAACAATTTATGGGGTTAGAAACATACACTTTTTGTTCTATGCTGGAACTTCAACTGCAGTAAAAAAACAACACCAAAAAAAGGGCACCAAAAAAAAGCAGTTAACAAGTCTCCCAAAGTTTGAAGTTCATGTCCATCTTAAATGTTCACATATCACTATAAAAATGTTTTCTGTACTGCTAGGAAAGCAGCAAAAACATTACAAAAAATTTACATAGCTTTCATGTATTAATTCCACTCCCTGTAAGTTGTCTGTTAAACTTAAGGAATGCATTGAATTAATGTATTTCAAGTGTTTAAAATAATCTCCACTATGGTTTAATTGCAGCAGCAGCTTTTAATGTTTAATATCAGAAAGACTGTTTCTATTATGGAGTATTAGTATTTATTTATTCCCTTTATGATAATCTCCAAGAAAATATTTCATATCAGACAAGCACTCTAGGTTAAGAGAGTTTACAACAGCAATTTACTGAAAGCAGGGCAGATGCAGCAGTTTCCTTGTACACATACAAACATCCTTTGCAGTTCTGTACTGCAGGTGCCTTTTACTCTTCACAAAGGGGAGGAAAAAATACTTCTTGGTTGAAATATGCAGAGAAAAGATAGGAAAAACTATAGGAGCAACAAGGTAAAGACATTTAACAGAAATAGGTCCCCAATAAAACCATTCCTTCCCTTCCAGTTCAGTGAAGATACGTAACATAACCAGTTAGTTATAATCTCTTCTGACCAATGACTTTAGTTTGGTCTGGTTACAAAGGGTGAAGAAAAAAACCCCCCAAAATCTCAAACCAACAGATTTTCAGCTGTCTGACTGGAATTACAAGAATCACAGAATCACAGAATATTAGAGGTTGGAAGGGACCTCGAAAGATCATCTAGTCCAACCCCCCTGCCAAGGCAGGGCCACCTAGAGCACATCACTCAGGAATGTGTCCAGTCAAGTTTTGAATGTCTCCAGAGAAGGAGACTCCACAACCTCTCTGGGCAGTTAGAAAAAACTAAGCAGATCTTCCAAGGTCCTCAAAACATTTTTCCTGACAGTGCAAATAAGAATTCAAGGCTCCACTGAATAGGTCAAGCATATAGAAGGTTTCTGCAATGGGAACACTCCAGTGCAAAAGACCTCTCAGTACAACAGAATCCAATATCCTTAAAGGAGGTATTTTATTTTTATCTCTATTAGCATCTGAGAAGAACAGACTATGCACATCTAAAGACCAAAACAAACAACACTAAAAAATTTCAGACAAATGCTTTATCTGTTTTTATTATAAAATAACACTTGGTGTTAGCTGCATACAACAGCACGTGCTGCCAGTGTTGCAAAGTGCTCCCACATGAGGCAACAGCTGGAATGCCTGCTTGCACTAACCATAGATTACTTTATATCTACTACAACTAAGTTACCTGCAGTGATTACTGCAGCATCCGATGCGACTGTGTCAGGAACTATGAATGGATAAGCCAGGGCATGAGAAATTTGTTTAGTGCCTTATAAATAGTAGGTATAGCTTTACCTGTTTATTACTCGGAAAAACCCCTTTATTTGGTACGTTTCAATAATTAAGTCTTAATACATTAACTGTACCAGTAGCAGCAGTGACCCGAAACTATACAGCACTCTGCACTCCTCTTTCACTGCAGTATCTCTTCACCAGGGGGGTATTAACTACACTGGATTTTAAACTAGTTGATGACCCTACTTAGTACTGCTTTAGAACAGCTTGAGAGCTTAACACTGTTTTCTTCCATGTTCAGTTACTGCTGCTTGTCTGTCAGCGTGCTCTGTTCAGTGCTTGAGCTGTGCTTGTTCTTAAGAGACCTTCCAATGTATCTCCAGTATTCCTTTCGGATAGTGTCTTTTTCTTTAGCCAGAATTTCACACAACTATGAAAGAAAATTGAGAGATTGGAGCATTATACCAAACGCTTATGGAATCATCAGTTATTTTTATAAAATGCACACAATATATGGTTCACCCAGTATTAGGAACACCTTTCTTAGCAACAACATTCGTTTTATTCACTGAATTTGCAACTGTCCAATGACCTCAAACTGCTATTAACACCAACTGGTAGTCAACTAATCTGACACTGCACAAAAACCTCTCTGGTCCTATTTCAGTTGCAACTGCTTCCCTGTGACTCCTTTCATGCCTACCGCTTGTCATCTATCTCAGCCTATTCAGCCTGTAGCATACTCCAGTCTACTTCCGACTTCCTGACAAGCTTGTCTGTCCTTCAGCGATTCAGTAAGCTGTAAACCACATCATTCAAAACGGGGGATGATCCTGCTCTTGAATCTCCAGTACTGTCAAGGGACTTACAGGAGGTATTTTATTCATGGTTTTTTCTTTAAGCAGGCAGCCACAAAAGGATTCTCCATACAAGTCAGTAACCTTCTCTCACAACACGTTAAGTCTGGTGCTATACAGATGCTTCTACGTGTTCTGATTTTCGATTTATTTTGATCTGGGTGAACAGCAAGGCACAGCAGAAGTCAACTCTACTCACAGGACATGCTGTGTAAAATTTATGTGATATGAGCACTCTCCACAAACGTCCTAGTCAATTCCCTTTTATTATGCAGATGACATTGCCTTACTCAGTGAACCAGAGTTGAGAAATAGGAGCTTCGATGCCTAAACACATGAAGAAGTCAAACTCAGTGAAACAGTATAAAGGGACATGAACCTGAGAGGTACAACTGCACTTATTTATACTCTGTTCCTGGAACACAACAAAGGAAAAATGTTGAGAAAGAACAGTGTTGGAACACAGAGACTCCAGGCAAGAACTGCAGCTCTAATGACACTGAATTCCAGTCTGTTCCGCAGAGAATGAAAAGTGTTCTTGTGAAAACTATACTGAAAATGACATCAAGGAGCTCGCCGAATATGAAGCACAGGGAGATACACGACACTGCTAGAAGTCATTTATTCTCTGTAGGAAATGGTACCTAACGTTCCTTACTGATGTCCCCAGTGCCTGCTGCCCTTTCAGCTAATTCTGCTGGTTTTCTTAGAAAGAGCTAAGAAGTGCACAGGGAGCTTGAGATTCTGTTTAGGTTCAGATACTCTGACAGAAGATTCACTAACGTACAGAGAAGAAAGTTCATGCTGTCAAGTTAGCATAGGAAACTCCTTGATTGTTCAAACATCTCCTTTCTCCTGCAGGCAATATTAGAAACCTTCCTTTACTACCAGGCAAAGAAAACTTCAGAGTGATTTTGTAACTGGCAAGTTATTATTTATCAATAAATTCATGAAACCCTTGTGATTATCTGGCTTTCATCTCTTCAGAGAGCTCCTGTGATTAACAAGTAACCTGTTCTATTTACAAAAATCAATCCCATTTTGTCAGGATATAAAACAAGTGAGCAACAGATACCATCCCCAAGAAGCAAAACCAAATTCTCAAAACGTACCTCCAATGCCTTGTTTAGTGTTTCTTCCTTGTTATCACACTGGTTTTCAAGCATATCTTCATATATGTCCACAAGAAAGGCAATCAGATAGGGTGAACTGTGGCTGGGCTGCAAATTCAACAGTTGCTCTAACAGATTTGGATACTTAGAAAGACCACGATCCTGTAGAATCCTACAACAGAGGTTAGTAGGTTTGAAACATAATGCTGGGATATCTGGTGTGAAGAATTACATTTTTGTAATGACTCCTTTATTTGGAGATCTGTTTTGAAACAAGGTGCAAATATAAGGCAGAAAGTAAGCAGTATGCAGCAATAATCAGCTTAATGTTGTGGTAAGCTGGCATAGTTATGTTCAACTGAACAGAAACTAAACTGAAAGCACGCTTGTTACTTCCTACTCTATGCTCTTGAACACAGTAACATGATAGGTCAAGTTTTTAAAAGCATGAGAAGTACTTGCAATCCTCCTGCAAGAACTATAGGACCAGAAACTTAGTGAAAAGTTACAGAGAAATTAGGTCAATATATCAACTCTTTGTGGAGGTTTTTGCCTGCCTGCTTAAGCACATAACACTGGAATGAACAGCAACAAGCTCTTTCCAGTTAGGAGCTAGGCATAAGACACCTACAGATATTTTCTTTGCCCCACAGAAGAGGATGTCTCACCCTTTTAAGTAGTTCCAAGCACTCTCATTATGTGGCACCGCTGTGATCATCTCAAGAGTGTATCTGTGAGAAGAAGAAAACAGGTCATGAAAGCATCCACTAACAATGCAGGGAGAAATAACCTGAATGGGCTCGGGTGCTCTCAAATACATCCCTCTAGTCCGTATTTCGGAGTCTTCTTGCAGATCATCTCAGCTGAGTCATAGATCAGAAACATCTCACAATATATTCACCACAAATCTCAAGAGAGGTAAACATTGTGAGAAGTTTTAAATTCTGAAGTGTTCTACTTGTTGCTTTGTATACAATGAAACAGTTCTCAAATTATAAGCAACAACACTAAGAAAAAACATTATAAACGCTCCTGATATCCTAAAGGGACAACTTGTGTCTTGATGCTCAGAAATGGCAAGGGGCCGAAAAGGGCTGGAGTAATTGAAGCTCAGGGTCAGCTACTGCAGTGTCACTGCACATGGTATGTTCTGTACCGATTTGCAGATCTTTTTCATGAGGATGCACTTGAGCAAACTCACACAAAGGCAGAGCTTGAGCTTTCAGCTCACACAGCCTTCTGCAGCCGTTCTTTTAAAGTAGCAGTTAGGCAGCTCCTCTAAAAGCAAAGCAACAGGAGGCACCTGCCATATAGTCGCAGTGTCATATTTCATCTTCACAAAATACACTTTATCTTCTGCCCCTCCCCAGCATAACCAGCCACTCAGCTGATTTTCAGAGACAACAGATGCTGATAAAAAGTCCTATAAGCAGTACTGAAAAGAAACCGCCAACTAATCCTAAACCTTTTTTTAACCTTCTGCAGTCACTACGACAAAAACCAAGTTTATCAAGCAGTAAGCATCCCAACTACAGTTCTATACTGACATCTGCGAAGTCTTAACCTTACACAGTCTGATTCTTAAGACGGTACCCAATTACCTCGAACATAGCACCATGTATAAACAGATCAAGGGAGGATGTCAGATCTAACCTCTGGAGAGAAAAGGTTGGCAATATCCAAACTTGTCATGGAAACGGTTCAGATGTATTAATCTGCAGGAAAGTTATGAACTGGAAGAGAATTACAACTTACGGCAGTTTCCAAAGACAACCATGAAAGGTGTTGGGGGCTGGGATCCTCTATGAACAATGTACCAATAGATCTATTCAGAGACTCAGTCTTTCTTCCGAAGAATAACTCAAAAAAATTGTAGTGCCTTCTTTTCATTGCTTCTTCACTTTAGACAAACATTTGCTTGTAACCATCAACCCTGATCAGCAGTCTCACATGTGAAAAACCATATAAGGAACCTTTCCTTACCACCATCTGTAGTAGAGTGGGTTGACGCCCAGTCTGTTTTAGTTACAAACATACCACTTCAAAGCAGTTTCCAAAGCTGATTTTCCCCAAAATTAGCACACTCACAGTTAGTTGTCTTTGTGCTGACCACATACCCCTGAAAGCTCCTTTGTTTTTCCAGCTGCATCAAATTCCTCACAAAAGGCAACTTCTCTTCCTGCAATCCACATCCGTGTCATCTTTAAATCACTGTGGCTACTGTACTATTAAAACAGTAGTCAGTGCAACACAGAGTGCCTCTCCTTCCAAGCTTTCTAGGGGTAGGATCTAAGATACTAATTAACAGCACAACTTAAGTGGTTCCAGTGTCACAGACTTTCTGCAGGTTGTTCCACTATAGCTAGTTGCCTACGAAAAGCTAAAAGTTTTATCTGCACAATAAGCAGCAGGACAGAAAGGCAGACTCATGAGAAGAGCTTGCCGAGGCTAAGCGTAGCTTGTTTCAGTGCTACTCAAAAAGTCAGTGGTACTGAACCTATCTATATATGCACTAACACTTGATCTGCTACCCATGAAACTGAGCCCCAAAACTGCATTAAAAACAGGAAAGAGAAGCCCATATGGACTGCTGAAGTATTCCCTTGGTTTCATGTAATGAAGAACACTTAATGTGAGCATGAAGAGCATTACTAACTGGACTTCTCTGTCTAGGACTGCTGGATCATCATAGCCAGTGGTGTTGAAAATTACGAAGTGTCGTTGGTTCCAAACAGAGTTGTTTCTCACATCTTCCCTCAAAAGCTGGTCTACATATTCCAGTTCATTATCCCATAACTTGAACTCCTATGGAAAGGGAAGTGAGAATATCACAACCAAAAGTTTTTATATTTTAAAATATTTTCTCCTTGGTCCTAAGTTCTCTGAACATTAGATACAGACACTTTTTTTAAAGAAAGCAACACAAAGTTCAAAGAAAAATAAGGAAGGGTGCACTAGGAACACACTACACTATCCAGTTGCACACGATGCCAATAGCTCATCAGTAAATTCATACATATAACAGTAAGCAGTCAACAATAGAACTTTTTGAACTCACTTCTTAAAAGGCAAATTTATAGTTAACCTCTACCACACATTAAAACGCAGTTGTTTTTCACCCTTCGGCCTTTGAGAAACAAGTGCCAAAGCCAATTCAGATTGCATTTAAAAAGCAAAACTTGAGCAGCTTATGCAGTGAATCAAGAGTTCCATGGATACAATACCTGAATAACCCACTGTCTGTGTTGCCATGCGTGGTAGTTTTTGGCATCTTGGTTAAGAATGTCAGCTATGAACTCAAGCTCTTGGGATGGATCCTGCAGCCACTCCACCAACACCCGTCTGTGATGCCTAATGACAAAGGAGAAAACCATTTTTAGAAGAGTTCAAACATTTCTTGTGAACGTGTGCATGAAAACAGCATATAGCAACTGTACTACTTAGAAAAAAACCCACTATTTAAATACTCCAGACTAAATATACATTTCACTTGGCTCTGAGAAAAACATAATGCATACTTACATAAAACAAATTCTAACTACATATACATATTGGACAATTACAGCCTTTTAGACAAGTTATGTTTACCTGAAGTAACATGTTTTCATGGCCAACGTCTTCAGCAAAAGAAAATTTTCTAGCACTACATAGTATCTCTAGCCATAACAGCGCTGCTGTTTTGCCTATTCCCATTCACTTGGGAAACACCCAACAACCGTTTCGCAAACTCCAAGAGCCAATAAAAGAAAAAATACTATTTTCTATTTGTCTTTTTGTTTGCCTTTTTCATGATTTTTTTTCTTAATCTGTCAGACTTGACAGCTTAAAAACTGAAAAGAAAATAAGACCTTTTTCACATGTCATAACCAGGTGTTCAGAACAAACTGCTGAAGAGCGCTTTGGCAGTGATACTGATTCAACTCCATTTAACTCCTCCACTACTGTCACTGCAGCAGACGCAAGAAACAACTCTTAGTAACTTTTAGTATCAATGATCACAACTTGTTCTATGCAATTTACAAAACAAAATGAATCTGCTGAAGAACTGAAAAGAAAACATGACTTTACCAGACTTGGTAGTTCTTTGGCTGATCTTCAATGATAGCTGTAATATACTTAAGTTCCTCATGGAGATCCTTTCCCAAAGACTGCAGGAGAACTCTCCGGAAATGCCTGTATAAAAGTCAAGCATTCGAACACTGCAACAGGGCTTTCCCTAAAATTCACAGAGGAGATAGAAGAACCTTTGCTCACAGTGCTTCTAATATATATATATATGGAGTCAAAAGGAGTGCAAAAAACTAAACCATGTATCCAGTTCTGTTAAAGGCCACTCAAACACTATTGAACAGTGGAGAACTAGAATATAACTCGTTACAACAGTATATTATCTAAGATCACAGCAATCCTGTTTCAAATTAATCTCCTTAATTAAGGAAGCTGACTCACACGCTTAAAATAATGTAAACTTTCAGATTTTACGCAAGTTAGAGGAATAGCGATGTACAAGAGAGACTTGTTAGCATTCATGATCCTACTCTGAATATCAAAACCTCACTGTTTATTCATTACCTAACAGATCCTCTGAAATGTACTATTTAGTGAGTATACAATTATTTAGCAGGAAATAGCAGCTATGATGCCTTTATGCCTCTTTTTGAAATGAGCTGAGGGCATGTTCACCATTTTGCGAAGGCCATGTTATCAGGTCAGCAATCTAATTTTAAACAGTGAAGTTCCTTTTGCGGCTAATCCTGACCTTCACTGATAATATCTTCAAAGCCAGATGAATGAAAACCATTGAATCAAAATGAGACATGGAAAATACTGAACAAAGGCTTTCTTCAGATGCTCACTGGAAGTCTACACTACTCTTCTGTGTAAACTCAACTACTCATGCCCTGATTAGACTGAAAAATTAAAGACATAAGAGGTTAACAATCAAATGCCAACAGAAATAATCCCAAGACTATCACTTACCATACTGTATAGTTTGCAGCATTTAACTCAATGGCATCTGCTGTTAGCTTGAAAGCTCTTTCGCTTCTCTCATCCCGCTGCAGAACCGCCCGGAAGTAATCATAGACATCTCGAACTAAAGAGATAACAGTATTTTATCCACCACTATAAGACAATGACCTGATTAGGGTGTAAAGTTAGTAATGCTTTCAAGTTACTTCCTGTTTTGTGTACTTTGAATATACCTCTTCAAAATGATAGGTACATATTGCTCTGACACCACTGTTTAGATTAAAACTTCTAAATTATATTAGTATACTGAAAAGCTGCAAGAGTATCTTAAAAATACACCATCTGAATAATATCCAAAACAATAAGAAAAGTTTCTTGCTGCTTACTCACACTACTTCCCCAGATGCAGCAGTTTCGTACGTCTCTCTTCTACTTGTGTGCTAGAAACACCTTGTCAACCAGACTGTCTGCTGCATTACCTCTTAAGCCACAAGATTTTAAAATAAAACCATGGTTTTTAGTATCTCAGATGAAGACTCAACTTCAGTGGTGCTTGGTGAAAACATCACACACAACCACCGTAACACAATAAATATTAAATTACTTTCTTTGCAGTACTTCTCTAGAAAACACATTGTCCAAAATGTGAAGTCTTGCATTAACAATGCCAAGGACAGATACAAACTTAACCACCCTAACTTTTCAGTGCAGAATGTATTTAAAACTTACATTTCTCACTGTAGATGATCTGAACAACAGGATTTGGCCCATCATTTTGAGGGACAGGTTCAATATCTGCCCATTCCTTCCTGTCCCTGTAAACACATGTTTTTATTTCTTTAATACTTCTGAAAAGCACAAAACGCTACATCTACGTCCAGCGAGACACCCTCGTTCCCAGCAGTCACTATTGCGGCCACCGAGCTGGGTAGCACAGGCCAGGATACAAGCAAGGGAGACGCTGACTACGCGAGGATTTCAATAGCCAGCTGTCAGCCAGCCTGGGAGAGGAAAGCGACCGGTCACTCGCCCTCAGGCTGTCACGGCCGCATCGCTGTGACCTGGGTTTGAGTGGCCCTGCGACACCCGCGGCCTTCACCTCGGGCCTTCTGCTCCTCGAGACGGGGCGGCCGCGCTGACATCCCGCCGCCCGCCCGGCCTCTCCTCCTCCACCCACTCCGCGCCCAGAGACCTGGCCGCGCGGGCCGGCACCCGTACAGCGCGCAGCCAACCCTCCCTCCTCCTCCTCTTCCTCGCTCCGTCCCAGGGACAAGGGCGGCTGCCACGGCCCGCCGCCGCCCTCCGGTCTCGGCTCCGCCATCCCCCCCACCCCCGAGAGCCGCTTCTGGGGGCGCCCGCGCAATACGTCGCGACGCGACGTGACGTGACGCACGGAGACGCCACCGCCCGTGGAG
>VWZZ01007049.1:0-12162 GCA_013399095.1 Psophia crepitans | reverse complement strand
CAGCCGCTGCCTGTGCTACGGGACGGGCCGAGCCTCGGGGAGGGGAAGGGGCGGCGGCGGGGCGGCAGGCGCAGCCCGGTTGGGATGCTGAGCCCGGGGAAGTGCGGCGAGGCAACGCTGGAAGCAGCGGCGGCAGGAGAGCTGGTAGGAAGTTCGGGAGGGTTTGCAGGGAGCTGGTGGTGATTCAGCCTTCTT
Source organism: Psophia crepitans (assembly GCA_013399095.1). Classification (NCBI taxonomy): domain Eukaryota; kingdom Metazoa; phylum Chordata; class Aves; order Gruiformes; family Psophiidae; genus Psophia; species Psophia crepitans. The sequence continues at coordinate 11,967 of VWZZ01007049.1, read as the reverse complement.
CCCTCAAGTCCTCGGGGCCTCCGCTCGGCCCGACCGGGGTGGGAAGGCGCTGCAAGGCCACCGGTGCTGGCGGAGTTGGGACAGGACAGAGCCGTGTGTGGCCCACCCCGAGCACGGACTGCATCGCTGCGCAGGGCAAGCACGGGCTGGTGGTCTCTGCAAGTCTGGGGATGAAGCCCTGGCCCCATGCAACACCCAGGCGCAGTTGGTACAGCACACCCATAGCGCGGGCAGTTCCCTCTCCACAAGAATACCTAAAAATGAGATGATTACTGGTCTTTTACCGGAGCAGGGCATATGGTAAGAGATACTGCATTTCATGCAGTGGATCATCAGACTGTTACTTTTCTTGTCATGCACAGGGTAAGACATGGTATTGAAGATACTGTTCTGCTCCAAGTTGTGCCTTGAGTAGATTTTCACCAACACAGCTGTTGTGAATTCAGCCCCTTCCGCTGCTGATGCCCCGTTTTGTCTCTAATCCGGGAGGCACAGGAGGTGTAGAGGCTTTATAAAAGATTCAACCTGATTTGAGAAGTGCTTAACTCAGCCATGTGCTTTTGTGCCCACACAAAACCTTCAAAACCAGCTGTCCCATGCAGAGCAGAACTCACACAGCATGGTTTTGTGTGAGGTTTTACTGAGGAGGCTTTTCTGATGGTCGATGGGAAGGGATGAACTCATGCTGCAGTGGAAGCGGAAACAGGATCCTATTTTTGTCTCTAGCTGCCGGTGCCACAGAGGTGGTATTACAGCAGGCAGTAGTTTTGGGGCCCATCCGTCTTTGTCAGTTTTTTGTGACTTCGTGAGTGGGATTAGGATGGGGGAAAATCTGGCAGGTTGCATGCGTGTGAAGACAAGACAAACACATATACCTTGTTTCCATAGAAAACCAACCTCAATTACAGGAGGCACATCTCTGAAAGGGATGAGTTTTAAAATAGCAATCATTAAAGATTTTTGTATGTGTTTCTGCTTTCTGAGCTTTCAAAATTCCCACATCTTCAAACTTTACTCCTGCATTGAGAGAAAAAGTCTTTATCTTTCTCACATCCTCTTTTTCTTTTCTTTTTTTTTCTTTTTTTCTGATGCAGTTGGAATTTGCACCTACTGCTGTTGTCAGGAGTTGGGATTTTCACACAGCAACATTCGCAAAACAGTGGGGCTCTGTGAAAGCTAAAAAAAACCATCAGGGAAGAGGAAGAGTTATTTGAGGAGGGGCAGACCAGCACAGATGTAGATTACTGGGGAGGGGAACTTGCTGAATTTAAAAGTTTTTAGGTGTGAGGAGGGTTTGTGTGTGTGCTGTATGGTTACTTTACTTTCTCTGTGCATTGGGCCAGATACACTGGTGAACAGAAGCCCCAGAACACAGCAGTGTGGTAAGTCCCAAGGCCAGATGTATACCTCCTCCAGGAGCATTTTCAGGGCTTGCCCAGGGAAGGAAAGTCTTTCATCACTCACTTGTTTGTAAGTCAGATGAAAAGCAGCACAATTTGCCATCTGAAACTTGGGAAAATGGCTGCCTTTTCCACATAGGACTGAGCCAGGCCCATCAAGCATCTCTCTATGCTGACTGCAAGGATAAAAGGACGTGTGACCCCCGCTGAGGGAGGACGCCCAATTTGACCATGACCAGAGGGAGAGTAGATGCCTGGGGCTGTGCAGGAGAGTACTGTTTTGTGCAGGCTGTTTTCTGGATACCTGACTCAAAATGTCTCTCTGGCACCTACAGAAAGCTAAGGGTAGGCATCAAGCTAACCCCTGAGCTTGAGGAGCAGTCTTTATTGATGCTGTACCCTTTCTCAGCAGCCATCACCATGAGGAAGAGTAAGGACGAAGTGGGAGAGCCCTGCAATGAAGGCTGAAGACTTTAGACAAGCTGGCCTTCCTAATGCCTAGCTCTAACTGCGTTGGCAGCTCTGTCAGTGCAGCATGATTAGGATGAGGAGGAAGAAACTGTGGGCATCTTGCTTCTGCTTTGCAGCTGCCTTTCTCCTTGTGACACTCCAGGTACAGAGGCAAGGGGGGGAGGTGTGCATGGGATTGTTCGAAAAGTATGGCGTAATTCTGGCTGATGAGAGAGCATTGAAAGCGACAAATGTTTTCTGTACTAGTCTGTGCTCTAAGAGGAGTATTTAAAGAAACTCTGTCAGCAGCATTGGCCTAGTGGTAATAGCTGACTCCCTAAGTGACATTACACAGGGAATACCTTTCTTGTGTAGCTCCTTGGCTCCTGCAGGAGTTTCTCAGGAGCAGTGTTCCATACCATGCCATGTTGCGTTGTTTTCATCCAGCGCTGCCTCCTCTGTTTGTGTGTTTGAACTCATTAGGCAGGGAGGCAAGGCTGGACCCAGTATCATACTAATGTGGCAGACTGACCAGGGAAATCTCAGCACATAAGTAAGTTGTGATGGTAATCTGACTCAAAGGCCATTCTTAGCATTAGGAAATCCAGTAGCTGGTCAGTAAAAAAAAACCTGACAGAAAAATCGATGTGAAGGCATATTAATTTGTGGGTAGTTCAGCTTATTCTAGATTTTCATTAGAAGAGAACAACTTCTAGACAAATTGAATCAGCCTTGGCTGGCAGTCGTGGGACTGTAGGAGTGGGACTTCAGTCATGAGAGGGCCAGGATCTGCAGCAGAGATGTCTTTCTGCTTGCTCTGTGCTCTGACCTGAGGCTCTGGCTCAGGTAACGCCCAGGTAGCCAGCGGAAGGACCTCTGAAACTCTCCCAGGCCAGCTGTCCACTCCAAATTGGAGCCGTTTCTTGGAGGCAGTCACTGACACTCAACAGTCTCTTTCAGTTCTGTTCCTCTGTGCAAGGCATGCAAAGGTGGTACGTCTTCCTTCGCGTAGCAGCAATGCTAGCCAGTCTTTACAACCCTTATTGGGCAGGTCTGTGACTCTGCTGCACCTCCACAGCTAAGCAGGTTAGAGCTGGTTAGAGCTTTCCTGTGCCTGTCTGGGATTTTTATCTGGGATTGTTCACTGGATGGTGGTTCCTGGTCCTGGAACTGCTTTTGCACATGAGCAGCTGTTATAGTTGGGGTGTATCAACCCCCAGGAGTTGAGAGAGAATGAATAGAAATTCTGTGCAAGCATAGTGACTTCTTAAATTCTGCCAGGGCAAAATTTGGAAACAAACAAGGAGCATGTTCCTGGAAAAACTTGGACATGAGGTAGTTACAGGCTTACTTCAATTACATTACTGCAGTTATATCCTGCCAAGCTATTAGACATATGAATCTTCCCCACCTAGTGTTGTGCCCACTCGCCAATGAGGCAGTGTTCTCTGGATTTTTCTGTACAGCTGCACTTTGCATAGCCTCCTGTGTGTGCTGTCCCCATATCCCGTGTTGCACAGATCCTATTCAGTTTAGCTACAACCAGTGCGGTTTGCTACGCAGTGAAAGTAAATGACGCCACAAACAGCAAAATGAATTCATGCAGTGAAGCTGTCAGGGAAGATAAATGTTTTCAAACAATTTAATATAAACAACACTCTCCCACTTTCTGATGCCCTCGTTCAGAGCCATCCGACAGGTGAAAGTGCTGTGGCCAAAGCTGTCTGGTGGGTTTGAGCTGCCCCATCATTCTTGCAGCTGTTCCTAGGGTGGCCTTGTGCACTGCCTGTGAAGGTGGGCGCACAAAAAGCCATTTGCATGGTAGCAGGAACATCTTTGCCCCACTGAAGCTAAGAGCAGGAGCTGTGTATCCTGTGGCAATACCTGCTGGCACCATTTCTGTCACTTCATTCATTAGACTTCTCTGCCCCAGGACACTTTTGTGGCAGGCACTACCTGTTGAAAAGAGTGGTGGCTTCAAGGGCGCCAGAAATTCCCCAGATTTTCTGGGAACTTTGGTCTCATGGTTGATGATGGGCAGTGTTAGAGGCTTCTCCTGTGTGTGGTGAGATTTTAAGGTTGCTCATAGTGTTTCAGGATTCTAAATGGTGGTTTGCACTGGTAGGTCATTCACTTCTCTGCATACAGATGGGATTTTTCTCATCTGCTTAGCCATGAAGTTGTGTATTTAAGGCCTGTCTGCACCTGGCTTATTCAGTCAGTGGTTTAAAAATTAAAAGGAGTGAGTACAGATGGTCACACAGACATGAAAACTTCATGTTTTCTTTTACAGCTATTCTCCATAAAAAACCTGGCTACTGAAGGACTGTTCTGTTTTGTGCTTTTTCCAGCAAGAAAGGAGAAGCTGTGTTGTTGAATCATCTGTGATGTGCCCATATCTCAGTACGGAAATGTATTTCCTGCCTCCTCCTTACAGATTCAAACTAAAGCTTTTGCTATTCTCTGCATCCAGTTTCATTGGCAGAAACATCACATGCAGACTTAGTGCTTAAACTCTGATTTGCCAAGCAGATGTCGTGGCTAATGACAGCGATATGCTGTGATATGTGTGTTTTTTTCTCCACAGGTTATCACTGAACTGGGCAATTCGGAGAATAAGGTAGCGGTGATCTCCAGTTTACACAGTGGCCCGTTGAAGCCTGCGGAAAGACATGCTTTTCAGTTTAAGAAGCAGGAACTTCACAGCAGCTTTGAGACAGAGTCTGATGTAAATCACTATCCCATCCTACTCTGGTGGTCTCCCCTGACTGGAGAGACAGGGAGATTGGGTCAGTGCGGAGAGGATGTTTGCTTCTTTACTGTCAACAAAACTTACCAGCACAATCAGATGACAAGAGCATTTCTCTTCTATGGTAAAGATCTATTTCTTTTTAAAGGAGTAAATTTCCCTCTTGCCAAGTTATTTTCCTTTACGGATTAAATATCCTAGGTGGCAATCACTGAGAGCAGGAAACTTACACAGCTCACTGTGCTAAACTTTGCCTGGCACTGCATACCATCAGTAGAGATCCAGAGATGTATATTCTCTGCAAAACCATTCTGAAAAGTGACTGGGAACGTCTGTGGGATGACTGTTGCCTTGTCTCATGCTGCTTTCCAATCACATGTGCTCCCTGTTTATGGGAGAAGAGAATTTCCCATAGCTGCCAAGTCATGAAAAGACAGTCTGAGATCAAGCCAGCTTTTTCCAGTCTTCTGGTTTGTCACCCCTAGCAGAGGTTCTGCAAAGCCTTTGTTGCACTTGTGCAAGTCTTTTGTCTTAAAATAATGCCCTCGCTGGTAACTCTGCAATTCCCTTGCCTCAAGTGCTGAGAGATTGCTAGCCGACTGTAAATGGAAAGTAGTGAAAGGAACCTATTGATTCTGCACAGGGAGCCAGTGCAGAGCTTGTGAGGTGCTCTGACTCTGCCACCTTAGAAGCTTCGCACTATATGTACCGTCAAGTGAGTCTACAAAACACAAAAGGTGCATCTTTTAGAAGTAGGCCTTATTTTGTTAATTTTGTTCTTTTTTTCTACACAGTTACTTTTCAGAGAAAAAGTGAATTTTAGGTGGAAAAATAAAGCTAAATGCTTTTCTGTGACTGGTACGTTCACTTCTTTTGCATGGAAACAAAACAAAAAAAAACAAAACACACAGTCCTGAATCTCATTTTCTCAGTCAGGTTACAGGTAAGCTGGAAATATAGGAAAGAAGGGCCTTTAGCTTGGTTGTTGACAGCAAATGAAAAGCTTCCAATCGCTAATCTTTTCACAGCTCCAAGTAGGTCAGCTTTGTTAGTTGATAATATATTGGTCAAGCCTGAAAGTGAAGGAGCAAAGGAATGAGAAGCTGACCCAATTAAAGACAAGAAAAGCTAGGTTTGCATTGCATGAAAGCTGTGAAGTCTGGTGGATTTGGTGTCTTTTCTATTTTAGCATTAGAAGGACTATTACTGTTAATTTTTAGCAGGCTTGTGGACATGGTTGACTTACTTGGTTTTGAAGGACTATTTATACTGGGCAAAAGACTCTCCCTGTAGTTTTTTTCTTTGTCTAGTGATGCTGGCTATGAACTGTGTAAAGACAAGTGTGAAAATAGCAAAACTCTTACATATTTTTAAATCACAATAAATGATAAATGCTAAAACCTGCAGAGATGAAGGTCATAGATGGTATTGAAGATGAAAAAAAATGCTGCATCAATACAGAAAGGCTTTGTGCACACACATGCACACTGACCTTGATGCACTGAGCTGTGGGTGTGCACAGGGGCAGATTCTGGTGTTCTGGGATTTCTCTCTAAACAGCCTGCTGAGTGAAAACTTGAAACATCTGCATTTCCATGCTAAGGTTGGATCAGGGCACAATTTCACCTTCAGAGAAACTGCATTAATCTTCTCCTAATATTTGATCAGTGAGCTAGTCAAGAGAAGAAAGATCCGAACCTTAGGAAAAATGCTATGCAAAAATATAGGGTACAGATGTCTTCCAGCAGAACTGCTTTGCTAGAAACACCTGCTTTTCTGCAGCTTGTCCTGACTTACTGTCTTGGCCTGGGAATCCCCTAGGTGTAGGTGATGACTTTGTCAAGTGCCACCATCTCCTGTTTGAGATATGGCATCCACTTACTGGATGTTGTCTCTACTTTTGGGAGGGACTCATAACTCCACCTTTTCAGTGGGACATACTTCACAGAGTTCTGCGTGTAGCGTGAGCTACCAAGGCACCTGAGTCAGCATGAACTGTATCTGGTGACCCTGCTGTCAGAGCCTCAGGGGTGTTGTTCCTACAGGGATATCCAGCTTTTCTGTGCTGGAGCATTGAGACCTTGGAGTATGAATCCTGAATGAAAGATGTCTCCTAAGATGCAGAACTTCTCCTGACAGCATCTGTCTCTCTCTTCTGCACTTTGCCACATATCTAAGATTTCCTCATTAATAGTTTGGAAGTTGAAATTGCTTGCAATTGTAGTTGTCTTGTGCTTTCTTTATCCCCTCATAAGCTTCTTTATTTCCTTCATTTCATGAGATAGGGAACATGCTGATGTTATCTTCCTTTTAATCCTTAAAAGCTTTTTATCTCCCTGGACTGAGATTGATTAAGTGTAATATTAGAATCAGTAATTCTGATGTGCGCTGATTTGACACTGTCCCACATGACATCCTTGTCTCTAAGTTGGAGAGGCATGGATTTGATGGGTGGACCACTCACTGGATAAGGAATTGGCTGGATGGCCGCACTCAAGAGAGTTGTGGTCCACAGCTTGGTGTCCAAGTGAACATCAGTGGCGAGTGGTGTTCCTCCTGGGTCAGTACTGGGACTATAACACATCAAAACCAGAGTCAGCAAATAACATTTTTCAGTGAGTGGCACAGGCCTTCATCCTTTTAGTGCTGAGGGCTTTGGACCACCCTTCAGTGGAAAACAGAAGGCCAAATACTTAGTGGTCTTAAAAAAAAACCCCACGTGTTGCATTTAAAGGATCTTGCTCTATAGGAGGTTTTTATGTTGCTGGCAGCTAACATCTATCTTCACTGCATTAGTAAAGTCTTATGTTGGTTTTTAAAGGTCATCCCTGGAGTCATCTTGGCAGGCTCGGGCAGCCACAAAGACCACTGGGCATTTTTTTTTCCTTCTTTATATATTAGTCTTTAAATAAAAATGCTTTGTTACACTTTTGCTAGGTCTTTTTTTTTTTTTTTTCCTATCAGTGGTTTGAGGTCAAGGGTGGAACAGAGAGTGAAAAGTTACGAGTGTGACTGGGATGGTAGAATAGCTTGACCAAAGAGAAGGGATTTGTGGTGTTTTCTAAATCAGCCGTTCACTGTTCGTTTCAGTTTATGAACCTCCCTTGCTTGGCACTACCAGTTAAAAGTTTTGTATATTCACTGCTTGCACTTAAGTAAAATATAAACACAATTATAAGGCAGCGAGGAACTATCAGAGATTCATCAGCTTGCATTTAATCTGCAGTAAAGCTAGTCGAATGAGTGCAGTACAGCAGTACTGAAGGGATAGCTGATATGTTGAATTCAGTTTTGCACAGACCAGTCTTTGAGAAAAGGCTTCTAGGTTTGTCCTAAAGCTTCCACCACAGCTTTCCTAAGTAGTACTGGAGGTTCCCTGTCATCTCACAGGGGCACAAGCAGCTTCAGTGGTCTGTTTTTAGAGTTTAGACATGGTTCTTCTTCCACTATTGGCATTAGTTTGAGGAGCTGTCTTCTGCCAGAAGCTACTTCTTTATGTATCTGATAGGCAGATGTGATACATCACCTCTTATTTCTCTCTTTGATAAACTAAATAGATTGGCTTCCAAAGTCTCTATAGTTTTTCCAAGTCTTGAAGTCATTCTTGTAATTTTTCTCGTCAATCCTGTCCAATATTTTAGCATCCTTTTTGTTGTTTTTCTACTAGAACCAAATTGACCTGCAGTAACCATTTCCCTCACATCATAGACGAAGGCAATACCATCTGCTCCCCTATTTACAGAAGCAGGGGATTATTAAGCATCTTACTAGTCTCATTTCAGTGCATTAAAATGTAAAATTCCTGGTGAGCTTTTGAAATGAGAGGCCTTTAAACTAATATGACCTGAAAGGAAACCATTTCTAATATTAACTGCTCATTCCCATTCTCTAGATTCTTCTACTGCCAAATGCAGTTTTATCTGTCATAAGACTCCTCTGTCTTTGCATGAGTTGGTCTCTTTGCAATACTGCCTTATAATGTCATAAATACGATGGCTGTAGGGCTGATATTAAATTAAAACTAGACTTCTGTGTCATTGTACTTAGTGTTCCATGGTAGACTAAACACTGTTTTTGTCTAGGTACTGACTTCAGTATAGACAGCCTACCCCTCCCTCGTAAAGACTATCATGATTGGGCCCTTTTCCATGAAGAGTCACCAAAAAACAACTACAAACTCTTCCACGAACCAACCATCACCTTGTTCAACCACACTGCAACCTTTAGCCGCCATTCTCACCTACCGCTGACCACTCAATACCTGGAGAGTGTAGAGATCCTGAAGTCGTTGAGGTACATGATCCCACTGCAGGTGAAGAACAACCTGAGGAAGAGGCTTGCACCACTTGTATATGTGCAGTCTGACTGCAACCCTCCTTCTGATCGGGACACCTATGTGCGTGAGCTGATGTGCCACATTGAAGTAGACTCTTACGGGGAATGTCTGCATAATAGAGACCTTCCTCAGCATCTCAGAAATCCAACTGCCATGGATGATGGGAACTTCTATAAAATACTGGCACAGTACAAGTTCATTCTTGCTTTTGAAAATGCTATCTGTGAAGATTACATCACTGAAAAACTCTGGCGGCCACTGAAGTTGGGAGTGGTACCAGTGTACTTTGGGTCTCCCAGCATTGTAGACTGGCTTCCTAGTAACAAGAGTGCAATCCTGGCATCCAGTTTTTCGCACCCTCGGGAGCTGGCCCACTATATAAAAACACTGGATACAAACGATCAAGAATATAAGTCCTACCTGCAATGGAAACTGAAAGGGGACATTTCCAACCCGAGGCTGCTTAGAGCCATGAAGGAACGCAAGTGGGGAGTGCAAGATATCACCCAGGACAATTACATTGACACCTTTGAGTGCATGGTGTGTAACAGAGTGTGGGAAAACATCAGAAGGAAAGAACAGGTATGTGTGACTTCATGCCTGTGTCTCAGAGAGTCTTTTAAATTGGCACTAGGTTCAGATTCACCCCAGGATGTGCGGTACCAGATTTCTGGCCAGCCTACAACCGCTGATACTGCAGTGCCACTGGGTTGTGCATCATCATGTCAAAAAGTGTTGGCACAAGGCGTGGGTGCACGTCCAGAGCATGTGTTCCTCATACTGCTTCAGTGCTTGAGCTCATACACATAGACCGTTGAGCTGGTGGTCATTTCAGCATAAGGCTTGAATTGTTCAGGGAGGAGGTTTTTATCAGGCTGCAGAAAGTAGCCTAACTTGCTGACTTGCTTTAGATGACCTGAAACATTTGGACACAGGTTGCCCAAAGGCGCTGTGGGATCTCTGTCCTTTGAAGTGTTTTAAGATTCAAATCAATGCTGCCCTAGGCAATTTGATATGATTAGATCTGTTTGGAAGAGGGGACTGGGCTAGATGATCACTGGAGGTCCCTCCTGACCTAAATACTCTGTGACTGTCTGGGTCTGTGTATGTATGGGTGCAGTTAAACCTGTAGTGATGACGTTCTATTGTCTGTGGCCACATTTGGTGACTTAACATTGATGCTTAAGCCAGGTTGTGTGTTTGTGAAGGGAGTTGGACCTATTCCTTCTGGTCTAATCCTCTTGAAATTATGCTGATAGAGACCAGTGCTAGTCCTATTAGGAAGCCCAGCACCGAGGGCCCAGCAGTCTTGCAAGGGTACCAGCCATGACACCAGAAGGCCAGTTCAAAGGCATTATGAGCTGTTCAGTCTCCTGAGGCAACTGTCGGTGGTGGATTTGGCTGGTATAAACAGAGCATTATATGGAATTAGATGGAAACTAAAAACTCTCACCACATATATTTCTGAGTTGGTGGATACTCATTTTAATTGCCACATTACTTTAAGGTTTCCAGGTTTACACGCCAAGAGTCAGTAGCCATTTTTTAAACTCTGCACAAGCTCAGTTATCAGCATGAATAAAAAAAAAGCCAAATGCTTTTGTGTCCAGTAATGGAACTGGTCAGTGGCTCTAGTATCCTGTAGCTGTCCTGTACCCATTAAGCCATATTTTGGTTGGTCACAATCTGGGCAGTATACGATGTGGTCAGCCAGTAGAAGGCATTTGAAGTTACTAAGGTGAGCTGAAGTGATGGTGAATGCAAACTGGTAAGCATTACATTTTTATGTTGTGGGTTGATCCTGGCTGAAGTCCAGGTGCCCACCAAAACTGCTCTATCCCTCTACATCTCTTTAACTAGACAGGGGAGAAAAAGTATAACGAACGGCTCATGGGTCGAGATAAGGGCAGGGAAATGTTGTTGACTAATTCCTGTCCTGGGCAAAACAGACCAGACTTAGAGAGGAATTCATCTAATTTAGTACCAAGCAAAACACAGAGTAGAGCAGTGAGAAATAAAACCCAACCTTAAACACCTCCCCTCACCTCTCCCTTTTTCCAGGGCTTAACTTCACTCCCATGGGATGGGGGTTACGGTCAGTTAATCACATGTTGTTTTGACTGATCCTTCCTCCTCAGGGGGAGGACTCCTCACACTCTGCCCCTGCTCCAGCCTGGGGTCCCTCTCACGGCAGACAGTCCTCCACCAACTTCTCCAATGTGAGTCCTTCCCACGGGCTGCAGTTCTTCACGAACTGCTCCAGCGTGGGCAGGGAGTGCAGCCCTTCAGGAGCAGCCTGCTCCAGCATGAGTCCCCCACAGTGTCACAAGTCCTGCCAGCAGACTGCACCAGCGTGGGCTTCTCTCTCCATGGGGCCACAGGTCCTGCCAGGAGCTTGCTCCAGCATGGGCTTCCCATGGGGTCACAGCCTCCTTCAGGTGTCTCCACCTGCTCCGATGTGGGGTCCTCCATGGGCTGCAGGTGGAATNGCCTTGGCCAGCGGCGGGTCTGTCTTGGAGCCCCACAGGGGAAGCTTCCAGCAGCTTCTTGCAGAAGCTGCCACCCCTGTGGCCCCTCCCCCCCCGCTACCAAAACTTTGCCACGCAAACCCAACACATTCCATCCCTTGCCTCTGTGAATTACATATTTAAGAATTATCATTGAAATTTACATTCATCACACGGTCTTCACAAACACCAATCAGATCAACAAAAAAGAATTCCTTACATGAAAATCAGAATAACATCATCACAACACCCTGTGAAAGTGGACAATTTACACATACAATCCAACCCTCATCCCTTCACCACAATTACTTCTCTCTGTATTCAGTCCATGTTTTGCCCAGTACCTCTTCCAATTATTATCCTTATCTCAAATTTCTCGTGGCCCACCTTGGGCACCAAAAACTAAATGGTCACGGTTTAGACAGTTGTTTCATCTCCCTATGCCCCCCCTCACATGAGGAGAGAAAATTGGGCAATGAAAGGAAATGTGTGTGTTGGAATAGAAACAGACTTAATACAAGGGTG
>VWZZ01007048.1:0-13546 GCA_013399095.1 Psophia crepitans | reverse complement strand
GGATTTGGATTTGGATTTGGGTGTTTGGATCATTAGAAATTAATTTTAAACCACCTTTTTTCTCCCATCCTCCAATCTCAGTTTTACTGTTTCGCTCCGTACTCCTCTACCCATCCTTGAGGCTGGGATGACGGCGGGGGGGGTTGTCATAACATAGTGATTTCCCTCTGTTACTCCTTCTCTCTCACGCTTTTCCCCAGCTCCAGTGTGGATGCCTCCCATGGATTGCAGATCTTCGGGAAAAAATTATGCCCTGGTAAGGATTTCCAATGGGCCACTGTTTCCATCAGGAGAATCTGCTCCCATGTGAGTTCTTCTATGGGCTGTGGCTTCTTTCAGGAAAACTTTGCTCCACATGGGGTCTCCACAGACTCCACTGGATGTCTGCTCTGGCACCACAGAGCACTCTCTCCTCCTTTTTCTCTGACCCTGCTGTTTTCTCTGCTGCTTCTTGCTCTTTCTTTTCCCTCCTCCCCTCCCTGTCTGGTGTTTATTGTCCTTTATCAAACACGTTTTCACAGAGGTGCCTCAGACATTACTGATGGTCTCAGCATTGGCCAGCAATGGGTGTATTTTGATGCCATCTGGACCTGACTCTGTCCTGCATAAGGAAGCCCCTGGCCCCTTCTCACAGAGGCCACAACTACAGATTCCCCTGCTAACAAAGTCTTGCTACCTTATATCCTTGTTCCTCTCTAAATAACCTTAATGTCTCCATTTCCCCTGTTTCAGTTCCTCCAATAAACATCTCATAATCAATCTCGTACAACATGAAAGTGCCCTTCCCTGTGTCACAGGTTTCTATTGAATCATCTTGAATGAATTTTCCACCTGGACCATGGGACTAATTCCTGCCCTGTGACAGCAAGGTGAAGAGCTTTTTCAGGTTATTCATACCCCAACTCTCCCTCCCCTCCCCATCCCCCGCAACTGTCACTCTTTCTCTGCGCTCCTCTATGTGTGCAGAGAGAAGCTTTTAATCACATAAACTGTCATTCAGTCTAGTCTTCTATTCTCAAACAGTGGCCACAAAAAATTGTCCATAGGAACAAAGACTGGTGACTGATATGTCACCTGAGTATATGATCAGGCTACTTCTTGATTTTTCTGAACCTGATTTTTGCTGTCTGCTATGGACCATTCTTCCAAATATTTATTCAATCTCCCTTTGGAATAACGTGAACTTTTTGCATTTACAATGTTCTTTGGAAAGGAGTTCTCCAGCTCCGGCTGCAGATCCTTTTGTCATGGTTTAAGACCAAATGACAGTACAGGTCTAAATGGATTTGGATACCAGAGCAGTTTCATCACAGATAGATGCAATTTTATGAATGATCCAAATGATCTGTTAGTGGGAGATGGCACAGAGACACAAAAAAGCCAAGTAGATTTTTAATGCAAGATCTCCATTCTGTGGGAGGGAGCAGGGCAGACTCTTTTCAGTGGTGTCCCATGACAGGACAAGGGGCAACAAGCACAAACTAGAACACAGGAAGTTCCATCTCAATATAAGGAAAAACTTCTTCACTTTGAGGGTGACGGAGCACTGGAACAGGCTGCCCAGAGAGGCTGTGGAGTCTTTTTTGGAGAGATTCCAAACCCTCCTGGACACGATCCGGTGCAACCTGCTCTAGCAGTGGCGTTGCACTAAATGATCTCCACAGGTCCCTGCCAACCCCTACCATTCTGTGATTCTATGTATGAACTGAAGGAGATATTTTTAAAAAAGAGAAAAAATTTCATGTTCAGACTGTCTCTTTTTATTCAAAATAAAACTGCAGAATTCCTGAACCTTTCAGAAAATATAATTCCTACCTAGTCTTGTCTTCCTAATATATTTTAGAGAAACGACACTTAGAATCATAGAATAGCCTGAGTTGGATGGGACCCATAAGGACCATCAGTCCAACTCCTGGCTCCACACAGGACCATCCACAGAGCAGATGACTGAGAGCGTTGGCCAGACACGGCTTGAACTGAGCCAAGCTCCATGCGATGACCACTGCCCTGGGGAGCCTGTTCCAGGGCCCCACCACTCTCTGGGTGAAGAACCTTTTCCTGATTTTCTCCCTAACCCTCCCCTGTCGCAGCTCCATGCCGTTCCCTCGGGTTCTATTGCTGGGCACCAGAGGGAGAAATTCACTCATTATTCTGTACAAAGCATGACAGATAAGAGTTTCTGTTATGTTCTTTATTTCCCTGATCTCACTTCTGACTCTGTTTCTACTACATACAATTATACATTTAAATTAGCATCTGGAGATAATTACTGGAGACAATTAGAGATAATAAGCTTTCTCTCCCCTTTCGTTTCTTCAGTTGGCAGAGAACTTTATTAGCTTGGGCCTTCTTGTACAAGAGAAGCTTTCCCAGAAAAAGACACTGACTCTTTTGCAAGACAACCTTTCAGGTAGGTTAGAAAAAAATATATCTGATCCACTGCTCATTGCAAGAGTTTAAAGGCCACATGTATACCTGGAAATCCTGAATAGGTAGGTAAGTCTTAATGCATTCTTACAGTAACAGATTAATAAACCAGGAAATCACAAATCCATTGTAGTGTAAACTATTGGGCTGAATGCTTCAAAAAGAAATTATTCTTGAATATTCGACCCCACACATTTTCAACATATAAACTGCCAGATGTATAATGAGGGAATATACCTATAAGACAAGAATAATAGGAATACACATCAAAACTTTCAATTAAAATGTCCCTCTTAATAATAAAGCAAGCTTTTTCTTGCTTTACCATTCATTGCCTTGATTTTGATATTCTGTAAGTGTGCCTTGCAAATACAAAAGTACCCACGGACGTGTATTACGTCAGTATCTATTCTTTTTGACAAATTACTTTTCTAATTGGAGATATATGGTTCATTTTATTAAATTCATGAGGAAGACATGGGTAGTAAAGACAGGATAGAAGGAGAAGTGTACAGGCTGAATATAAGGGTAGATGCCCAATGATTTCTTGTGCGATTTTTACTCTTCATTGAGCTTTAGACAGTTGCTGCTGTTCTCTATGGGGAATATTTATTTTGCTCAGGATCTCCTTTGCGTTATGGAACTTTTCCAGGACTTGCTCTGTGGAAAGGGATTTTTATTTTTTTTTAAATCTTTTGCAGGGACAAAAGGTATTGAAAAAGTATCCTGCTTGCCATTTCCTGAAAGTCTTCTGTGTTCATATTTGGAGAAAGAAACTGTGAAAGCATTTTCGTTGTCTCCAAGTCAAATTAGTCAAAGGACCACACACATGCAGGTGGGTGCTGATACAAAATAGTTAAGAATATGTTACTGTTCTGAATAGACATCTTTTTCTCTCATGCATACACAAATGTGCATATATTAATGAGTTGTAAAATCTAAAAGTAAATGGATTGGAAAAAAGTACGTTTATGTTCATTATTTGCTATCATTTCCATTAAAATCAGTAAGAATAAATCTCATCTCCTCCACCTTAAATCATTTACAGTACAGACAACTACTTCAAAATCAGTCAAGGATCACTAAAATGTCCATGAAGAGAAAAAAGCATTTCTAAAGTGCAAATATGTGATGTGTTTTGGAAGGAGATACATCTAAAGACAATATCATACTCTAGGCTATCAATGCTCAATATCTGCCTTAAGCAGATGTCTGTTGGTTATAAAGGGAATCTAGAGCAAAATGGTGAATAGAAACATACAATACCTACTTTAAGTTATTGAAGTTAAACCATCGACTAGGTAGATATCTAAAGTGGAGCTAAGTTCAAACTGAAAATTAGAAAGAATTATTCTCTTTTAAAGACAGGTGTTTAATACAAGTTAGGAGAATCACCTACTGGAGGAGCCAGTGCTTAAATTTCTTGCTTAAGCATAAACTCCTAAAATCTGTAGCTAAGAGAACTTTAATCTCTTTTCCAATAAGCATCCCTGCTGTCACTGAAAAATACAGAAGTGGATAATTTCCTAATAGGAAATGAAAAAAAGAGAACATTTTCAATACTATGTGTTCAATTAGTATTACATCTATGCTTTTAGCCACTTTTATCTATATACCACCTGAACTTTTGTGGTGCAGTTTTCAGCAATGTGAATGTCAGAAGCCAGAGTCTCTGTGTTCTTCTATCCTCCATCCTACAGTCCACATTACAGAGAGCTTCTGGAGCTTTTTTGGTTTGTTTTTGCAATGTTCCTATTGAAAGCAAACTAGCAAGTCATTGGAAATAGACACGTGTCCCTCTCACTTTCTTTCTTTCTTGTAAGAAATGTTGGTTCTAATTTGTAAAAAGTTTCCTAATTCTTCACACAACCTTGCTTTTCTGAAACTCTTACATTTGCTTTTTCTTCTGCTTTGACACCTGCAGGTTTAGCTTTGGGCACCTGATATGGAATGAAGAACCAAACTGCTATCAATGAGTTCATTCTTCTGGGATTTTCCTGTGGACTGCAGGTCCAGACCGTACTTTACCTAGTCTTTCTGGTCACCTACTTGGTAACAATCACTGAAAATGCAATCATCATCTTTGTGGTGAAAAGGAACCATCTCCTCCAAAAGCCCATGTATTATTTTCTGGGGAACTTGTCCTTCCTGGACATTTGGTATGTCTCAGTAACATTGCCTAGACTTTTGTTTGGGTTCTGGTCAAAGAGTATGACCATCTCATTCTCCAGCTGCATGACACAGTTATACTTCTTTATCTCCCTTATGTGTACCGAATGTGTCCTCTTGGCTGTAATGTCTTATGACCGCTATTTGGCTGTCTGCCATCCTCTGCGCTACCCAGCCATCATGACCAACAAGTTGTGCTTTCAGCTGTCAATTCTCTCGTGGGCAGGAGGCTTTTCCATTTCCTTGGTCAAGGTGTCTTTTATTTCACACCTCACATTCTGTGGTCCACAAGTCATAAACCACTTTTTTTGTGACATCTCTCCAGTCCTGAACCTTTCCTGCACTGACATGTCCCTTGCAGAGACAGTGGACTTTGTATTAGCCTTGATGATCCTGCTGATACCTCTCTTGATCATTGTTTTCTCTTACTGCTGTATCTTGTCAACTATACTGTGTGTGCCTTCAGCCCAGGGAAGGAGAAAAGCCTTTTCCACTTGTACCTCCCATTTCACTGTAGTCATTATCTTTTTCTCAGCCACTCTCTTCATGTATGCTAGGCCCAGGAGGCTTCATCCATTCAACATCAACAAAATAGTGTCTGTCTTTTATGCTGTATTCACTCCAGCACTGAACCCTCTAATCTATTGTCTGAGGAACAAGGAGGTGAAAGAGGTTCTGAGAAAGGCCATAGTCAGAAGCCAATAAGTTTCTGGGCTAAGGAGACAGAGAAATATGGATAGTAGTGAGAAGTTTCCTTCTTGAGATGTAGTTGAGTAAGACCACTACAGCTTGTTCATTGCTGACTCAGTCATCACGGTCTTGCCGCACTGAAGTCTTGTAAGGAAGAAATAGTATAATTGTTTTTATGTGGCAATGTGTCCTTCCCATTCATGAGGGAGCTTTGGTGACTGAACTACACCTGGCTGCAAATTATTCTTCTACAATAGCAATATAATACGTCATACCAAAACCTGGGCTGATGGATAATTCCCTTTTGAAAATCCTAAAATCTAGAGTTATAATTTTCACACTCGTGTTGGATGTCACTGAAAATCGATTGGCCAATCCCTACAGAAGGGCTAAAACACCTGTCAAAAAATAGGCTGACTTACTTATTCTGCCTCCGTCTTACTGTATACAGAAAATGTTATTCTTGCTGTATCTGCATTATTTGTACGGTCATACATTCACACAACCTCATGTTTGATATATGGTAGTGTGTAGTAAAGCTGACTTGAAGACCATTGTACACTGGGGAATTAGTGGTCCATGTAAGAGTTAACCTGAGCAGGCCTAGGCACGAGCGTTGCTGCATGTACAGCTTGACTTACAGGCATTTTTTTGTTCTGTGCATATCTATTGGCTGCATGATAAACTTCGCCTGTGGAATTTTACAGTATAGTCTGCAATCAGCTCCCACTTGGTACCTGTGATTACTCCACTTGTGAGTCTTTGCCTTTCCCTAGAACTGCAGCAAGAACTTCTTATGTGAACATCCTTTCTGTTTAACAGTAGGAATGCTGGATACAACTATTCCCTATAATAGCTTGAGTCACCAAAAGTGGGTAAGATTTCCTCTGATCAGAGGTCTGTTTGATGCTGCACAACTCACTGTTCCCAGCATCTGAAAGGACATGGGATTACCTGCACCATCCTGTTTTTCATTACAGCGTTAGCTTCAATAAATGACGTTTGAATAGAGTGTGAATGCCTTTCTTACTGGTATTGTAATGAATCAGCACTTTCAGGAGCAAGACCAGTGGCAAAAGTATGATAAACAGAAATTGGCAACTCCAGAAGTTGAAGTTAACAATTTTTGACAAGAGCTTAGTTTTCTGCATTAAATAATTTTCTGGATATTTTAACCTCTCCCTTGTACACTGTCATTCACAACCCTGAATGACAGGAAAGTCAGCTATGGTCAAACAGACCCATAACTGATCAAAGCTGCAGTCTCTGAAAGCATATCCATACATACCTTATTGCACCTTAGGGCAGACAGGTTGGATATATAGCGTCGTCTATCATAGTGTGAAAGCGATCAAGTGCCATTGGAGATACACTAGTATATTCTAGTCCTCCATTTGTCACATCAGAAGAGTGTAAGTCTCCCACAGATACTGTGTTCTATCTTCCAGACCTCTGAGACACATTAGAATATCTCAAATGATATGTAAAATATATGTTTAAACATGTGAACAATGTTGCGATAGTAAGAATCAGCTCCAGATGTCTTAAATTTAAGTGTCTAAAATGTGAGGTCAACATACATATGCTCAATTTGCTTGCCTAGAGGTCAGTGTCTAGTGTCATTGGACATGCTCCATGTTTCTTCTTTAGCCTTAAGCTGTAACTACAGAAGATTCTGGATATGTTGAGTCATATCTGTTGGCATGTGTAAGGGTTTCAAGTACTGCAGAATATACTGGAGGATACTAGCTGCTGATCTCTACCTATTCAGCTTTAAATATCTAAACTACCACTTGGCAGATGATGGGGATCATCAGCGAAATCAAGGGAGTACAGTGAAATCTGGTGACCAGTAACCAGTGGTGCTCCTTAGGGCTCAATTCTAGGGCCAGTTCTGTTCAATATATTTGTTAATGATCTAGTGCAGGAGTTGAATGCACCATAGCAAATTTGCTGACAATACCAAACTGGGAGTGGCTGTTGACTTGCTCAAGGGACAAGCTTCACTAAGGGCAAATCGTGCTTAAAAAATTTGGTGGCCTTCTGCGATGGGATTACAGCATTGGTGTACAAGGGAAGAGTGGCAGACGTAATCTGCCTGGACTTGTGCAATTTGACATTGTCCCTCATGACATCCTTCTCTCTAAATTGGAGAGACATGGATCTGACAAACGGACCACTCGGTGGATAGGGAACTGGTTGCACTCAAAGAGTTGTAGACAATGGCTCATTGTCCAAGTGGAGATCAGTGACAAGTGGCATTCCTCAGGGGACAGTACTGGGACCGGTGCTCTTTAACTTCGTTGTTGGCGACATGGACAGTGGGATAGAGTGCACCCTCAGCAAGTGTGCTGACAACACCCAAGCTGTGTCACGCGGTCGACATGCTGGAGGGAAGGGATGCTATCCAGAGGGACCTAGACTAGCTAGAAAGTAGGGCCCGCGCGAACTGCAAGTACAATAAGGCCAAGTGCAAGGTCCTGCACATGGATCGGCACAATCCCAAGCACAACTACAGTCTGGGCAGAGAACGGATTGAGAGGAGAAGGACTTGGGGGTGCTGGCTGATGAAAAGCTGAACATGAGCCGGCAGTGTGCGCTGGCAGCCCAGAAAGCCACCTGTGTCCTGGGCTGCATCAAAAACAGGGTGCCCAGCAGGGCGAGGGATGGGATTCTGCCCCTTCACTTCGCTCTTGTGAGACCCCATCTGGAGTACTGCGTCCAGCTCTGGGGTCCCCAGTACAGGAAAGACATGGAGGTGCTGAAGCTAGTCCAGAGGAGGGCCATGAAGATGATCAGAGGACTGGAGCACCTCTCCTATGAGGCCAGGCTGAGAGAGTTGAAGTTGTTCAGCCTGGAGAAGAGAAGGCTCCAGGGAGACCTAATTGTGACCTACCAGTACCTAAAGGGGCCTACAGGAAAGCCGGAGAGGGACAGTTTCTCAGGAAGTGCAGTGGTAGGAAAAGGAGGGAGTGGGCATAAACTAAAAGAGGGGAGATTTAGATGAGATATTAGAAAGACATTCTTCACTGTGAGGGTGGTGAAGTACTGAAACAGGGTGCCCAGAGAGCTGTGGAGGCTCCATCCCTGGAAGAGTTCAAGGCCAGGTTGGATGGGGCTTTGGGCAACCTAGTGGATGATGTCCCTGCCCATGGCAGGGGGTTTGAAAATAGATGATCTTTGAAGCAGGTCCCTTTCAACCCAAACCATTCTGTGATTCTATGGTTCTATGAAAGACTGAGAGAGCTGAGTCTGTTTCGCCTGAAGAAGACTGAGAGGATCTTATCAATATTCATAAATATCTAAATGGTGGATGTCAAGAGGATGAGGCCAGACTATTTTCAGTGGTGCCCAGTGACAGGACAAGGGGCCATGGGCACAAACTGGAACACAGGAAGTTTCATCTGAACATGAGAAAAGATTCTTTACTCTGAGGGTGACAGAGCACTGGGACACGTTGCCCAAAGAGGTTGTGGAGTCTCCTTCTCTGGAGATATTCAAAACATGCCTGAACACTATCCTGTGCAACCTGCTCTGGGTTATCCTGGATTAGCAGGGGGATTGGACTAGATAATCTCCAGAGGTGCCTTCCAACACCTAACAGTCTGTGATTCTGTGACCTAGCTGTGTCCCTTTTATTGCCTACCCCCAGCCTTCTTACTGGCAGGGTAGCATGAGAAACAGAAAAGGCCTTAATGCTGGGTAAACGCTGTTCAAGAGCAAGTAAAAATCCATATATTATCAATACTTTTTTAGTCATGATCCAAAAGACATGGAGCAAGTCATCTTGAGGACAATAACATGGCACATACATGACAACCAGGGGATCAGACCCAACCAGCATGGGTTCATGAAAGGCAAGTCCTGCCTGACCAACCTCATCTCTTTCTATGATCAGGTGACTCACCTAGTGGATGAGGGAAAGGCTGTTGATGTAGTCTACCTAGACTTCAGCAAAGCTTTTGACACGGTCTCCCATAGCATTCTCCTGGAGAAGCTGACGGCCCATGGCTTGGGCCTTATTGCTCTCTACAACTACCTGAAAGGAAGTTGTGTTGAGCTGGGTGTTGGCCTTTTCTTGCAGACAACTAGCGACAGGACAAGAAGGAATGGCTGCAAGTTGCACCAGGGGAGGTTCAGGTTGGAGATTAGATGATCCTGGAGGTCTCTTCCAACCTTAATGATTCTATGATTCCATGATTCTAATCATACAGATTAACTCCATCCCAGCCAGAAGTTGTACACTGGTCAATGAATGTGGCTTTAAGAAATTAGTCTAGAAACAAAAGGGTCCTGTGCAAAAGACTCCTGTGTAGTGTTTATTGCATCTAGAAGAATCACCTAATTTGTTGAAATCTACACTGAAATCAACGAAAAAACCCCTACATGAATACAGTGGTAGGAGAGAGTTATTTGCAAAACTTTATTTTTATTTCACTTTATGCAGTCCCTTGAGGGCTTTTGAAATATAATTATATGTCTTGCTCATTATTCTAATTCATATTTCAAACAAACTTCACTGGGACTTGAAAATGTATAACATGTAAGTAACATGTCTATGAGCATCCACCAAAACACTTTGGCTAACTTTGAGCTCCATCACATCACATCAACTGTCATTGAGATCCTCACAGGATCTCAAAACATCTGATTCCAAGCATCCACATGAAAGTGTCTCTATCTGAGATAGCAATGTAAGTTAATATTAGTATTACTTGAGGTGCATCTCTTTCGATACTGGAAAATGATTTTACAGAAATACACACAAGATATTTCAAAATATGAAAAAAATAGGCAATTTGGAAAATCTAGTTTGTATGAGGATGATAAATCCTGCAACAGATTTGTACAGAGTGTGCAGAAAGGAGGTGCTGAGTCACATAAAGAATGCTATATTTGAGAAGGGAACATCCCTTCCAATTTGATAATTACAAAATCTTTCATGTGAATTAGTTTTAATGGAACAAGCATTTCTAGGATGCAGTTTATTTCATCCTAATCTGGACTTCAAAAAGCCTAAACAAACCCCTTACAGACTGTGTCTCTTTCTCTTCATTGACTAGAAAAGAATGTCTGGGGATAACAAGAATCATCATAGAATCATAGAATCTCCCAAGTTGGAAGGGACCCATAAAGGCCATCAGCCCACCTCCTGGCTCCACACAGGACAAGCCCCATTAGAGCAGATGACTGAGAGCGTTGGCCAGGCACTGCTTGAACTCAGCCCAGCTCGATGTGGTGACCACTGCCCTGGGGAGCCTGTTCCAGGGCCCCACCACCCTCTGGGGGAAGAACCTTCTCCTGATCTCCACCCTAACCCTCCCCTGGGGCAGCTCCATGCCGTTCCCTTGGGTTCTATTGCTGGACACCAGTGGGAGAAGATCAGCACCTGTCCCTTCGCTTCCCCTAGGGAGGAAGCTGTAGGCTACCATGAGGTCTGCCCTCAGCCTCCTCTTCTCCAGGCTGAACAAGCCAAGGGAGTTCAGTCTCTCCTCACATGCCTTCCCCTCTAGACCCTTCCCCACCTTTGTTACCCTTCTCTGGACACTCTCCAATAGTTTTATGTCTTTGTGCTGTAGTGCCTAAAGCTGCACCCAGCACTCGAGGTGAGGCCGCCCCAGCGCAGAGCAGAGTGGGACAATCCCGTCCCTGTACCGACTGGTAAGGCTGTGCTTGATGTCCCCCAGGACACAGTTGGCCTTCCTGGCAGCCTGGGCACACTGTTGGCTCATGTTCAACTTGCTGTTGACCAAGATCCCCCTAGTCTCTCTCAGCATGGCTGCTCTCCAGCATCTCAACTCCCAGTCTGTCTGTACAGCCAGGGCTGCCCCTTCCCAGGGCAGGATCTGGCACTTGCTCTTGTGAAACTTGTTCTCTGATCTGTCCAGATCTCTCTGCAGGCCCTTTCCACCTTCTATGGAATCAACAGCTCCTTCCAATTTGGTGTCATCCACAACACCACCTTCCAGTCCTACATCCAGGTCATTTATGAAAAAGTTAAAAAGAACTGGCCCAAAAATGGAGTCCTGGGGAACCCCACTAGTCACTGGCTACCACCCTGATGTAACCCCATTTACCACAACTCTTTGGGCCCGACCCCTCAGCCAGTTGCTCACCCATTGCATTATGTGTTTGTCAAACTGTATGCTGGACATTTTGTCCAGAAGGACACTGTGAGAGACAGTATTGAAAGCTTTACTGAAACAAAAAAAAAAAAATCACATCAGCTGGCTTCTGTTGGTCAGCTAGATGGGTGACCTTGTCACAAAAGGAAACCAAGTTTATTAAACAGGACCTTCCTCTCATGAACCCATGTTGGCTGTGACCAATGACTGCATTGTCCTTCAGGTGTTTTTCAATAACTCTCCGCATAATTTTCACTGTAGTTTTACTAGGCACTGAGGTGAGACTGATAGGTCTGTCATTACCAGGATCTTCTTTCTGGCCCTTCTTAAACAGTGGAACAACGTTTGCTTAACAGAGCTTTACAAAGGTGTAGTACTTTACTGAAGTCCAGCATTGAGCCCATCAGTTCTGGTAACCGATCAGATGGCCAATCTCATTTGGCAGCCAGTAATGTTAAATAGAATGAAAGGCATCAGTTCACTTGCTCACTCATACACTAATTTAGTGTTACGTTAAACACACTGGGTTGTCTTGCTAGTCTTCAAGGTGTCCATCCAGGAAGGCACAGGTCTTCTGTAGGTTCTCTCTCATGTCCACCAACTCCATGTGATGTCTTAGATACTCCTGATGTACCACATCTTGCTATAAAAAACATATAATCCATTAGGAATCTGTGTTTTGTTTCATAATACTTTTCTTGGGTTCCTCTTAGGATTTATGCTTAACTTATGAATGCTTAACTTATGCTTAACTTTTGAATGAGGATGAAGAATCTCATGGTACTTAGTTTTTGTCAGTAACAGAGTTACATAATCACAGAAATTAAGTCTGGAAGAGAACTTTGAGAAGTCTGCTCTAGCGTGTCTAATGCACAATAGAAGTATATTCCTGTAATTCTTGCTAAATATGTGACTAAGACTAATATTAATAATTTTAATATTAAGACTAATATAAAAAGATGTTATTGAAACTTACTTTTCAGCCTAATTATGGAGTATACTCAATGGCTTAATGAGCCTTAATATTCAGTAAGTTTTTATTAATATCTAACCTCAAATTCTATTGCTGAAATAAATCCATTATCTTGTATTTCTTTTCCTGTGGGGCATAAAGCAGAGGATTACTTTCATCTCTGCAACTGGCTTTTATATACATAAAAAGCTGTTGGTTTGCTCTTCAATTCCTAAAGTAAACATG
This sequence comes from Psophia crepitans, assembly GCA_013399095.1. Taxonomy (NCBI): domain Eukaryota; kingdom Metazoa; phylum Chordata; class Aves; order Gruiformes; family Psophiidae; genus Psophia; species Psophia crepitans. Next base: position 937 of record VWZZ01007048.1, on the reverse strand, counting down.
CCCAGTCCATTAATCTTTTATTTTAGATTATGTTTCCTCCAGCAACTATGTTGATTTCTGCTGGATTCTCTTTCTAATTGTCTTGTGAGTAGAAAAGAAAGATTTATGGACTATTCTCTGATTCATTCACCCATGATGACATTTGTCACAAGTTTCAGATTTTGGCAAGCTTCAGAATTTTTTGCGAACTTTTCCTGAAGTTATTGTTCCCTTTTCTGTATTTCTGTATTGAATTGCTCTTATCCATGGCTTCACGTATTTGAACTGCTTGTTGGTGTATGCAGAATTTGTTTTTCCACCCCATGTTGCTATAACTAGTTAGAATGCTCAGTTTTGCTCCAGGTGCTTTCTGCTATTCTACTCTACAATGTTGCTGGCATGTGAAAACATCCACTGTATTTATTCCATCATTTATGTCATTAATGAAAATCTTGAATGCTAGTACTCTGATGAAATATGCTGTATATGTTTACTCTTTATAAACTTCAGTTTGGAAATTAAATATTTAGGAAGTGTTACTAATTTTAGGTGACTAATTTACATGCCATAGCATAGGTATCTAATGACACTGGCCCTAAGGACCAGATGTCACTGAAGGAGACTGTCGCTGAAGGAGACTGCTCCGGTGCCGGCGTGTCCCGCAGCGGAGCGGCTGACTGAGGCGTACAGAGGGATTTTTCTGGCTTCCCAGAGACAGGGAGACAGCAGGCAGCGGCAGTGACCGGCCACGCGGCGGTAGCTCTCGCGACAGCCGTTGACAAGATCTGGGCGTTGCCAGAGCAACAGCGGTGCCTGCGCTCATATAAAGCTGCCCAGGGAGTGTGAGCGACCCGGAGCGCGGCGAACAGGGCGGGCAAACAGGATGTGGCGCGTCAGAAGGGCGTGGTGTGGCAGTTCGTGCAGGCAGGGCATGTGGGTAGGGCGCAGAGCCCCTCTG
>VWZZ01007047.1:46482-77847 GCA_013399095.1 Psophia crepitans | reverse complement strand
AAAGCCCGCCAACTCATGGGCAAAAAACATCTTATCTTACAAACAGGAGGCTGGCTGGTGAAAAAAAAATGCCTTGTGAAAAAGAACGAGGGAATATGTGAAAGCAATAATACCTCATCAGTGGTGATTATTCCTGGTTCACGAATCCCTTGAAATCAAGCTCTAAAGGTTTATAAATCGGATTTTCCCAGTTCTCCCCTCATTCCTGCAACGCAACTGTCAGTGATGGGTTGAGCCAGGATAAAAAGATTAAAAGAACTAACATTTTCTCCATATTTTCCAAAACCTGCTTAAAATAACAGCAGAACTGCTCTTCAGTGGTACATCTAGGTGTATTGGTTTCTTGAGACAATGGGACTTGCTGGACTCAGTCTCAGGAACCTGGTGAATTGCAGGCAAACTCAGAGCACATGTATTCTATTTATTTATTAACATTTTTGCCCATTATTTGTTATCAGGATGAATGGTTTATATGGATGTTCAGAAACAGTTGCCCAGGTTTACCTGGTCAGCTGCTGGTCTCATGCACCTGAAAAGGATGATCCCTGTGTAGGGGGATGCAGCCAAACTGTTTACCTTCACCCAGTCAAGGTGAGGCTGCCCTTCAAAGCCAGTCCAGGAGGTGGTCCATGGGGCTGCAGTAGGCAACCTCATCAGAATGGGGAATTGAAGAACTCCACTCACAAGGTGACAGAGGAAGCCAAGGAACACTGAGAAGAAGCTGTGTAAATTTGGCAGCCTGGAGCCCTCCTTCGCTGAGACAGAGGCTGCAATGGGAAAAGGGGTTTAGAGACCAAGCCCAAATCAGTGTCTTCTACACAGAAAACTATTCTGACTCAAACCAAACATTTCTGAAAACTGAGCTTTGTTTCAACGTTTTATTACAGAAAGTTGAAACTGTTGACAGCACTGAAATTTTCCAAGCTGGAAGCTGACAGAAGAGCAAATATGGTTAGAAACTTAATTTTCTGTCACAGAAGCATGTGGACAGAGGAAGTTCACTCTATGTATTTCTTGAAGGCAATTAGTTTGTTCTCAAACCTTCTACAGTTATTGAAATACCAAGTGCTCAAACACTGTCACGTGAGGGTACCAAGACACTGCAGGGAATGTCATTTTAGCCTGAAATTAAGTAAAACACTTACAAACTCAAAGAAAGCAGTTTTATTCCTATAGGTCTTTATATAATTTCCATCCAGAGCCCTGTTTTGCTCTGTTTTGGTTTTCAAAATTTAAAGAGACAATTCCCGTGCTGTCTACCACCCACTGTGGTGCAACCTCTTAGTGTGCATGAATAAATCCTGATGCAGTCTGAAGCCCACAACTGTCTAAGCAGCAGACAAGCTCACTCTGTTTATGAGAAGCTTTTCAGTTCAAATAGCTCAGCTGATTGTAATAGTGCCTGCTGATTGCAAATATCAGAGTACCACCATGGGAAAGAGGTAAAGCCTGTGTACCATGGGGACTACAACTAATACACTAAACTTTGCAGTGTTTTCCAACATAGAAATGACAACAGAATGAAGCCCTGCAAGGAGAAAAAAGTCACTACTGAAAGGAAGTATTCCACCTTTCATGTTCAGCAGAGACAACAGACCTGGTCATCTCCACTCTTCAAATGTCAGAGACATTGGCAGATCCCCCACAAACTACTGAATGTTGCATACAACAACTGGTTATTGGCACATTAAAATGGCTGGCTTATTTCTAACTGGCTGTTTGAATAGCCAAAATACATTTTACCTACGCTATCAGACCAGTTGTGTATGCAAACTCAGGGCATATGCTACACCTACAATGCATACAAAGCTTTGAAGCCACACAGAAAGGAGCAGCAAGGGCTGCTGCTCCCTAAGTGTAGGCAAGCCAGGAGCCAAGGGCAACTCCAGCACAGGACATACCTTCACCCTGTGGGACTTGCACACCATGAAGGGCTGGGTGCTAGTAGCAGTGTCGATCAACAGACTATGTCCCAGACACAGTAGGGAGCTCTTCCAGGAGCAAAAGGAGATGATACCACAGATAAGACTGAAGGCAAGGCTACAACATGGGTCCAAAGTCCATCCTGACAACAGGGCCAAAGACAAGACTGGAGACAAGCTACAATCTATGCCTGGGGTCCACCAGAGTGTCCAAGACCCATGCAGGAGACAGAGCTGGAGACTGGGACATCCCTAGCACAGCTCAGGCACAGACTGGGTTCCTAGGCCTGAGCTGAAACAGGGCTCCCATACCGAGGGCACAAACCTTAGGTGGAGGCTCAGATAAGGCTCCGCGTGTATTTGAGCCCTGGGTCCCAGGTGCTGGAGGCTGCCTTACCTTTTTGCTGATACAAATCTTTAAAAGGCCATTAGGTTTTGTCCTGTACTCTTTTTACTTTTTAAGCAAATGGCATGAGAACCCTGATATTGGGCTAAAAAAAAAGTAATCCAGGCTTCTCTGACTTTGAAATACTCAGAGGTATTAAATGGATAGTTTTCTTATGACATCTATGCAGATTACTGCAGGCCTATCAGATCTTCTGTACACAGTTTTGTCTTAATTACATGGTACCCTGCTAGGGCACCTCTCAAACTTTTAATGCAGTGCAGTAGCCTCCACCTAGGACCTCGAAAGCCATCTTCAGTTCTCTTGCTTCACTGAGGACCTACTAGAGTCTATGCCCAGTGCACAGGGCCAGAGCAGGACAGGCGCTAACACATGGTTCTTCCACTGGGGAGGCAAGGGGCACAGCACACAGCTGAGTCTTGGGTGCAGAGAAGCCCTCGTAGGTAATACAGCCCCCATCCCCAGCCGCACACTGTCACTCCCCCTCCAAATAGTAAAACCAAGGGATTTTGTCAGGGCTTGAAGGTCAGTGGTATGAGTGCTGTTTTTGTACAGGTCCTCCACTCCTTTTGCAATGACTGTCCCAATTTCAGTGAGATACGGAGACACTTTTAGCAGCAAAATTGTCTAACCTTCTCAGTCACGGGCAGCATTAAGCTCTGTCAGACACTTGTGCATCACCACAGTCTGTATTTTATCAGTTGCACTTAACAAGCTATTTGCAGCTTCCTAGTTTCCTCCAGCACGCTGCACATTCCTTCAAATTAGAGCAGTGAGAGCCAGAATTGCTGACAGGTTTGTTCACTGCTCTTACCAACAATTTGCAGAGATTATAAGCCTGTCAGAAAGATATCATTGGAGATTTAAGGGCTTGCTTTCTAGTCTCGTTCTGAAATGACAGTTAATGTGCAGATAGCTTTCCATCATACTCTCCCACTCAAAAAAAAGCTTCTTCTGTACAGTAAAAATATGTGGTATTTACAGAAAAAAAAAGGCAGAATATTATGAAACACATTTGTGAAGAAATATATATATATCATAAAATTTCACTAATACATATATTCATTTTGGAGCTACAACTTTTCTTGTCATTCCCCACCCATCATGAGTGCTACAGGAAATGATCACCCACCAGACTGGGAAAGCATCTTACATACTAGCGTAACAGGCTCATGGATCTGACTTATACTGGCTATAGCAAGGAAAATCAAACAAATCTCAGAAACTGTAGTTTGTTGTGCTGCATTCCTGTTATGCAGAAACATGAGCATGACCCATGAATGACAGGCCAGAGGCTCCTTTGATGACAAGGTTCAACAGCAGGAAATATGTACACACCAAATACTGGTTTCAGCGAAGCAGTGTAGTAGGAACACACCTGGTGTCTAGGTGGACTAAAGTTTTAATGGTGACTTCCTCTGTGGTAGTATGTACCCAACAGCCTCTCCTATTTAGAAGTTAAAAGTAAAAAATTACTTAAATAATAGAGCAAATGACAACTCCAGTTTTACCAGTTTGGAAAATAGCTAGCTAAAAATGTTTTGTTTTTCTGGCATTGTCCATATATCAAAAAGTTCTACCTCAAAGTTGGGTTTCTATAACAAGGGAAGTGAGAAGAACTCAAAATCATTTTTGCTGTTGTCAATCTATTTCAGATCACAATTCTGGCAGCTGCACAATATCTTTTAAATGTAGGGGTATGAGGCATTAAATAACAGTGGTATCATTTTTTTATAAGCTGACACTGGTTGTTTGAAAGAAATTCAACTGTAGATACATGACTCTCTTGATCTATTGTTCCACCACAGCAAAGGGCAGTCAGCCACTGAGAAGCTGCTGGATTAAAACAGGAATTAATTCCTTAATGCCAAACTGGATAAGGGTCTTAAACAGCAAGGTTCCTCATGTCCTTTGTATGAAAAGACAGTGTTCACAGTTCATTGTAAGAACGATAAATAAGATCAACTTCTTGGAGCAGAACATATATTCACAGGGCTAAATGATGGTCTTGGAAAGAAAGAGCATCCAGGCAAGGGAGGGGCTGCTCAGAAGCAGGTTTGGGCTGAATGGATCTGAAGCATGTCCTGAGGAGAGACTAGGTATTATTCCTACACCTGGCCTTCTGAGGTATATGTTTATTCACTTTCCTGGTTAGAGAGGAGCTGTGATTTTAATCTTGCTTTGTTGCCTGTACAGGTAATTTTGTTTAATTAGTGTTGTGTTTTCTCCTCAATAGCTGTGCTGCTTTGGGAGGTAGTCTAAGTTTTATGCACATAACTCTCAGCACCACTACCTTCTGCAGTCCCCAGGTATGCTCAGCCTTTCTCTTTATCCCTCTTTCCACATTTTTCTTTCATCATATGCTGGAGTAGTGATGTAGCAGCTACTTCCTTCTTATGCCTTTTTTTTTGTCTAAACAGAGAACTGATGAGAAGCTTGGCTTTTTTGTGGGTTTTTTTTTGCCCCTGGATTTTTTTGTGTGTGTGATAAATCCTTGGGTGTTTTCATAAAAAGATATTTTGAAGTAAGTATACACATTTTCTGCTGAAGTTGGTGAAAACTTCAGAGGTGATGAGGTCAGCCTGGGCAGGCATGCAGCTTCATCTCCCATGGAGTTACTGATAGTAAAAATGAGCACTTTAATTGCTTCTGGTTTTCCTGCCCCTACATGTATCCTTATCAGAATTATTCCTACTCAGAAGACAGCATTATCAGGTGTTAATTATTGGGAGAGCAAGCCAGGGACAACCAGGGAGACTCAAAGGGCCAAACAGTCATACACATGCACAAATTACTTTGAACTACAGCTATATATTTTCTATTCTTGCCATAATGTTCATGTTTGAATTGTGGTATGTTTTTTAACAGCACATCTTAGCAAGTGTAACAATAAAAGCTTACAAATTTTAAGAAAACAACATTTTCATATCAAATCTTCATTGCAAGAGAATATTGTTGAACTGTAAATTTTCTCCCTATCAGATATCTTTAGAGAATGGTTTCATCTGTCCAGTTTCTACAGTACAAAAGAGGAGGCAAGCATCCAGCACCCTTTCTGCCTTCTCCCATTCCCTCCCTCCAGGCATACTAGAGATCTTAAGAGCTAGACAGACCATACTCCATGCAGTGTCTGTAAATGTTTGTCCAGTTTTCTTTCAAGGTTTCTAAATGCATTATTAATACTAAACCCCACACTTATCAATAGAGAGGGAATCTAAGTCCATCTCTTCCAGTTTGCTTCCATCTTTGAACAAAATTTACACATTGTACACTACAATGTGACATTTATTAGAATAGAGCAAGCTGATTAAACATATAGATCATCCCTCCAGCTGTAATCAGATACGTCCTCTTCAGAATGCATGTTATTAAGACTCAGACTCAATCCTGAGTGAACAATACACACAACACCAAATTTCCAAAATTCTTTGTGCTCCTGCAGCTAATGGAAGTTCAAGTATTATCTGCTATGCATAAGGATGTGAATAAATTTCCAGAACTCAACCTCTTCTCACTGAGTTTGAGTAATTACTTTCCCAATTAGTCATTATAAAATATTGGTAAAGAAAACTGCATTGTATGGTATTTATGTGCAGCATAAGCACACATATTTTGCCGTAGAAAATGAAAGGCAAATACAATACGCCTCTCCCTTTGATTTAAGGATAAATCTTGTATAATACAGTCTCCCTAATAACAGGCAGAGCAAGAAAGTACAGTGGTTAATGATAATGGGCTTCTTTACTGAACAGATGGATTTTTGCAAGTATTCCTGATGGAACAGCAGGGTATTTTATGTAGCAGGAACTCCCAGCCGTGAAAAAGGCACGAGTGAAGCAGTTATAAGTTCATAAAAGCTATATGAAATAAAAAGAAATAGAACTGTGGGTTTACCAGATATTGAAATCATAGAATTATAGAATAGAATCATAGAATGGTTTGGGGTGGAAGGGACCTCAAAGATCATCTAGTTCCAACTCCCTGCCATGGGCAGGGACACCCTGCACTAGACCATGTTGCCCAAAGCCCCATCCAACCTGGCCTTGAACACTTCCAAGGATCCAATGACCTCCACAACTTCTCTGGGCAACCTGTTACAGTGCCTCACCACCCTCACAGTAAACAATTTCTTTCTAATATCTAGGCTAAATCTCCCCTCTTTTAGTTTATACTCATTACCCCTTGTCCTGTCACTCCCTGCCCTTGCAAACAGTCCCTCTACAGCTNTACTGAGGACTCCAGAGGTGGACACATTACTTCAGGTGGGATCTCACAGGAGTGAAGTAGAGGGGGAGAATCACCTCCCTTGACCTGCTGGCCACATATCTTTTGATGCAGTCCAGGACATGGTTGGTTTTCTGGGCTGCCAGCGCACACTGCTGGCTCATGTTGAGCTTTTCACCAGTCATCACCCCCAAGTCCTTCTCCTCAGGGCTGCTCTCATTCAGTTCTCTGCCCAGTCTGTAGTTGTGCTTGGGGTTGTGTCGATGTGTAGGACCTTGCACTTGGCCTTGTTGAAATTCATGCAGTTCGCATGGACCCACCTCTCAATCCTGTCAAGGTCCCTCTGGATGGCATCCCTTCCCTCCAGCGTGTCAACTGCACCTCACAGCTTGGTGTCATCAGCAAACTTGCTGAGGGTGTACTCAATCCCACTGTCCAGGTCACCAACAAAGATGTTAAACAGTACCAGTCCCAGTACCGATCCCCGAGGAATGCCACTCGTCACTGATGTCCACTTGGACATTGAGTTGTTGACAACAACTCCTTGAATGTGGCCATCCAGCCAGTTCCTTTATCCATCAAGTGGTCCATCCATCAAATCCATGACTCTCAAATTTAGAGACAAGGATGTCATATGGGACAGTGTCAAATGGGCTCAAAAGGAGCAAATAACAGAGAGTGAAGAAGGAGCAGGAGACATGGTGCCGTCCAACTCTGTCTATGGGGAGAGACAGATTCTTTGGGGATTCTTGATGGAACAATGATGTAACAAAGTTGTTATAATCAAAATTTAATTTCAACCTGGACCCTCTGCTGATCAGATCCTTTTATAAAACTAGGATCCAAGACCCTCTGCAGATCAGGTCAACCAACAAGAAGAGTAATGTTAATAAAGCAATATTTTAAAAAGGACAGTAAAAATTAAACTGCTGTATTACTTCTTAATAATTGAGAAGTAGCAAGAGAGACCTTGAGCTCAGCTACAGTCTCCAAAGGTGTAGACAAAGATCCTTACAATTTCTTGTTTTGGTGGTGCCAGTGCACATTGCTGTATGCTCTGAGACTATAATGCCACTTGTCTCTTCTATCTTCAACATGTTTTTCATGTTGAAGGAACAGCTGGTTAGCTTCTTTATAAAATTCCAGGACTAGATGTCCTAGGAGGTCTTTGTGTACTTTCCAAAGAGGATTAAGACATCATAAAATCTGTTCAGTCATATTTTCACTTCCAAAGAACGTAAGCACTGTTCCCATGTTACAGCATGGGAGTGAAAACACAACCATGAAACTTGAAAAGAAAGTTAAGCACTTGCGATCACACCTCAAGATCAAGAGTCTGGGGAGAGCAGGCTGTGTAACCAGAGCAGGAACACAGCAGATGGAGCTCAGTATTGATGTGGACTTCCTTAATTGGCCTGCATGGTTCTGCCTCTCCTGTTACTGCATTGGCACCCTGTGGCTGCTGTTAACCAGACAGCAAGTCACATCAGTGTTGTGCTCAGTAACCTACTCAGTGCCACCCTCAGGCACTCCTGAAACCCCAGCAGCTCTCCAGCCATGGCTCAAAGCATTGACTGGGACAAGGGAGAGCTGAAATTCCCCATCACCCTTTAAACTGGGATGGGAGCAAAGGCCAGGAATAAACCCAATGCTAAGCTTGCATTTTTACTGCTTATTTGTTCCAGTCACATTTGCATGATACAAGAAGCCTACGCAGAGCTGCTTGGTATGCCTTGACAGTGGGAGACGTGGTTGTGAAGGATCCTTCCATTGACAGCGTTAGAGAACTTTGGGACAGCATTTGCACAAGAGATGGGAAAAATAATCAAGTAAATGGCACTGATTAGATGATGATCGGCTGTTGAATCCCTATTTAAAATGCTGGTCCACCTTTCAAATGCTTTCCTCATGTGCTGCATCCCATTTTGCTTAGTAAATGAGAATTGTTTCAAGATACTACTCAAGTGCTATTTCTCAGCAAGCTAAATGCATTTTGCTAGTGATTGAGAAAGCTTATTCCAGCCTCTGACAGGAAATGACCAGGGCTGTCAGGTCAGACTGGGTAGAAAAGAATGAAAGTCTCCTCATATTCAATCAGCCCCCAATTGCAGTTTATCAGCAAGAGAGCAGATCAGAAATGAGCTTCTTTCCAATTGGAGCTCTCTGCATACAGACACATGAGCCTTGGTGCTACGCACCTAATAAATAACTCTGGTATTTGGTTCCCTATCTGATCTGTCTGCTTCTTCTTACAGTCACAGGTTTCTTTAAATGGGAAAAAATATCAAAATATCCAGCCAATGAGAAATCTTTTGTTTGTTTGTTTAAAGTTTCAAGCAAAAATTGCAGCTTTATTCTTTTACCTTTATTCAGGGATTTACCTAGCTTATTTCCCTTGACAGATCAGTTTAGACTGTGATGAATACATCATATTTTGAAACCTAAACCTATCCAGACTTGGCTAAATCTACAAAACTTGACACAGCAAATCTTTTCTCCTGAATACATTTTGAACTCAGATATTATGGTGTGTCTGTCTACTTTGCTGAATATTTGTCAAAAAATATTTTGCTGCTGTAATAAGCTACACTCCTCTTTCCCCTTCCTAAAATAATTTTCAAATCTACAGGGTAAGAATAGGTTATGTATTAGGATAAATGTCTATAATTCTTTTGAAATAAAACTGAAAAAGTAGTGAAATCTCTACTATTCGGATGCAGAAAAGCTTTTTTTTTTGGTCTGCTAATCTCACACCGGCCAAAGCCTTTCTCAGTAATCAGAAAACCACAGATTTCCACTACTAACAGAAAATGCCCAGTGCTAGCAAATGTTTTACTCTTTGCTTTATGCTATGGTCATGCAGAGATTCACATAACTGACAGGGACACATACCAAAAGAACGCAAAAGTGTGCAAGAAAGACTACGGAATTTGATTTTGAGATTTCAGTAACAAGGATTTTACCTCTTGATGCACATCCCATAGCTCTGGACTACCTACTTATAAGTAATGAAGTAGAGGCCCAAAAAAGAACTCCATTTACTCAACTAACTGACACTACAGACATGCTTCGTATGGGTATATGCATGCATGTGGTCCTCATTCAAATAGATGTGTTCAAAAAGACAAAAACGCTTTCTGGTTTATATAAATCTATCCCATAGCCACATGTATATAATACATTGAAATGTATACTTGCAGAATATCATTTACTGTGAATTATTCTGTAAATCTATGTTGTCTAAAATGCAGTATTATTTTAAGGTCTCTTTTCTGCACAATTTGCAAGTATCCAAGGGGGAAGAAAAAAAAAAAAGTCTTTCAGGAAAGGAACTGGTTCAGTGACTTTAAATTTTTACTTCAGCAGCTGTTTTCCTTTGTGTGCAAGACAGAAACTGCTTCCATGATTAATAATGCCAAATTCCCGATCTTGACCATTCTGTGATTCTGTGACCACAAGGGCAGCAATTTTTCTAGAAACAGAGAACATCATCGAAGTAAAAAAGTCCTAGCTGAAATGTTCTCTGATAGGCAGTCTTGTGAGCACAGCAATCAAAGTCCTTGATGCCAAGAGCTACCAGTTCTCAAGCAGAAGCTGGGATCTCAGAAAGGCTACTGGTACATAGCTTTTTTAAGCTCAGCAGCATTTAGCATCTGATGGGCCAGGAGGAAGCTGTGACATTCAGATCCTGCATCAATGATAACAGCGTTCATTAGTTCTGAGAGAGGGTCTTCCTCTGGCATGAACTGTCACAGCTCCGATGAAATTAGTGGAGCCATGTAAAATTCTACCAGGTATTTCTTTCAGGTTTTGATGTAGGGAAGATGAGGAGCTAAACAGCCAAATACTAGCAAGTCTCAAAGAAAGGATTGTGTCAAGTCTGTGTTGTATACTTTTTCTGAAAGAATTGTAGGTGCGGTTACACAAATGGACTTCTTATTCTCTAGTAATTTTTAGTCCCTTTTTTTGGATGCAGGATATGCTTACTGACTGTTAATCTGCACTTGCCTACTCCATATTTCTTCATCCTAACCCCTCAGGCTTAGGAAGGAAACAACTGCTGTGTTTTTCTCAACACAGGGATTTCCTAACCCTTCCTCTGGTCTCAAAGGGTGGAGGAGACTCCTTCCAGCACTCTGAATCTCCCAGCCATGTAAGGCCACATGGATGTGGTTCAGATGAACTCACTGCATCTGAAAGGGGACACCAGTCCCCATGCTGAACGGTGGAGGGCTGAGATAGCAGAAATGATAGTAATTTTCCTTCTTTTTTTTCCTATTTTTCATTATTGTGGCAAAGAACAAGTGGGGTTTCATTCCTCCTGCAATACTCAGCAATACTAAGACTGAGTACTTTGAATTTTCTGTGCAAAATGCTCATGCTAACTGCTGACCTCAGTTCGGTTTCAGGAAAAAGAAGAGGTTTTTATTCCCCCGGACTGTAGAGTCAATGCGGCTGGAGTATTTCAAACATGCCATTAGCACGGATTGGACACCTCAGTTTTTAAATCAAATCTTGGTCTGCATGTCAGAAAAAGATGCAAAGCTCCATCATTCAAAGCTGTGCAGTTGTCCTTTGATCTATCACTGGTAATTTAATACAGGGTTTTGCTGGGTCTGGTCAATTATTTTCCACTGCTGTTTCTGTTCCTGCTTTTGAGTGTTTCACGCGTTTTGGTACTGCTTTTCCCTAAACTGTGGGGCTGTAGAGACCAAATCAATGAGAGAAGAGAGCTGATTTGCTAACATAATGTTTGCAGCTGCAGTTAAACTAAAGCCACCATAGCAATGTGCTCCCTGTGTCCACAATGCAGCAGCAATACTTCATCGATCGGTTTTCAAAGAAGAGAGAAAACAAAAACGTGCCTAATTTTGAGCTGGATGCTTGTCACTTCTGACCGGGGAAAAAGCATCCACCAAAATACAGAAAATGCTTTAAAACACTCCTCGGCAATGGCACTGGAGAGGAATGTGTGCTGCTTACTGCATGGCAAGTGGAAAAAAACAGCGTGCTGATGGTACCTGTCTGTGCCCTGTTTCACAACACATTCACACATGGCAGGGAAACCATGTACATCATGGATCCTTGTGGCAAGCGTGCCCTTGACTTCTAGAAGAGCGTACTCCATTATTCACCCTTTCTGACCCTTCACAGTTCATGAGAATTTTATTTGTAGAAGGTCTCAAGTTGGACCAGATTCAGATGCATTTGTGCCGGTACGTGCCCACTCAAGTTATGGACAGGCTGCAGGACAATGTGGCAGGCTGGGGCTGGATACCTTGTGGGGCATTGCTTTCTCCTTGGGCAGCAACAGTGTCAATGACTGCCCCAACTCCCTGCTGCAAAGCTGGGCTATGCCCTTCCTTCCTTATGTTTCTCCTCCACCGGCTTTCAAATCCTTCCTCTTCTTCTCCTACCAAAAAAAAATTAATATCTGAAGTGAAGGTGGGGAGAAGAGGCAGATGAATGCCAGCCTGGAAAGCAGTAGGAAATCACTGTTAGTTATCCAAGCTGAAGGACTGTCGTATGAGCAGGCATTGGTTTAAAATACAAAAAAAATGCAGATGAACCAGGGATGAAAGTTAGGTGTCTGCTTGGTAAGTGTTGATTTAGAAAATGAACCTCACAGTTAGTGTTAGCAATGTTTTTGTCAGCAGATTCAGCCAAGGCTAGAAGAAACCAAGAGCAGCTCTGAGGCCCTGGGATATTCTGCTTTTGAGGAACCTGAAAACATAACTGCTTCCTGCTATGTTAATTAAAACAAGTATCAAAGTAGCAGATACAAGCTCTTTATAAGAGCAAGGTTTTGAAAGTGTGCTCTGAGGTGATTGCTTTGGTGTGAAGGAAGGAATTGTCTCCTGGGCAGTCCCACAGACCTGACCATGGCTCCTTGGGCTTGGGGGGTTGTGTCCAGGAGGACCAGGGCGCTCCAGAAACCTTTCCCCTTGCCATCTCCCAAGACAAGGTAAGTGATTTACTCTTTTCCAGGAGATGGTGGCTCTGTGCATTAGCTTGAGGCTGTGGAAGACGCAGCACAGGCTGTAAAGGACTCTGTGACAGTCACAGACAGCGCAGAGCTGGGCGGTGAGGTTTGGCCCAGAAATCATACATTTTAAAAAAATTTAATCTTCCCTTTGTGCATAAGCAAAACCTAAGCAATAGTCAGACATCACCACTTGCAAGACACAATAAGGCACAAGCAGAAATACACAGACCTTGGGAGGGACAAAAGTTTGGCTGTTTGAGAAAAACACCACCCAAGGATGAACCCTGTTCAGCCTGCTGGGATGTGAAAGCCATGTGCACGGAGCTCCTGCTTCTTACACCTTTTGCCTGCTTAGTTGCCAGCAACGGTTAAACCACAACATTACCTTTCCCTCAGTCTCATGTGCAGAACACCGTGTGCAACCTGAATTTCCTATGTGTATATCCACATCTTCGTTGAAGTCCCCTCCATTCCCTCGCCTGTATGGCCTCTCTGATTCCTTATTTACTCTGTGGACCTGTTCAGGTTTGTTGCCTCCAAAGACCTCGAGGTATTTTTATTTGGGTACCTCACAAGCAATACTGATGGATATGACATTATAACTAGAATAGCAGGATTTCCATTGTTTCCTCATTTTGCCTTGAATGGAACAACTCTTTTTTTTACAGATTTTCAGTGTCATCTTCCAGACTGACTGACTGACTGAGTACTTCCATAAGACATTCCAGTAAAAGTGCTTTGCCAGCTTTTAAAAAGTCACTTCCTGCACTTTATTCATAGTTTAAATTTAAAATACTGATCACCTACTATGACACCTAAACCACCTACTTCTTATTAAACTTAATTAAGAAACATTATCAAAGAGGACTTGAAGAATTAAATGTTATTGGACTGATGGAAATTTCTTGTCAACAGCCTACAGCCACAGCTTGCTAAAGTGCTAAATCCTGTGGTTTCAGGATCATCAACACTTAGATCTACAAGTTCAAAGTAGATATTTTCCTCATTTTAGCTGATTTTAAAGTCCGTCTCAACAGCTGGGTCATTTAAAATTGAAAAAAGAAAACAGAGCACGATTACCTCCTATGCTACATTAATGAGATGACAAGGAAGTATATTTTCCAATCTAAAATCCTGAAGGATGTGATGACTGGAATTGATTGGTTCACACACGTAATTTTCCTTGTACAACAAGATGATTCATTTTAAAATCAAAATATTTTTATTACTTAAGAAGTATCAAACTGCATATAAATGATACACAGTTATGTTTTAAAAGGATTATTTTCACAAAATTATTAATTTATTTATAAATTAAATAATAAATTATTTAAATACCTGTGTAAAAGATGAAAATTATTACACCAATTTTAGGGATTATACATGTTCATTTTCAGTCATGGTTTAAGTAAGTAATTTGAAATCAATTGAATTGAACAGAGTCACATTGAGTGTCCCACTCATTTGCCCCTAACTAGCTCATAACTGAGCCTAGACTGAAGAACCCTATACAAACATCAAAAGCAAATCAATTATGACAGGCAGAACTTTCCAAATGTACCTTCTTCTTCAACCCCTTTTCTTCCAGATAAGTCTCACTTAGTGGAATAATTTCTGAGCAGATCTGTTGTTCAGAGTTTGTGGTTTTTTTCCCTTTTCAATATGTTTCCACCTAAAAAATTGCTATTATTTCCCCTTCATTTAAGTCTTTTCCTCCATGGATAACCCATCCAATATTCAGAGAAAGCACACCAAATCTCCTCCTCATTCATAAGTTTTCTAAGAGGTTCTTTATTTTTCATCAGCCAAAAAGGTTTTGGCTATGCTAAATTTGCAACATACAGTAGATTGTTAAGAACCTGTTTTTAAAAAGGGAAAATGAGGTCATGCATCAATATTCTACTTCATTTTTTTGGTCTTATCTCAAAAGCTACTGTACTATGTACTTAATCCTCTGGGAATGGATGGTTGTTAACCATAAATTGTCCTTATATTTATAAGCTTTGCACTAAATATAAATTGTCTCATTTTTTCGGCATAATCTCTGCCTCCTTGAATTCATTTTTTCAAAACAAAACCAAAATGACCTAAGTATTCACATCTTTTACCTGATTCATTATACGTCTACTGCTAAGGTCTTTTCTAAATGGCTTCAATGGTATTAAAGAATCCATATGTATTTAAGACAGTTTCAACTGGAGATGTCAGTTATGGTCTTTTAATAATATACACGTCCACCTTTTCATAGATAAATGAATGAAAGCTGCTATCCTAAGTTAAGACTTGCTTCTACCTAATATCCCTCCTTGCAAGTATGATAACGCTTTATAGCTGGCTTGCCAAAACCTAGCACAGAACATGCTGCCATAGAATTATAACTGTTTAACCAGGGAGACCTTTCAATTAACATACAATTTTTAGAGATTTAAGTGGGAGGAGTGGGACGGGGGGGGAGGTAACATTAATTTTCTTAAAGAAAAAGAATTAAGAGTCTGCTAGATAGTTGCTAAATAATCTGGCAGAACATTCTGGCTGTGCAGAGAATGCCCAGCTGGAGAGCGAACACATACCTGTTCTTCCCAAGGGGTACATCAGATGGTGCCTGCTAAACGCTTTGCAAAAGTTCTCCTCAACTTGGTCTGTTGGCCTGCAGCCAAACAATGACCTTATTATGGATTTGGGCACAAGAAAAAGGAGTAGCAAAGGGATAAAAGGATGAGGCTAATTATTCCATAGAAAGTATTGAAGGAGACAAGAAGCAGTAGCTGTAAGTAACAACATTTCAGACAGAACATTTTAAAATTAGGCATTTGTCTCTTCTAATTATCAGATGTGTATATTGTAGCTCTCTGCTTTACTTCCCTAAGGTATGTTTTCAGTAAACACTAAAAGCAATTATGGTACAAAGACTCCAGTGGAAAATTTGTTCAATTTTTCGGCCACAAAGCCTGGGCAAAAGTCCCTACTGCCCTCGCTGAACCCATGCAAGGCTTGCTGAATTTTTTACTGTATCAGGTACCTGAAAATACAAGTGTGGGGGAAGTTATTTAGTCCCACAGGCTAGTGGGACTAAATAACAGGCATGGATGGAAATGGCCATTTACAGTGCTGCTTTGGCTCCAGCAGATTAGCATGTGTCTCACAGCAGTGACCTGACCATTTCTAACCAGCTACAGGAAAGTCTAACTCCTCTGGACAACATCTATTTAAAAGAAAAAACAGTATAAAAATAACCTATCCCAACTCAAGAGGAGTATCTACCTCTAAATCCGTTTTGCCATTTGTAACACTGTTTAATGCTGACTCCTCATGTTTGCTGTGTTACCGCAATGCACATCAAAGCAATTGGCAAAAGACAGGTAAAATCCCCGGAGTGCCAGACCAGCTGCCTTGCCCCAGAAAAGCCCACCCTCTGACCCACGCAGCTGCAGGAGGGACCGTTGCCTGCTGGGGGACAGCCAGCGGGTGCCTGGGGTCACATACAGCCAGCCCATCGACAGTTGTCATTGCACAGAGCTCTTCTGAAAGGGAAATGGGCAAGAAGGAGGGGAGGGGAACAAAAGGTCAGTTTTCTTGAGCACAAATCGCCTTGGTCACCAACTTTATAACAACTGTGCCAGTGCATGAAGCTAATATGTTTGTTCAAGTCACCGTACACCTGCAGCCTGAAAATTACATGCTCTGCACTGGCTAATTTTTGTCACATTTTTTCCTGACAATGGCCTATTCTACTTATGTTATGCAAAGTGAGTAAGATTCCACACTGTACATAACCTTTCTGCAACAAAATGAAAGTAGACCGGCATCATTAAACAAACCTCATTGTCTTCATATTAACAACGATCTCATCTGACATCAGGGACTGTAACTATGCTGCTAGATGAGTTTCTCCTGCTATATTAAACACCACTGGTTTTCCTATTTGTTCCATGCTTTCTTTCACAGAAGAGAAATTGCTTCATTTTGTCAGTTAATGCTTATGGCAGAAAGCAGTTGAATTTGTTCAGGAAAAACAAGTCAAAATACCTCTATATTCTGTATTCAGAAATCTACAGAGAGAGTAGAGGCTATTACTTTTTAAATAATTAATTCTGATGGCCACACATTTCTGAAAGCCAAAGTAATATATTCACAAGACTACAAAAAAACAAGACTGAATGTGCCCTGTATTGTCCCTGTCTAGCAATTTATCGATCTGTGTGCAGTGAATCACTGGTGGGCCATAAATTATGAAATGTTAAAACTGCAGAACATTATGAAAACACACAAACCTCCCTGTGAATGGGAAAGGAATAAAATTGGGGAAGATTAAAAGTACTAAACATTGAAAGTGTGCCAGCTTCTATTTGGTTGAAAACGAACACTACAGTATGAGCACTGGAAAAATGATACGGGGATGGTTTTCAAAATAATTAGACCATCTCAGGAGACTTTTTGAAAGTCTTACATGGTCTTTTGATTGATAAAGGTTGTGGAGTGACAGTAGATAGATTTCACAGGCTCAATATGAGCAGCCCAAACACAAAGCAGTAACTCTGTCCAGGCATGCTCAGGTGTTTGCTCCATTCAGACCTCGCTGCGTCTGTCACAGAGGCTCAGTGTTGGGCTGAGAGGCATCCATTAAAGGACAGACAGTTAAAGATAGAGCTGCTTAATTTACTTGTTCTCTGTACTGGTCTGCCCTCATTATTGCACAGCTTATTTTAGGTGAAATGGTCATTAACAGCCTTCAGCAATACCCAAAGAAAGGGATGGAGTAGTCAGGCAAACTAACTGTATACCTGAAATACATTATGGAACACAAACCCAACATTTGCATAACCAAGATTAAAAGAAGGGTTTGCTCCCTTTTCTTATCTACTTTTATTTGTATATTGCTAATAAGACCTTGTTAATAAGAATGTTCAGAGAAAGTTTGTACTGTTTTATACCAGTGGTAACGGTTATCCTTGCTTCCATTATGAAAGCTCTTAAAATTTTTGCAGCGCAACCCACAAGACCTTGCAAACAGGAAAAGAGACTAAATTGAGAGAAATAGTTGTTTGCTCAACTGCATTTGATTAAGGAAAATCATTAACAGGTTGTTCAACATCACATGAATTAAGGTACCAAGTATGTACGACTAACATAGCTATAAACAATAATTAAGCATGACTAACTCTATTATTTGTTCCTTTGGTTTTACTTATACAGAAATGTAACATTAATTTTAGACATGTTTTATATATCAAAAAGATGACAAAAAGCATTCTTTACAGTCATACTCTGAACTGCAGCTCTTACACCAGCTTTAACTAGCTCTGGTGAACATTTGCGTCAGTGGAGCTTTTGCGTGACTGTTTGGCAAAGGACAGCTCCTCCCACAACAGTAGGCACTGCAGCTGGGGAAAGTGGATATGCACCCACAACTGCCCATCTGCTGCTATTAAACAGAGTCTCCTCTAACCCTGAAGCAGGGTGTATACTAAGCGACGTGGGCAATCAGCTGCTCCCACTGATGAAGAAAGGGAGATGGGCAACATCAGTGCTCATGAACACTCAAAACTAGAATGTGTTCACTGAAGGCTTAGGAGAAAGTGCCCAAATGTGACTTTCCTAAGCCAGTGGCAGTGCTAAGGCACTAGGAAGATGTGGGTGTTAAAATGGCACAAAGCGTGTTCAATAATAGCCTGTGCGCAGAAAAAAAAAGAAATTAAAAATTCACAATGATTCATTCACAACGACCAGTTCAACTTTGCCTCCCAGTAATACATGTATCTCAACTTCACCTGCTGTATGAAAATCCATAAGGAAAGCAAGTACTGCAAGCCCTCGGTTTCCACACCATCCTGCTCTGGAAACTGTCCTTCCACCCCAAGGCTGCAAGCAGTAAAACACAGTGAAGACACATATGCTTTGACCAGCTTTCACTGACCTGGTCCATTTTAACTGACTTTTCCCAGATTTTTACAGGAAGGCTAACTGTGTCCTGAGCTGCATCAAAAACAGCGTGGCCAGCAGGTCAAGGGAGGTGATTCTGCCGCTCTACTCCGCTCTTGTGAGATCCCACCTGGAGTACTGAGTCCAGCTCTGGAATCCCCAGTAAAGACATGGAGCTGCTGGAGCAAGTCCAGAGGAGGGCCACAAAGCTGATCAGAGGGCTGGAGCACCTCTCTTACAAGGACAGGCTGAGGGAGTTGGGCTTGTTCAGCCTGGAGAAGAAGAGGCTCCAGGGAGACCTAATTGTGGCCTACCAATAGGGGGCCCTACAGGAAAGCTGTAGAGGGGCTGTTTACAATGGCAGGGAGTGATGGGACAAGGGATAATGGGTTTAAACTAAAAGAGGGGAGATTTAGATGAGATATTAGGAAGAAATTCTTCCTTGTGAGGGTGGTGAAGTATTGGAACAGATTGCCCAGAGAAGCTGTGGAGGCCCCATACCTGGAAGTGTTCAAGGCCAGGTTGGATGAGGCTTTGGGCAACCTGTTCTTGTGTAGGGTGTCCCTGCCCATGCAGGGGGAGGGTTGGAACTAGGTGATCTTGTCTTGGATAGGTATACTCTTCACTGGGTTGAAAACTGGCTGGATGGTTGGGCCCAGAGAGTGGTGGTGAATGGAGTGAAATCCAACTGGTGACCAGTCATGAGTGGTGTTCCCCAAGGGTCAGTGTTGGGGCCCATCCTCTTCAACATCTTTGTTGATGATTTGGATGAGGAAATTGAGTACACCAAGCCAGGGGAAAGTGTCGAACTGCTGGAGGGTAGGATGGCTCTGCAGAAGGACCTGGACAGGTCGGATTGATGGGCAGAGGCCAATGGGATGAGGTTCAATGTGGAAAAGTGCCAGGTCCTGCACTTTGGTCACAACAACCCCAGGCAGCGCTACAGGCTGGGGGTGGGGTGGCTGGAAAGCTGTGCGGAGGAAAAGGACCTGACGGTGTTGATTGATGCTCACCTGGACATGAGCCAGCAGTGTGCCCAGGTGGCCAAGAAGGCCAATGGCATCCTGGTTTGTATCAGGAATAGTGTGGCCAGCAGGAGCAGGGAGGTGATTGTCCCCCTGTACTCAGCCCTGGTGAGGCCGCATCTCGAGTCCTGTGCCCAGTTTTGGGCCCCTCACCACAACAAAGACATCGAGGCCCTGGAGCGTGTCCAGAGAAGGGCAATGAAACTGGTGAAGGGGCTGGAGCACAGGTCTTATGAGGAGCGGCTGAAGGAACTGGGCTTGTTTAGTCTGGAGAAGAGGAGGCTCAGGGCAGACCTTATTGCCCTCTACAACTACCTGAAAGGAAGTTGTGGTGAGCTGGGGGTTGGCCTCTTCTCGCAGATAACTAGTGACAGGACTAGGGGGAACGGCTGCAAGTTGCGTCAGGGGAGGTTTAGGTCGGAGATGAGGAGAAATTTCTTCTTGGAAAGGGTGGTTGGGCATTGGAAGGGGTTGCCCAGGGAGGTAGTGGAGTCACCGTCCCTGGGTGTGTTTAAAGGAAGGTTGGATGTGGTACTTAAGGACGTGGTTTAGTGAGTAATAGGTGGTGGGGAGACGGTTGGACTAGATGATCCTTGATTTCTCTTCCAACTTTAATGATTCTATGATCCTATGACCTTTGAGGTCCCTTCCAACCCTGACTATTCTATGATTCTATGATACACCACTAGTTCAGAAAGCCCAGATTTGACAAAGCGTTCCTGGAGGAAATACTGTCGAGTCATTTACCAGCCTTCCTGTTTCATGAATACTGTTTGCAAATGACTCCTGATTCCATGACACTGCAAAGCCCATACAAAAAAACTTCAGTGAACTGTAAAGCAGCCTTACCAAGGATTAAAACTGAGGGACATGCAGGTTTAAACTAATGTTAAACCTTTAAATTACAGAGCTCTAAGACACTAGAGTAAATCTGGATACAGCAATGTGAAGCAGCTACTTGAATGTGGTGCCTTGACTTCATACGATAAAATACAACCTAGTGAAGTCTATGTTCAGCCACCATTCTAGGTGGAAAAATATTCCCCTTGGCTGATTCTTCCTCAGACACCTCCCTTAGATTCAATTTCTGACTTGTGCAATTTACAGTTACAGTGGTTTTTTTACTGAAAACGTAAGACTTCAAAGCTGGGCAGCATAGTGCATTCATCAGAGTTTGTGTCTGCTGGCACACAGATAGCCATGCAGTTCAGCCAACCTTATATTGAACCCATTTGAATTAATATGGTCTGACTGCCCGGCTGCCAAGTCTTGCAGTCACAAGCCTTCATCCAGATTGTGATAAGTGAAAAAGACTACCTGGATCCAGCTCCAGATACAAACCATTTGTCTCTAAGGGATGTATTCCAACCTGCAGGATATTGCACCCATGGAGAACTGAAGTGTGAGCATCTATCACAATTGCTATACACAGTAAGCCAAAAGGCATGCATATATATATATATACACACATATATATAAAAGATAAATTTTACAATGCTTCCTCTTCATCAACACAGTGATTGAGAGATAACCCACGTCTGTTGGTATAAACAGTTGTGTAAAACTGAGCTTACCAGGCTGCTGGTTCAGCGCCGGCAGACAGCCCAACTCTCATTTTTATTTGGCTTTGTGACTCTAAACTATGTGACTCTTTCTTGCCTGAAGATCGAGCACTGCATATAAATAATTCCTTTCCTAACATTTAGTAATAGAATAAGAACAGCCTTCCTCCTGGTATTTTAAATCTTCTGCCACTCGTGATGGCCATAGATGTTAAGATGAAAGATTTTGCCCTGGGGAAAGGATTTGGTGCTTTTTAACAGTATGTCCAGCTCCATCTTGCGCCCTGAGACTTCTCACCAAAAATTCTTGTATATGCAAATTTGTGTATCTACTACTGGGCTAAGGCACAGGCATTTTGCCTCACACATCACAACTGAGACCTGTTTCATGTATGCTATGACTAACTTCCCAATTTTTAGTAAGTTATACCATTAACATTAACGTGGATGGACACTGTCAAAATGTTTTTAAAACATTAATCCTATCTGATTTTTAAAAATGCCAGCATGAATGATGTGTCTCATAACTGATGCTTACTTCATCTAAAGCTAGTGCTGAGTGCCATAGGAAAGTTCCTTACCCCTTTTCTTTGTTTCTTCTTGCAAAAACTGACTATATCCCAGGCTTGTTTAACATTTGAATTTCATCCTGCTGCAATACATTTTTTATTAAACTTTTGTCAGGTTGGGGACAGGGATTAGGTGCTGATATTCTCCTGCATTGCCTTCTGCTGCTCTTGTATGCACTGGGGAAAAAAAAGAAAAGCCCAAAACAAACAAACAAACAAACAAACAAAACTCAAAAAAAAACCCACCCAAAGAAACACCCCAAAACAATCAACAAAAAAAAAAAAGCCCCACAACAACAACAGAGGAATTGTGATTCCTGCCAATTTTCCTATTCTGATGTGGAAATAGCAGGAAAGGAAGAAGGCTGCATGGACTGTCCTGGTTGCTATTGGTATCAAGGGATTAAATATGACTTGCTTGCTGTGCCTTGTGATTCTGATCATAACAATATCTTCAAGCTTCAGGAAAAACACTCCTTTTATCAGTCTTTTAGGCTTCCAAGTTCAAGCTAAAACCCGTTTTCTACTGGAACTGCTGCAGGTCTCTACCCCTTCTGACTGCCTTCCAATGAGAACCTAACCAACCCCACAGCACAAACTCCCTTCACCAACAGGAGTCCAAAGTGCTACCATGTTTGTATTGAAGTAACATCTCCATTAGAACTAGACAACTTATTTTTTTTAATGCAAATTTTTTTTTACAAAATTGACTGAATTAAATGCATATTTTAAAATTTCAAATTACAATTTTGCTATACAAGAAAAGTAGCTACTTTCAGAGTTTTAATTCAGGCTTCCTCTGACACAATCCTTTTTCTTTTGCTTTTTACCTGCTTCCTCAGGAAAAGAAGGATGAAGTTGCAAGGAAGAAGAAACATTTTGTTTTCTCCCTTCCTCTTCCATTAAAAGGCACATAGTAGGTGCACCTTAATATCGATCTTTGCAGTCTCCAGTGCCAGCGGTACTTCAGCTGTCATACCTATGTCTTAACCTGAACAGCTCTTACATTCTAGGTTTAGTTAAAATTCACTTTGCAGGAGAATGGCAACCAGCTATGCAGTAACCGGTACCTTGAGCTCAAGAGCAAGACACTCTGACCCAGGATATAGCAACCGTAAGTATAATGACAAGACATACTCTGTGTGTGACACTCTGGGAGGAATCCAACGTCTTGGTTTCAGATGCAAATTAAAGTGATTTCTTTGGGGCTCTAATACAATGAGGAAAAAGCTACATCCTTTGAGAGGCTGGCACGTTTGTGTGCACTTTCCTAGGGAGTAACATCCAGAGGAAGACATAACCAGTCAAGTCTATAATAAGCAGCATGTGGTATGGATGCACTCTACAATCTTAGTGACAGATTTTCATTACAACAACTACTGTCCCTACTTATAAGCACTGATGTCAAAACCCAGTAGCCTTCCAGAATAATAATCATAATAACTAGCTTTAGATATACCAGGCTACTTTATGACACACGACTAAAGTGGTGTCATCGTTTAACCCAGCAGGCAGCTAAAACAACCACACAGCCGTTCGCTCACTCCCCACCTTCCCCCCCCCTCCCCACACACACAGTGAAATGGGGAAGAGAATCAGAAATGAAAGAAAAGTAAAACTTGTGGGTTGAGATAAAGGCAGTTTAATAGTACAGAAAAGGGAGCTAACAATAATCATAATAATAACAACAACAATAATAATAAACACCAAGTGATGCACAGCCCAATTTTTCACCACGTAAAGTCAATGCTCAGCAAGACCCCAAGCTGCCCCACCTCCCACCCCACCCCCAGTTACATACAGAACATGACATCATATGGTATGGAATACCCCTTTGGCCAGTTGGGGTCAGCTGTCCTGGCTGTGCCCCCTCCCAGCTTCTTAGGTGTCTCCCACCTTCTCGTTAACAGGGCACNGGCCACCCAGCTTCTCTGAGCAGTATGAGAAGCTGAAAAGTCCCTGACTGCTCGGCAACAGCTGAAAACATGGGTGTGTTGTCAACATTGTTCTCATCATAAATCCAAAACACAGCACTACAGTAGCTGTCAGAAAGAAAATTAACTCTGTCCCTGCTGAAACCAGGACAAACGGTAAATTCACTCAAGTACATTTTACAAATAAAAAAAAAATGCAAATTTTTATTCTGGCTGTAAAGACTTCTACTGGAGATTATATACATGAATTATTTTGCTCTCTATCATAATCTGCTCTGTATTACATTATTTCACATTACTATTAGTGCCACTAATCTTCTGGATATTGTAAATCCTAAAATCCAATGGGAAGGGAAGGGAAGGGAAGGGAAGGGAAGGGAAGGGAAGGGAAGGGAAGGGAGCGGAAGGTGACGGAAGGAAGCNGGAAGGGAAGGGAAGGGAAGGGAAGGGAAGGGGAAATTCAATTGCTCAATAAACAGGAAGGTTTCCATACAAGGAGAGTGCTGGCCATAACCATCCTCTTTTGTAACACAGCAGTAAAAGTTCACTGAATTATGAATGAAATTATATCACTTTAGTTCTCTCTCTTTATCAAAATATGAAGGAAGTTCTCAGAATGAAATGTAATGGTTTCTCCTTCCAAGACATATGTCACAATCTTTTGCTGCTTCTTTTTCTTTTTTGGTAAGACACAGCTACTGAAAAATATAATGTTTCCAAACTGGCAAGGTAAGTCATGATTGGGACTTTAGGTATTTGAGTGAAATAGACAGGTCTGTGTCACATACCAGAAGGCACTGAAGTTCTCTGCTTGTTGCCATGCAGATGCATTTCTGATTACACCATAATCCACTGCCTGTTTCCTCTCTTAGCAAGTTATCACCTTTGTCTTCAGCAACTCAGTAATATTTTGTAGGGTAGCTCTAGACTGATTTGGAAGTTGCAAGTAAATACAAAACTTGTAAAAACAAGCCTTACTCTTTTTTATTTACAGAAGACTTTAATTCCAAGCATATTTTATCTATTTATTCTTCACACAGTTTTCATAAATACTGACACTTATTACAATTACTTGTCCAGATATGTAAATCTCTTAGTCTACAGGGAGAGCGATGCAGTTTTCTGTGGACAGAATCACAACACCAATGCTTAGCAATAGGTAAGTACTGCAGTATCCTGCCAGCAGCTGGGAACTGCACAAGAAATTGTGTTCCCACATCTGGTCCCTGACACAGCTGCCTAAGGTAATACCCCTGCAAAGGATATTGCAGAGGGAAAGGGGTGGAGAGGCACCTCTAGAAGCGCTCGTCTCTCCTGTAAATAGCACTGCTGCCTCAAAAGCTCATGTGCTTGGGCAGTAATTTTATGGGGAGAAAAGAGTTTTGCCAAAACACGATTTTTGTATAAAATACATGACATTTTTAATGAGATGCCGTAAAATTCTATAACATCAGTAAATTATTTCATTTCTGAATGTGGCTAGTGCCTTTTACATAGTGATTTTCACATAATTTCATTATGTCAATATTAGCAATGTTATAGGACATAAACTGTGTCTATGTCGTAAGTCACTAAACACAGCTGCTACTTCGTGTTGCTTGAAACATTTTTTCTGCACTGAGTGGCTCATAAAGGAGATGATTAAATCTAGGTAAGACAAGATACTACCTGTCTTTCATTTTAATAACTTAAACATTCTTTTTATATTGTTACAGTGACCTTTTACAACAGATCACATTCTGTTGTGGTGCTGTGAAAGCATTTAAAGTTCTCAGAAACATTCCACGCAGATTTACTTAAATTCCATAGGTCAGCATCCTTTCTCCTGTCTCTACTGAAAAAGCCACAGCAAAGTGAGTTGATGGAGACACAGGGAGCGCCTGTCACCCTCTGTTTCCCTTACTGAAGCCAGGCTAGAATTTGTGCAAATCTGTGGTTATTGGGGTTTTTTTGAAGTTTTATGGAAATGCAGGAGAACAGGAGGCTTCAAACAGAGATCTCACCGTAATCTCCCAGCAATTTTGAGCTATTGACTGACTTGCCCACAGGAAAGGGGGGAAATATATTCCGAGGACTACTGAAAATGTCATTTTCAGACAACTGCCACAAGGATTTTCACCATAGGTGTCTGTAATTGAAGTGTGTTGGGGAAAATGCCTCTTTGACCTGTATGGTGTTTTGATTAAATGCACAAGCACTGATGTATGACAAATTAAGGTAGAGTATCAGCTGGCTCAAGACACAATAAACTAAATTCATGCTTTCTGTGATTCTTCTGAAGATAGCAGTATTCTTCAAGCAACAGACTTGATCCAATTAATTTCTTGCCTTTTTTTTTTCTGTCTGGGTGTTTATTCCTTTGCACATAAAATTGCTAAAACAGGGTATTAGAACTTTGAACCTGGGAGTTCCCAATTTTATCTCCAAGTCATCTAGCCACAAGTGTGCATGATAGGAGCAAAGACAGGTATAATATTAAAGAGAATATCTGTGTATCCTAAATATAACTCATATCAAAAGGACATTCTCTGCATCTGTTTTACAGTTAAATGGACTTTCCTGATTTGTTACAGACAGTTTACCCTCTTAAACTGTAAGAAAAAGTCAGAGTCTATAAACATTGCACACACTTGGACATGAGAAGTAATGAACCAAGACCAACCCAAAAGTGTGTTACTGTCCCGCCTATGTTAGCTGTCCCGAAAGCATGAACGACATTGGTGGATACAGGTAGTTTTCCACTCTTCTGGCTAGAACTACAGGCGCTCCAGGGAGCTCAGTAGATGCTGTTTTGAACAAAGAGACAGCCCCTCGCAGATGTGTGCCACTAACTCAGCAGTATGAGTTCCAAGGCTCAAGCCAGAGGCTGGCAGACAGCACACGGATGAGCATTCAAAGGCAGGAGGAAAAGTCACCCGCCTGGCTTGCACAAAACTGCCAGTAGCTCTTCGGACAGGGTACAATAAAGACAAAGAGTAAAGTGTGCTGGAAGAAATTTTCAGTGGGCAGTTCAACCAGATCAGATCCTCTCTGGCTCAGCGCTGGCCCGGCCTGAGGTTTACAATAATCTGTCCAGTGTGGTGAGAGCAGTGGTCTCCGTTTCAGGAGCAGAACTTTCTGGGAGTGCTCTTGAGTGTCAAGCCTCCTCTCAGAAGGCAGGCTAAGCTGATTCTCTGTCCTGAATGCGCTGACTTTCTGACTGCTCCTTTCCTGCCTTCAAGAGATCAGAGTTCTAAAAAAACCTCCACGGCAAACACCAAGGACTGTCATGGGCAGCTCTTCCCCAGGGTCGTTGCCTGCATAGTCCCACATGAATTGCCCATGTTATTCACCACATATTGGAAGCTAAAGAAAGAGGCTGGAAGCTAAAGAAAGAGGCTGGAAGATGATGGAAGCCAAAGGGCCACCTAAAAGGCAACACTTAGCCTAAAATTTCATCTGCTCTAGACATGACTTTTCCACAACCTCTGCCTGAGATCAGCATCTGGATGACAGGCAGCAGACAAGTCTAAGTCCAGGCAACACCTCTGAGTGTGGTCCAGTTGCTGTATCTGAGGGTTCATGTGTCTGTCTTCAAATGCAAGTCAGCTTCAGTTCATCTGGCAGCATTTTTCCAAAGCTTGTCTAGAAATTAACATCTACTGAGATCTTGACTTCAAAGACATAATGTTTACATGTAAAATTTAGTAACTTCCCAAATATTTCACAACTCACTTTGGTTCTAAAGGCTTACGCTTAGACCATAGCAGTTCAAGCAGAGGACTATTATAACTATTTCCTTTTGTGACTGGCTGGTTTAAAATCATAACCAGCCACTTAGATAACAAACTGAAAAATGACATCTTCCTCCTGAGCCACTTGAACAAAAGACTATGGTATAAGCCAACTCCATCCTACCAAGCAGATTTCAGCTTAAAGATCAGATTGTGCATGACATTCCCTAGTGAGGATATGTGTGAAATGGCATCGCATCTACTATATGATATTCGCTCCAGTCCGTTCTGTACAGAACGGCTCAGGCCTACGTCCGCCCACCAAACCAACCACAGTGGGAATGCCAAGAAGAAGGAACAAGGTACAAGTTAAAATAGGCCACAGATAACACCTTTATCTTACATTATCCTCATCACTTCAGTGTGTAAGTTACGGTTCAGTAGAGTGGGTGTCAATAGCTCTGGAATGTGAGAGTCGATTCAGAAGGATTATATTGACTGCCTAATAGCAAAAGATGCTTCAAGTACTGCTTTGTACAAACAATAAAACAAGATGTTATTACAGTGGGAGCTGTAATACTGACCCCTGCTTGTGTGGACCAGCATTTTCAGTACAAGACTTTCGTGCCTTTTTCATTTGGCTGTCAGTTTGTCAGTTTGTAAGGATGTTTTCTTTTCCTTTTGAGGACCCTCTATTTTCAACAGGTCTGTGAAGCTTGCAAGAACCATCTGGATGGTCATGTACCTTTTTCTCTTTTTTTTTTTTTTTTTTTTTTTTTTTTGGTAGTCCTGTCAGATTTTGTTCAGGTTTAGTAATTTTTAAAATATTTTATAATCCATCTGTTTCCTGTCCCTCATCTACATTCTGCAGGACAATGCTGACAGCCTGCCAAAATAAATTGGCACAGACATCTGCAAGGCTGGGATTTGTGGCCATATGTAAGTGTTTGTAAGGGTTGAGTCTCCAGTCCTCTGCATGCCTGAGCATTTGCCTTTTCACTTAATTGAGCAAGGTATGAAAACACCAACAAATCTTCCGTCACTCTCTGCCCAAGTCTAGAAGGCACTCCATTAAGTTAAATAGTTTAGACTACACTCTTGCAATGGAAAGGATCATGCACCAAAAGTTTTTTGCTGCCAGTCCAGCAGGAAGAATTTCATGCTGCAGAGCTAGTCCTCTTTGTGGCTGGAAGTCACATTAGCTACTCAGAACAGGAGCTCAGCTGGAGGCAGCAAGATAAGGTGGGGATCACAGCAATATATACCCAAGCAGGGTGACCTGGGCTGAGATCCAGAAATGCAGAAGATGTCAGTATTTTTCGAATGTATGAGAGGTGTGATAGTTTTTAGATTTTGCAGAGTCCTGCAAGGAGTGCTTAAATGCTACATGATAGCCATTTTGGATTGACTCCAGCTATACACAAAGAGGTAATAGTCACCCATACTGTTAAACATGCTTCTCTGAGCAGCTGTGAAACAGAAATTCACTCCAGGCATCCTTTTCTCTTTCTTCTGAGGCATGAATTTCTTGGTTATGTGTTTTAATGTAAAATTCACAATGTTGCCCTTAGCAATGTTTGAAACCGCAGATTCTAAAGACCAGATTTCTAACTATGAGGAGATTGGAGGGCGTTTGGGGGATTTTGTTGGGTTTTTTTCGGCCAGACCTACAGCATGTTTCAGGATGGGAATGTCAGGGAAAAGTAAGAGGTCTTAAGCATTTTATGGGAAGATTTCTACTTAAATAGATGGAATTGCATGGTCACAACATCTGTCTTACACTCTGATCCAATATAGATTATTCCAGCACGTCTTTCCCTTTTTCCTACCCCTTTGTCTCCCCAACCCGAGCCGTAAGTACAGTGTAAGTGTACTCTCCCCAGTACTTCTTGTCAGATGTGGATTCAGACCCAAATTCAGCCTTGACTGGAGCCACAGAGCAGAGAAAATTCAGAGTTATGCAAATTTCTTCTCATTTTACAGCAGTCTAAAGAAGCATTTTGAAAAGAAGAAAAGGTTAAAGCCTTTATATTTATGGCCATCTTTGGTACTCACAACTGACTCAAGCTGTTAAACCTCAGCTTTCTGTGGCTCTGTTTAAAACATAAAACCTTTTGCTTTCTATTTGGATTTTTCTTTATTCACTGCTGGAGCTTCAATAGGTGTTTTAAAACTGAAATGAAGCACTGTAAACTGTGAGGAGGTCGCTCGTTAGTGGAGCAAATACAATACTGCAACTAACCACAAATATTGATTTAATATAGAATTGATTTCTCCTTAAAAAAAAAACCCAACCCAAACATTAAATCGTCTGTTTGGTTGGGGGGTTTGTTTGTTTTTTAATCTCAGTGCAAATGAAATCAGGAACCAGAAAACTACAGTACAGGAACAAAAAGTCCCATCCCTTAAATTAGGCCGTTCCTACCACATAACAAAATGTAATACAAGGAAGAAAAAGCAGGGAGACAATCAGAGGGGCTGAGAAATGTAAAGTTGTTCAGAGAAATGCTGTCCCCACTGAAGTCAGGGGTGATACTTCCGCCGCGGCTGGTACAGCGCCGCCGGGCCGGGGAGCATCCCGGGAGGGGGATGCCGTGGGAGCCACCCGGGGCACCGCGGCTACCCAGGGGCCGGCCGCAGAGCTGCCAGAGAGCTCTTTTCCAGCCGAGAAGAGGCAGAGGCTGGCGGTGGCCGGCACCGAAGCCCAGCTCCCCGCGCCGCTCCTGCAGACCCTGCGGCGGGGTGAGGGAGGAGGGGTCTGGGGCCGCTCCCCGGCGTCCTGTCCGTGCAGGGAAAGGGGGCTCGCACCGAGAGACAGGCGGCAAAACTGGACGGGGAAAGGTACGTCTCGTCTCTCGGTGCCAGACGGAGGGATTTGCGCTCCCGAGCTCCGAAGTTCTCCCTGCCGGCAGTTCTCCCCCAGCCGGCAGCCGCACAGGACGGCTGGGGCATCTCGCAGGCACCGGAGCGCGTTCGGGGGCTGTGCCCGTGCTCCAGCCATCCCTCGCCCTGCAGCGCGGGGGTGGGAGGCTGATTAAAGGGGCGTAGGAGCTGCACCCCTGTTGCCGCTGGGCCTGACGCGAGGTCCCGGCGGAGTCGGGACGGTCCCTGTCGCGCAGCCGGGCGGCAGTCCCCGGGGCGCACGGAGGGACTGCGCGGTCTGCCGTGCGGAGCCGGAGGGCGGCCACGCTTTCCCAGCCGGGATCGCTGCCGAGGAGTTTGCAGGAAAGTTTGCAAATTTAAAAAAAAAAAAAAAGTGCAGAAACGCATTTGCAGGAGTCTGCGGGACTCGGGGGAGGAGACGACGAGAGGAGCAAACCTCGCTGCGCCACGTACCTTCGGTACCCGCCGTCCCTCGCCGGCGCGGCCGTGCGGTCCTTTCCCCGCTCCCGCCCCTGCCCCGGGGTGCCCGGCAGCTCTGCCCAGCCCGCACCCCCGGCGGGTGGGGTGGTGCTCCCAAAGTCACAAGGTATGCAAGCAGTCGGGGCGTTTTCGGCTCCCTAATCGCTGCAGGCTGACTCTTCTGCCGCTCCGGCACTTAAGGAGTATCGAGGACACACGTCGTTAGGAGCGATCAAAGAGGAAATAAGATCAAAGGTCTCTTTAATTGCGAAAATGAGCTCAAATAAGATTTTCAGAAAATCAGCTATGTATCTGAAGCTGTTAAAAGCACTGTTGTCATTTAATGTAAGCGGTTGAAGTTCAGAAATCACTGGACACTTACATTCACGTGACTCACAGATTCAACATTCCCTTTTACCTACAGGTAACACCGATTACACAAAAATAATCAGTAAAATATATATATATATATATTTGGTCAAGCATTCATTTCAGGCAGCCTGTCGCAGAGGTACGCGGCAGCCGGCCCAGTGCCGGTACCTGTCCCGGCGCCCTCTCCCCGCCCGGCCCAAGAGCGGCCCCAAGTCGCAGCCGCAGCCAGCGGGAGAGCCGGGGGCATGGCAGGAAGGGGGCGGGGCGGGCAGAGGGGCCATGGGGCGGGCAAGGCTGTCCTGCTGTCCTGCTCCAACACCCGGCCAGGCGGGGAAGGAAAGCACCCCGGGCTTCCCGGGGCCAAACAACTGGGATTAACGGGAGAGGGGGG
>VWZZ01007047.1:0-42854 GCA_013399095.1 Psophia crepitans | reverse complement strand
GGGCGGGCGGGCCTCGGGCGGGCACCACCGGCCACGAGGCCGGTGGGACTTTCGAGGGGTCTTCACCATCGCCCCCTGCCCGGCCGCCGCTCCGGCCGCAGCGGGCACGGTGCTGCTGGGGTTGCCCGGGGAGCAGCACCAGCCACGCCGCCGCGAGTGCGGGGGGAGAGACAGGGATCGCGGGCAGCGGTGTCGGATGGCTGCCTCGGGGAGCATTGCTGAACAGCCCAGCGTCGGGCAGGGGTCCTGCGCGGTCGCTTACTAGTGCAGTTTCGGTGAAAGTCCCATTCGTGATGATCCATGCCGTCGCCCCAGCGTCCTGCCGCGGGGACGGCGGTCGCTGCCGTCGGGGTCTCCGCGCCAGTGCGCGGCTCCCCGTCGTCCGATTCCCCGGAGAAAGGGGGCATTGCTCCCCGGCCCTCCCGAGACGG
Organism: Psophia crepitans; assembly: GCA_013399095.1. Taxonomy (NCBI): domain Eukaryota; kingdom Metazoa; phylum Chordata; class Aves; order Gruiformes; family Psophiidae; genus Psophia; species Psophia crepitans. The sequence continues at coordinate 42,423 of VWZZ01007047.1, read as the reverse complement.
GAATTACAGTGCAGCGCACTATTGACATCGCTGTCCTCTCAAGACAAGAACAGCAACAACAACAAAACCAAAAACGAAAAAAAAAAAAAGAAATAAAATGCGTTACGGTACCTCCCGGTAGGGGGGAAAAGGCTTAGTCTGAAAACGAAATGAGAAAAATATCTCTGGGAACAATCTTGAATAAAAAAGAATGTTAAGATTGACACATCATAAGCAAATCGGTTAATATCCAGTAAATGGAACAATCAACCACAAATCTGGGAAACATTTGTCATTTAAAGAAAAGAAAAAAGAAGGAGGAAAAAGGGGAAAAGAAAAAAAAAGAGTTGTACTATTGACAAGCTTAACTAGCTGTCCGCGAAAGGTAAGATAAAGCCCTCTGACACAATTTCTGTGGCAGGCTTTCTGTTATCTTGCAGCTCAGTGTTTTTAACGATGTGAGATCCACTCTGCTTTGTAATTGTGCCATGCAAGCTCAGAAAATGCAGAAAGCCAAATAAGTAATTGCTTAACATGAAGATTTGCCAGATTCTAACTTAATCAAACTTGAGATGACGGTCACAGAGCCTGGCTTGCACGCGCTCACGTTTCCTCATCTTCTCTCGGTCAGCACTTAAAAATAAGGCTGAGTTCACAACTTCACAACATTTTGACAGATTTCAGCCGGTTCCTCTTTACGAGGGGACCAGGATACATTTCTTCACTCCTAGGTTTGCGACCTGCACTGTAAGCGATGGAGGCGCAGAGATGCGCTGCGCTAGCGGGGCAGAGCTGCACCCCCGCACGCCCGCTGTGTCAGCCCATCGCACTGACGTTCACGTGCCCCGCGTGCCCTGCTGAATGAAGACTTAGACTGTTGAGACACAGGCTAAACAAAATGCAATCGATATTTACGTATGCTTTGCTCCTCCACTCCCAAAACCTATTTTCTTCTTAATGTCTCCTCAAATGCACGCCACGGCTGGTTTCTAAGCAGCCGCCTGTTCAGAGACCCCTTTCCCTTCACTGAAATCAAAGTTTGCGCTTCTTGCTGTTTAGAGCCAGCCTGACGCAACGAGGAAAGTGCAAGTCTGGGAGGCAGGAAAATCTCAAGGAGATTGTCCCAGCTTTCCTACATGGTGGTGAGCAAGTCATTAGCCTAATTAGATTAGCCTGAAATTAGCGTTTCAAAGTCACGGGGAATGAGGTTTTTAGGAGTCCATGAAGGGCTCTCGGGGAGACTGTTTCCAGGGGTGTTTTGCGCTGACGCAGCCAAGGGAAGTCAATCCCAGACACTTTGTCGAGAAATTCCAGTGGGAAAAGTCGACAGGGTCCTTTTTCAATTGAAATCTTTTAAATCGGCTTTAGTTTTTGAATTTTTTGTTCAGAGGCTGGAAGTCATTTCAATCTGAATTAAATTGAGAAGCAATCTAAGCAACCACGGAGGAAAGGGAGGAAGTAGGAGGTGGAAGACGCAGGCGAAGGGAAAACTCACTCTTTTGATGTGATGGTGTCTTTAATCCTACTGAGCATTTAAACAGCAAAATGTCCGTTAAACTTTCGTGCTAATGTCTTTAGATAACCTAGGTGAAGCACCAAGGGAAATTCTTTAAAGAAAGCCATAGCTTCATAAAGTGCAAGCTAACGAGAGCAAATGACACCTTAACACCGCACCACCTTAAAAAGTCCAATTAAAATATTAACGTTATTCAGTTATGACACAGTTGCAGTAAACAGAGGTTTCTCAGTAAGTACAAAAAGTAAAAGCATTAACAAGGGTGGCAGAAGATGCTTTCCCGAGAAATTTCATTCTGCACGTTTCAAAAAGGGGAGAGATACATATTGTTGATGCTCTCAGATTACGACTGTATTATATATACATCAAAGTAAAACTGAAATGCTACAATTTGATTACAGCATTTTGTTCATCTAGTTGCATACTACACTTTGGTTTGAAAAGGATTTGGGTGTTGTTTTTTTTTCACTGTTTACCAGAATAAGATACAATATTTGTGCTATTCACAAAATTATATTTCAGTGATGGTTTCAAAGTGAATGGGCTTCACTAGGAAGCTAAGGAAATTAACGATCTTGATTCACTGAAACTGATCCAGTATGTGCAGTTTTCTGTGAGAGAAGTTCCATACAGATGGAAGGAAAACAGCCTTCTTGAATTTTCTCATTAGGCATCTTGGAAATACAGCCAACCGGAATTAGCACTACTCCACACTGTTCGAAACCATCTGAAGAACAATTGCAACTTCAACACAGAGGAAAACAAACAGTTCCATGGCTTAAGTGACTGTACCATTGAAACCCATCCCTTTCACACAAGCTCGTACATTTCACTAAGAAATACGCCTCAAGATACCTACTCCCACCTTTCATAAAGCACAAAATCTTTCACAGTACTTTCAAGTAACAAATTTAAGCTTTGTACTGTAAAAGACAAAAAGCTATAAGAGGACAGAAAAGTTTAAGGCCATCGCTAGTAGCGTAGCTGCATGTCTCTCAGCCAAACTGCTCTGGATCAAAATGAGTCCAAGTTCAGCAATGTGTTTATCCTGTTTATGAACCAATGAGGAATCTAAGTGACTTTCAGTACCAGTAGCAGAACTGTTCCCTGAGTCCTGTCTCTAGTTATGGCCAGTTTGTGAAGCCCTGCACATCCATCTCATATATGTGAAGGAAGGTGGAGGGGAGAATTCCTCTTGAATCCTACAATTAGTCGGCTCAGAATCAACACACTACAAATTCAGTGCCATAGCACAATAAAGAAGCCTAAATTTCTAACTTCTAGATCACCTTTATGCCATCCCAACATCTTTTCCCTTTTGGGGCATGGAGGTGGGCTGGCTAGTTCTCCTTGGCTGAGATATCCCAGTAGCTCTGCAAGAATCATCTCGGGTCCAAGAGAGGTAACAGCATCAGCACTCAGCACTCAGCTTCAGGGCTGAGTTAGGTCCTGCAAGGTACTGAGATGTCTCTCCACCTGCCCTTAACACTCCCAGTTCTGCAAACACACAACAGTGACACCCAAGGTCAGGCCTGGAAAGATCTGCTAGCTCTGGTGCTAGTCATGCCAAAGCAGCAGTGCTGCTTCGTGGCTTTAACAGGTCTTGGCAGTGGTACAGCTGGGTTCACATGCTGCTAATTCAGCTTCTGGTGGCTCTGCACTGAAGCCAGTCAGATTTCTGTTCCCTTTTCATTGCGTAGTTAGAACCAGATCAGTGATTTGGGCCCAATAACCCAGAGGAATAACCTGGAAGGTGCAGGAATAACCACCGTCTCACAATGCTGCAGTGCCTGTCTATGTTTCCCAAGTTACTAACCACGTTTTCCCTTGCCTGAGATATCCCAGTTGCCGCTATCATCCTAGACGACTTTGAGCTGACTGCAAGTTCCACTGTTCTATTCTCATTCCATTCAGCTGCCTTACCACAGCTCTTGTGTTCATCATTTTTATTAAGGTCAGAAACACATTATTTAGCTACACAAGTATTTATTTGCTACTTCTGCCTTTCTCTGCCAAGAGCTTACAGTAGTAACTAAAATTATACCATAACTCAGCATAACCCACAAAAGGTGAATAATTCATTCCACCTCACTGTCTTAGAAGCAATGGAAGAGTAGGTAAACATTTCATCCAAAACAAATAAATGTTGTGTATATTCAAGCAGCATCACTGAAGTGAAACTGTTAAGAGTCATGATTGCTATCAAAATCATGGGGCAGCTTTTATGCAAGTGTAGAAGTTTAAGACGAATTTTGAAAGATGTTCACTTTCATAATATTCCTCTGTGAAGGAAAGATACTTTGAAGCATATCTGTTCAAATGTAAGTTTTCATAATTTCGTAGGAACTTCTCAGAATTTTGACATTCTGGGAAAACTTGACTTCAGGCTAAATTTTCTCTGTTGCCCCTTCTGTACACAGTGCAGCTGTGGTGAAGAAAGAGCTGGAAGATTGTCTCTTAACCACTCAGGCATTTTCTTGATACTTAAACTGCTAAGCACAGATTTGATCCCAGAGAAACTCTGGGAAAATCTACTTAGTCTACTCTAACCACGCTGAGGAGAACAAAGCAATGTTCCAGCTACGCTGAGGTTTTTATCAGCACATCTCCTGTGTCAAAGACAAGGGACAGCAATACGTAGAGGTAGTGCATTAGGAACTGGTCTCTGTGAAGAAAGATTTTGTAGCTGGTTAAGAATCACCTTGTGGTGCAATGCAGTCCCAGGAACACAGAATACGGCTAAATGGTATCTTAAAACCTATAATCTGATATTAGCAATTTAATTAAAAATACTAGCTCACAAGTAATTTTTTTCTCAACTGAAGTCTGCAAAATAAATCATTCTAATAACATCCACAGTACAATTCTAAAATTGCTGACTAGCACTGAGCAGATTCTTGGTTAAATCAGGCTTTTTCCTGTAGCTAATTAAGATTATTCTATCTATTTACTGAACATTCACATTCGTCTTATAGCAAAATATATAACTGGCTTAAAGCATTTGATGACAATATATATACCAGATTCCAGTAGTATTCTAGATCTTAAGCATTTTTTCCTGGTATTAGACATTATTTGCTTGATTGTTTAAACATGGACTGTCAGTATATTACAAGCTTTGCAAGCATTTTTTTTTTTCACATCTTAGTTACTTTATTTACAGATACATTTTGGTGAACACGTTCAAGTTTTTTTGTTTTGTTCTCCCTACCCCCACCCCCCATCCCAAAATAAAATTAAGGACTAGCTTTTAGATGAGAAGAAATTTTATACCATGAGCATCAAATTGCTTACAAATAATTTTTAATTTAAGGAGCTTTATGGTCTGAAGGTTTTTATTGCAAGGGCCATTTTTGACACTTTTATATACATACATAATTTTACTTCAGAGGAAACAAACACAAAATAAGAGACAAATAATTTTTGAATAACAGCAAGTTATGAAAAGACATCTCATTTCTCTAGCTAAACTTCTGCAGGCCTCAGCTTTAAATATCAGGCCAATCTAAATGTATTTCACAATATTTTCCAGAATAAAGTTAAGGTACTCGAATCTTACAGCTGAGTTGCAGGTGTAGCAACTGATGACTTCCTCTGCTCTCATCATGTCAGAGCTTCAATAGTACACTAGAGATTAAAAGTAAATTATGTAGTATCATTGTCTCCTTAATCAATAAAGATAGCAGCTAGAGTTTCAACATCATTGCTTATAAGGGATATAGACTCTCCTATTTGATGCACACTGCAAGACTGGAGCTCAATCGTATTGACTACAGTTCAATAGTATATTAACCCAAGTGCATTTTTGTTAGAGATGTTATTATTTAATTTTAATTTCCTTACATTACAATATATATAATACTACTATTTTTAATTTTTTTTTTTAAATCTGGAAAAAGCAGAGCTGATGTGTGGACATTACATTTTAGGAAGGTCTTGTCTTTACAGACTAACTTTATCCTTTTAAATGAAAACCAATTTATTTTATCTACACAGAGACGAGTCACATCTCATCACAGAGGCCCACACAGACTCTGCTTTTAGCATGACCTTGACAAAGGCCATGAGGATATTGTCTTTCCCTATCGATTAATCCCCTTTACCTAGGGCATTATTTGGTGCAGTACTAACCCACCATGTCTTCCCAGGAACCTAGGACCTGTTCATGAAAGAAGGTTGTCACGTTCTCTTGCGGGAAATAAATGTGCTCTTGAGGAATTACCCAGCTGCAGCTCCCTGCTTTTTCCTTACGAGCTTTCCAAGCACGAGCACTGTGCCGTGCACAGATGCCAGTGCCTGAGGCAGCTGGGGTGTACGGCCAAGGACACAGTGCAAGGCAGGCACACCCCTGGTTGGCAGCAGTCCATACTTCATGTCAGTTTATAAGGGTTGACTTGTCGTTGCTCGTTAACTTTTAAGCACCCTAATAACTAGCAGGGTTTAGGTTAAATTAATCACCCGGGATTTCCACGTAACAAATGAAGTTCAGAGATCCCCCAGAAACAGATCCACAAAAGTTGGCACATTGAACATACAGCCTCTTAGTCCTTTCAACAGCAAATACTACAGAGTGTTACTTAGCCTATTCTCACCAAAGTAGTTTAGATACCTAATTCCATCAGCAGAGCTAGAAATGTCAGGAAGCTGCTGTCTCTTTTAAAATAGTTTTAAAAATCCTGAGGTTTTGGGTGTGGGGCGATGGGAACCACAATTGCTATCTTTCCTTTGTTATGTTTGTATGGGATTCAGTCAGTTCAAAATAAACATGCTGGACAGGGGTCACAGTCTGTGAATCCAGCTAGAGCTTAGATGTGAGCTTGGTGTTGCCAGGATGTAATCAGTTCTGTGTATTCATCACAGCAGCAATGTGGGCTCTCTTAAGTTGACATGGGAAGTCACGAGTGGAAAACAGAGCAGTGGAGAAGTCCAGAATAAAGACGAGTGGTGCGGGCTGCTGCCCCCCACCTCACTTTCTGCCCATGCACCAGATGATTCTTAAATGGAAAACATACAGCGAGGGTAAGTAGGTATTTTGTCTATCCGTAGCACTTAGAAACACAAGAAGAGTAACACACAGGTGAGTTTATTGTCAAGATAAACCAAACAGACTGTCTACTACAAAGAAACAAAGCTAACAAAATCAAGCGAGATTTGGTCATATTTTACACATTGACATAAAAGCATGAGGTTGTTTTCTTTTTTCCTGTTATTTCTTGAATGTTGGTCCTGTTCCTTCATGACATTAGTTCTTTGTAAATTTTTTTCCTTCTCTGCTCTCCTATAAGCAGCTAAGTGCTAGGCAAAATTTCTGTATTCTCAGAAGCTTCATCACATCAGCCATTAAAACCTTTCTGGTTTTAATGGCCATCTGAACTCTCTCTTTGCAGTTTCTGTTACTACTTAATTAGGTTCAAAATAAGTAAAAAAGCGTTTGGGGTTTTTTTTTGGCCTGAGATCATCTAGTTATCAGTTTCTTACATTTAATCTCACCTGACCAGATGGGATGAGATTTTGAGGCCCTCAAAACTATGTAAATGGCACATTTGCAACCATGGAAACTGTAAAGCACAATTGTAGTGCACAGTGTCCTGCTAAAACTTTTAGGCAATTTCATCTACAAAGAGGCTTTGGGAGGATCTAGATTTTGCCCTCAGGGACATGTTGCAATAATGAACTTAACTGCTAAGATGGCCCCTACTACTCTTGTTAGATGCTATCTCATCTTATCTTGCTCTTACCCGAGAGCTCAGCACTGTAGCACCAGTATCTTTATGCTTACAAAACAGGAATTGAGAACAAGGTGTTAAGAAAATTCTAACAAACCAGACCTTTCCTCTTCAATCTCTCCAATAATTGTATCTTCATGACTCTTCATACAAAAGACTCACAGTGTGTTTTATGTACCCAGTACATCATGTATCCCTCAAGGTCTTCACAGTTTTTCCTGCCAAGACACATTTTATGTTAGTCATGAAAGGCTACATAAGCTTTCTTTCACCTGTACCCTGGTGCAATACACAATTGCATTACTGTAAAGAAGCACAGAATTATGCCTCTGAGAGGAGCAATTAATTTCCTCCTTTCCGCTTGTCCAGAGGAGAGAGCAAACTGCCAGTTGTTACCTGTTTCTGTCCATCTCCTCTAGGAGAAAAAGGAGCATGGCAAAAAAACTCTCCCTTCCTCCTGGTCTGAATACCTGTGGGGCATTCTCCTTTCCCTCACCCAACATGCTGATTTTGTGAACCAAGAAACAAGGTTGTCTATTATCTAAGTACTAAACAAAGTTATTACTCGATTTTTCTAAAGACAGTTCCATGAAAATTAATACTGCAACCATACAGTTATTTCTGTTTGCTTTGTATCAGTCCTCTTCTGCATCATATTCCATTTTTAGTAAATTAACATTATGATATCACCCCTGAATTCACTTGCATTTTGCTTATTCTCCCTTTCTGTTTCTGCAGAACTTTGGTAAGTAATTATGCTGGCTAAGGTTTTTTCAAAGGAAAAAGAGTAAATTGTTTTCTGCATAAATGCACATATCTGGTTTTGTTTATCTTGATGTCAGAGTAACGTTGCCATCATGGGGATAAATTTACATGTGTCTGATTATTCCAAGACAATGAGAGACTAGAGCTGAGGAAGCTGGTATTCATGACTCTTTGTGTCTGCAATATCATTCAAGTTAATAATCTATCTGGTTTTAAAACATGCAACAGAGGATCACAGGATAAAAAATAAATTACCCATTCTGTTTCTTACACAGATCAAATCCTGGATGTTCATTCAGGGATTCATATTGTAAGATGTGGCTACATCCTCCCCTGTGGGACTTCTCTCTGATCACTCACTGAGCAGTAGGTAAATACATAAGATTCAAAAAGGGAGAAATGCTTGTCCTTCATTTCTGTCACCAGAAATCCTGCCACTAAGTCTTGTGGGGTCAGGACACTGTGGCTGGCTCTTCACAATACTTAAGTGCATATTTTTTTTCCTATTAATTAAAAAAAAAAATCAATTTGATTGGATTGAAATTGCTGAAGTTAGGATAACTCAGAGGGAAATTTGGCCTCGTCCTTTTTATTCTGAAGTTGATGCAGGCTAAGTGCAACCTGCAGCTGGGAAAAGCTCCACTCATTGAGAGAAGTGATGCATCTTTCTCCGTCAGTGGCCACAAACTGCAGTATCAGAGGAAGGCATAACCCCAACCCCCCCCACTGGACGGTTATGCGCAATATATCTATTGGAGGCATTACTGAAAGATTTTGCAGTCCCACACATTTAATGATTAATGTATGTTCAAAAACAAAAGAGCATCTATTCATATCTCTTTACATACATTTTTATCCTAATGTAATTAAGGTAATAAAAATGTCAGGTTCAAAAAGAAAGCATATTTTGCTCTTGGCCCTTATTTCACATTTGGCAATGAGTTGAGTAGTTTAATTATATGTTGTGTAAAGGATTATAAATGATTTTTTACATTTTCATTAGCAAGCCTTCTATTCGTGTATTACAAAAAGCCTGAAATACCTTCCATATCCTTATTTTATCTACCTCTTATATATCTTTCTAATACGTTTCTGTCTGAACAGAATTACTTCAGTCTCTTCACATTACAGGGAAGCTTTCCTAGCTCTCTAAGCTCTTCTCAAAACTGGAGTGCCTGTTGTGTCTCTTGGAAGCATTGTCCCAGGAGAAGAGAGCCTGTAAAATTCTGTCTGCTGAGAGGATTCATTCTGCCAATGTGAAATTAATTTAGTTATTGCTTCTAGTCTCAATTTTTAGAAGAGTGTTATCAGTAACTAGGTCTATAAACAGCTCTTCTCTCACCTTGAACTACCTTACTCAATGGATATATAGTTTGGAGCAAATTCTTCCTTCTGTATAATAGTCAGTTTCTCTTGCATCCATCTTTCTGATGGTTAGATAGAGAAATAGATTTCAAGCCTTTTCAATAAGTAATAGCATTGGCCATATTATTAATCATGAGTGCAGACAGAAATTAATAATCAGTATTTAAACTGAAAAGACTAAAGAAAGTTCCTGGATTAAGAACAGTCTAAATTGATTAGAATAAATGTAATTATTAAAAGATATTGTATCGGTTTCCCAGCTGCTGTAAATCAGGATAGTTGAAATGTAATCATCAATGACCACAAATTATAACAAAACCTGAGAACATAGTAAGATTCAAAGAAGTCAGACAAAAATGTAACACTGGTTTCCATTGCACTTTGTCACCGAGTGTAGGTTAAAGGTCTTGGCTGCTGTAAATAATATTCCATTATTCCTTATTTTTAAGGTAGTTGAATGAGGGAAAGAAGGTGGGCTGAAAAACTTGCTGTTGTAAGGAAATTGTTTCTTGGTTACTTGGTACCACAATAATTGTTGCATCTTTTTAATTTAATAAAACATGTTCCACCTTTCTTAATGAGATGCAAATGAGGGTGATATCATGAGACACAAGAAACTAGATGCAGACTTGTCATTCTTTTAAAATACAGGCAGTATAGAAACACATGAAAATAGCTGCAAACTGTTATATGAGACAATGCTGGAATATTCGCTCCACTGCATGATGGCCGTAATCTTGCACCTACCAGTCTTCAGCCACAGGATTGTTGCTCTTAGGGCTACATTTCTGACTTTGGGTATCTGCCAATTTTTGCTGAAATGTTTATCATGTCATTATGATCAGTCTTTAACAAATGTTTTCTCTATAGTAATTATTACTTCTACAGCAACTCCATTTGCCTGCAGTATTCAGGGTCCTTGTAATGAAGACCACCTTAAGAGAAGTTCTGGTAAGTACATCTCACTTTTTCTAGCTCCCTTTTCTGTTGTTTTGTTGTTTTTTTTTTGTAGTTGCCTTCTGTTGAGGTTCACTGAAGATAGATCTTTATCAGTTTCTTTCTTTGGTGGTTATATTAGGCTTCTGGTTTCCCTCGTACCTGACGTGGATGTTCCAATCCTCCATAGGATGATGTTCACAGAATGGAAACAGGATGAAGACAGTCATAGTTTAAAACAGCTCTTGTCTCAGAAGAATCCCACTGATGATAGTGGAAGTTCTGCAATCATAAGGACTACAGGGTTACCAAATATATACGGACAGCTTCACAATACCATTTTTGTTTAGAACTACCTGAAAATAAAGATTACAGCACACAAAAATCCATTCATAAATGGACTCTTCGCATAAGAGCCTTTGTTTAAACAACAGATTATTTTCTTCTGTTCATGACTTGAATTAATCTCAGTCAGAGGGAGTTGAGGGTGCAGGTTTTCCAAAGTATTTTAAGCATATAGGTAATGCTCAAGCAAACATACAGGTCTGTTTGCATGGGTGTGTCCCACTGACATGTATGGGTAAACCTACCCCACAAATATAAAGAACTCAGGGAGACAAAATGGATGAAGCTCTGGCTGTGTTAAAAGCAAGAGGTTTTTTGCATTGAAGTTCTTTCCCTTGTCTTCAGTGAGGACAGGCTTTCTTTCAACTTCTTTTTTTTTTTTTCTTTCATGTTTATCATCTGTTGGAACAAGGTCTCTTATTTTCCCAGAACATCAAAATCCCCAATTCAAAAATACTTAATAAAAATCAATATTAGTGACTAATATTAACAGCAAAAAACACATCTAACTAAAAGATGAGACTCAATACTCACCGTAATTCAAATAATGATGCTTCTATTAATGTATCATTCATAGTAGCTGATTTTTCATTTCCTAAATGGTCGAAGGATAGCACGGGAAAGTCAGTACCTCTCTAATTCTCTCTCAATTAAAACTATTTTACTGTCTGTAAATAAATAAATATCCATTAGTCCATATAGAGAATTGTTCAGTGGCTTGGTGCATATAGCCATAAAGTGGTTTCAAATCCCTAACTCTGTGGCAAGTTAATTGTTTTTACAAAGTGGCACAGGTCCAACAAGCTGCTGAATATTTCCACCATGAGATGAAAAGTGCCTTACTTCAGTGTGGCCGGTAGCCTCATGGCCAGGATGCATTCTGAGCAGGGAGAAGAGCTAAGTTGACGTGTATCCAGTAAATCAAACAGTTTGGAGGGCTTCAGTCCACATTTTCAAGACCTTAGGGATGCATCCTAATAATCCAGCTGTCAATTAAGATATTTCTCAGTTCCAGGCCTTTACCGAGGAAAAGTAGTTTCATCTACATATTGCTGTCCTTCCTACAGATATTAGCCCTAAATTTGTACATCTATCCTGGAACAAAATTATACTTGGTGTTGATAATTTTTTCCTTCAAAGTCACATTCTTCAGTCTTGGTGTCTGGGAGAGTTTATTGAAGACTGCAGTTAGACTGTCATGGAAATCCAACTCCTTTAAATTCTAGCCCTAACAAGCTAGCCTAACAGCAAAGCAGGCAGAGGTGTAATATTTTTCAGGCTGAACAAATTAGTAGTTATCACAGATAATTGCTGTTCATAGTAGTCATCAGTAATGACTGTTTTCTCAACAGCCATAGATCTCCCACATCTTCAAGGCAGTTTATGTGACTATCAAGCAGTGTAACGTCTTTCAAGGTCAGACTTAGTGGCTGAACTGCGTTGGAGGTCTCTTCAGGTTCTGGATTTAATCAGTCAATTGTTTTTTCACACCAGGAGGGAGTTTTCCCAAAACAACCTAGAATAACCCAGAATAATTCCTTCCTGACAGCCTCAGATTTGGTTGCATATTTGGTAATTCAGCATCTGTTCCTGAATTTGTCACAATAACAGCCTGTTTGCAAAGGCCAAGAATGAGTCCTTGTCTCCACATTCATGATTTTAGACTGGCAAACCATGAGTTGTGTCAAAGACCAGAAGCTTTGGATACCTGCAGGCTGGATCTTCTTCTTGTCACCATCCCTGAGGGTGTTTAAGGAAAGGTTAGATATGGTACTTAGGGACGTGGTTTGGTGGGTAATAGGTGGTGGGGGGATGGTTGGACTAGATGATCCTTGAGGTCACTTCCAACCTTAATGATTCTATTCTATTCTATTCTAACAATGGGATCCTTAATTGGACCAAATGGCTAATATTTGCTAAGTGCAGGTATGTTGTCACGGATCTTTGTCTGTGCACCAGACACTAATTGCACTTGGATAGGTATTTTTCAAAAAATCAAGCTGCAGTCCATCGCTTGTCCTATAAATTCTCAGGCCTACAGATGAATCCCTAGTGGCATGGTCTCTGACAAGTCTCTAGAGGCTTTCAGTCATAGCCTAACAGTGACTTGGCATTCGCTTCTTTCCCATGCACCAGATTTACTCCAGAATGATTCAATACACTTTCTCCTGCAAACCTGCAGCTAAGATAGTATTTTCATTTGCATTAAGCCCCCACTTTTCCAATTACAAATGACAGGACAACAACTTCATATTGAAATAATAATTCAATTAGAACCACATAGGTTTAACATTGAAATAAATGAAAGCAAAATCAGATGCATGATCATCTGCATATGACTCTGCCATTCAGCCACGATTCTCTCTGAGAGCAGTTGTCTCCAAACATTTGTGATTGTACACCCTCAGTATATGTATACTTATTTATAAAGTACATAAATGTGCTACTGTACTAATATAATATGCACATTATAAAATGCACATAAACAAAAAATTTAAAAGGGGTACAATAATGAAAAAATAAAGATATGTTAAGACATTATTGTATTTGTTATTTGTACCATTATTTATTAATGGTACAAAACATTTTCTTCACCCATCCCAACAGACTGTCATGTGTATTCCCTGAGGTACACGCACGCCGCTTCGAAGACCGCTGTCCCAGATTGAAGTTCTGTCATTGCTGTTTCTTTTCCTAAGCAAAGACTGTGCCCGTGTAATTTACAAGTCACTACCAATGACAATGGTTTTCTGCATTGATGATTTAACTGTCAGGAAGTGTTCAGCAGTTTGAAATGTACAATAATGCAGCAAGCCCTGCCAGCTCTGCCGTCATAGTTTCTATAGCTAAGAGTAAATGTCTTATTTGTTGCCAAAGACCACAACATTGAGCTATTTTTTCTGCAAAGACATCATGTGTCAAACCATCGCCAACACACAATTGCATATGAAAACACAGATGACACTGTTTTGAACACTTGATAAGAACTACCTGGAAAAGTCAGAGAAAGAAAACAAATAAGGACTTGGAAGCATGAAAAAAAATCTTGTAGATAAGAGTATGAATCTTGTGAATAACATCCTCGTTCCACCAAAACGCAAAGTTCCTTTCCACTTTCTCTAGGTGAAAATTCTGCACCAAATCCAGATGTGAGCAGCTCTCTTAGTCAGATCAGCCAGGCAAGATTTCAAACAGGAACACTGTAAGTTAGATCAATGCGTATCTTTAAAAAGATAAAATATATTTTATTCCTGGAAAGAAACTGGGCTGGTGGTACACACTAGGTAACAACCTGGAAGAAAAAAAATATCCGTATTTTGAAATGAAAATGTGCTTAAATGTATTTTAGCTGACAATCAGAAACTGTCAGTCTGAGTAATATTGGAATAAAATTCAGCTGCAAGAAAGCAATCCAAATTTTGAGAATTCCATTCAGAAGTCAGCTAATGGCTATGAAAAAGAGCAAAGAAGCAGTGAAAGCTATACCAGTTCTCATAAAAAAGGGATAATGTGCAGATTAAAGTGAACTGGTAAATGTTCTGGGTTTGGCAAGTCTTTTTGTGGAGGGTTTAAAGCCCACAATTACAGCAGCAAGGCACATCCTTTAACTTCCAGTGATTCCAGGGACCTCACTGGGACTATTTGTATGCTTTGAGATAATTCCTGATTCAGCAAAATACTTGAAATAATATTGAAACTAGCAAGCATTTATATTCTTCAGTGCTGCTGAATGAAACCACATAGCTGCGTCTTTGCTTTAGGACACAGGTCAGTACTCATTTCAGTGGTGTTTCTGCCTCAGGGAAGCAGATAAATCTGTCAAATCTCTAAATCAGATCAACACATTAAATGGTGATATGGACACAAGAGGGAATTACTAGAGTGTGCAGTCTTAAACCATGGTTAGGTGAGAATGCCGCTTAAGTGTATGTGTAAAGCAGTGTTCAGAATGAACCTGCATGTGATGGTACTCCAGACAGGTATCTCTACATTTTTCTTTCATCCACCTGTGATTAGGAATCAGTTAATAGGTAAAATGCAAGAAGCCTTAGAGTATGTCATACATAATCCTCAGCAGTTCCAGGATTAAACCACTCAGTTTTGAGCTTGGCAAATAGCATTTTATAAGCTTCCTACAGAGCTTGCTGGCTCTTAGTCGTCATCCCAGTTCAGGTTAGCAATCCTAAGATTAAACTAGATCTACGCTGCTGCCTGGGCTGCAGTGAGGTATAAAGAATTGTCAGAAATGCTGCCAATACCTTCACGTGCACCTGAAAACACTGAAAGGGGTTGAAATTGATGTGGGAAGTTTCACACACTGCTTCAATTTTAATTAAAATGATCCAAGCAATGCAGTACCTGTGAAATACATTGCAATAGCTCTAAATATCAAATTAGCTGCATTTTTATTATATTCTCCAGGGACCTTTTGCTTCTTTGGGGCTTTGGGGGAGGGATTTTTCTGTTGAAGAAGTAACAAATATATTTGGAAGTAATGCATACGGGATCAGGGGAACATAGGTTAGTAAAAATATAAAGAGGAGCCTAAGCAACTGATTACACACTTTGGGAAGTCAGTTGTGCAAAGACAATAGAAAGAACAAGAACAGTTTTCACATTGTAGGAGAAACAACTTATCAGCATTTGAATGAAAGAAGTCAGTATCCTGGCTGACTCCAGCTGCTAAAGGTCATCATTTCACTGGGAACCTGCCAAATGTTCTTTACATACACAGGGTGCGAATGCTGAAAAAACTGAACGAACAAATATAAGCTATTATGATATGAAGGTCTTATGCAAGGAAGTCTTTGTAGCATAACAGAATGAGGCTGTGGAGAACTTTGTCGCTAAATTATTGGTCACTCAACTTTTTAATAGCCTGGTCAAGGTTTTATGTTATATGCTTTTTATAGCTAGAGTTGAAAGAAGTACAATAAAAATTATTGTCTGGAATGAATATAATCCACCATCAAAGAAAGTGATAGTTTAAAGAACAATCCTGACTTTAAAAGGGAAATGATGGAATGACTCTGTCTAGGTTATAGTGGTCATATGGTATATACGCAAGTGTCAGAGCTTGTGAGGAAAAACCAGACAAATCATAGCAATCTCTGCTCCAGAAACTCTTTCTGCTCACACTTAGTACGTTTCTCCTTCCCATAGGCATAGAGGTCAAACACTGCAGAGTCTGGCTATGTGGAGGGAACAAGGGACACACATGTACTCTCAAAGATCATGTTCCCTCAGCAAGTCAGACTGGGTTTGATAAATGGCCAAAAATTGGACAGAAATATGTCTAATCAATTTTTAGTGTAGCCAAATATATCCACTGTTTATCACTCTGAGATATGGGATCACACTTGATATGAAATAAAACACACATTTTTGCAAATGCTGCATATTTATGGGCTGGGAATTTTATTAACATCAGGAGGAAAAAAATCAGGCTAACATAGAGTATGTTTGAAAATATTTCCCTAATGGAAAGAAAGTAGTAACAGAACAAGTAAGCATTTAAACATATTTAATTACTGTGTCAGTTATTATTTTCTATTAATAATTTAAACAGTCTGGGGAGCATCAGCCATTGATAGCACCCAGCTCTGCAACCACATACAGTAAGGACCAAGGCAGGCAGCTCACACTGTTTGTTCTATTTTAATTAAACGGGAATGCTCTTGGGCACTGAAGTGACACGTGTGAAAAGGCCCGCGGCTATGCTAACACACTCTCTTAGCACCTGGAAGATGGTAGTTGCACCCAATGCGTCTTTTAGTAACCGTCCCAAAGAAGGCACAGGAATTGAGTGGAAGTGGCAAACGGCTGGAGCTGAAGGCCTCCCAGGGAAAGCTCCAGCAGTCACAAGGGGAGATACGCCGGTGCATGGGCGCGTTTGGGCTACTGCTTAGCAATTTTGGAAGCTGTAAACTGCAGTAGTAGATGTAGTTGCAGAATTCAGGTGTATTGTTAGACTTATAATTTGATTTCTGATATGACACACACCACAGAGACATGTGTATGTGCAAATCCGAACAATTACAATCGCACACTTGAAGAATCTTTTGTGATAAACAGTCTCTAGAAGAAGGACTGCTCCTTTACCTAAACAGATATAGATTTCGTATAATTCTAAATTTCGATAATCTGTTTTGCTTCCACACCCAGATTTACTTTTTCTTCATTTTGTTTGATGTTGGCACCAAACTAGACTGCAGTTACCAGCCTTTGGCATAGGATTGCTGATATTGGATATCGCTGAAATTAGCAATATCCATAAAATGAGAAAATGTGCAACAGGTAGTTATGCAGGATTTTCAGACCTTGAAAGGGCACGTTTGGCAGTAGTAAAGAAAGATTTTTTCCACAGGTTGATAAAATTAAGTCCCACAGGAATTTCTCGTCATTTTAGCTTGGTCTTCTATATAGCACAGGCCGTTTTATTTCTGCCAATTACTCTTACACTGATCCAAATAATTTATTATCACATCCTGATTTGAAGGCATTCGGTCATTTTAAAAAAAGACCTTGATACTTTGTTCCAACATTTTACACCTTCATTGTTAAAGCCCTGGCGTAGTCAGTAGAATGGTGGATTCAATCACTGACTATTTATGGAGGCATGGAATTAACACTTCTCCAAGATTTTCTGAGGGTTGGGCATGCGAAAATCGGGGTAATTGGAGTAAGATAGAGGGATAGTTGAACCTCACGAGAGAAAAACTGAAAAATTATAAAGGAAAGGGAGTAATATACAAGTTGCTGGGAATGTGTTTGGAAGCAGCACATCAGTATAAAAATTGCAAAGAGAAGGAAATGAGAACGTTACAAGATGAGGTTGAACAAAGAAAGTGACAAGAAATGCTGTTATCTCTGCAAATAGAACAGTATTAGAAACAACTGGGGGAGGAAAAGGAAAAGCAAAAAAGAATAGATGACAAACTAGAATTCATGATACCTCAGGCCCCTATCCCCCAGATCCTGTAAAGATCCATAAGTTAATTGTATCCCCGGAAAATAAAGATGGAGATACATGGGGGGATCCTGATCAGGAATTTAGCAATGAGAGTAGTAAAAAGAGTGATTTAGATGAATTGGAGTTTAACATGGCCCCTATTATTAAATCTGAAGTGTCCGTAGGGCCCCAGGGGACTAACCAAAGAAATACTACAAGAACTATTTTGTTGGACTCCCTTCAGCTGGCTAATTTGCAAGAAAAATATGCATGGAAGCCTGGCAAGATCAAAACTGAGTATCTGTGGCATGTCTCCTTAACTGGAGGAGATCGTATTAGGTTAAATCAAGATAAAGTGGATGGCTTTTGGGCACCAGAAGTATTTTTAACAGGGGGACCAGACCCTAACCATGCACTGCATTCTATCATGCACCGAATAGCTTATTGGGCAGGGAGCATAAATCCTTGGGAATGAGGAGAACCCACAGCTATCCCTATATGATCATTATGTGAACTTTCTACTGCTGTTACAAACGCAGTGTGCATTCAAGCTATGAACGACAGGAGTGAACATGCCATCTACCCTGACTAAGCTCCCATAGACCCTGAGGCCATAAAGCCACTATTGCAAGGAGCCTCCACTGTTTTAAAATCATAATTCATTACAAAAAGAGACAAAACAAAAGACAACAGAGGAATTAAACATTATTTTAGCTCTTGGTGGATACATTCGAGCCACTCAGTAGCAGGGGTAACCAGCCCAGTATCTCCCCGCTGAGACTTGTGTTGTTTCTCTTTCCAGGAACAGTACCTGGGACAATAACAAAACAGCTCCCCCGGAGATTGGGTCAACTACCAGAAGAATACTTACCCTTCTTGCAGGAGTAGTCATCTCCAATGTGAACCAGAACTGGTTTAGACGTTGACAAAACTGATGCACATTTCTTTTATTTGTACTAACTACATTAGTAATTAACAGTACATTACAGTTGTAAATGTACATTAACAGTTGTAACCGTACATTAACAGTTGTAACCACGTTTAACCCCGAGTGCATGACAATGACAATCTCTAACAAAGAAAGATATACTTCTACAGATTTAGGAATCCTACACATTAACATGAACTTGGTAGAGGGAAACATGAGTATATTATGTGAAACACAACTCCCCAGACAATGAAAAGAAAATTTACTTGGCTTTCAATATAGTTTCTTCGAGAAGTGGCATAGGTATAACAGGGCTAGGAGCTGTTCAATGGGTGTTACGTTAAAAGAAAATATGGGAAGAGATGCATGTGGAGATACGATTTATCCACAAGTGAAACTGGGCTAATTTATATCAGCACAGCAAAAAGTACCTTAAACCCCACAATGCATCCTACTACCTTCAAGACACATAATAAGACTGTTGAAACTTTATCCCCACAGATTCCCGAAACTGAAGGCTATGCTATTAAGTATACAGGTCAGCAACAACTGCTATTTAATCCATCATGGTCCCTCAGGTGGGTGGAACTATCAATGCAGGTTAATATCTCTGCAATTAAACCCACCTGCTCACCATTCCTAAATGCATCCTATACAGTGTGGTTAGCTTGGTTGCACAAGTCAACCTTCACCTCTCCAAAATGAGCAAGGAGAGATGTGACTGGCATCCAGGGAACAGGATTAGGAGTATTAAGTAGTATAAACGCTGACAAATTAAGCTTGACAAGAAGTTATTTGTATAAACTAGAACATCCATTAAGATCTTCTTTGCTGGGACTAGGAACTAGTACATGGCTCTTAGCTGATATATTGCCTAAATGGAAAGAATTATTGAAAAGGACCACCAACTAATCGTAGATGCAATTTGTGTTGCCCAGAAAAATGTTTCTCTAGCTCTTAACTGTATTCTAGTTCAGTTATTGATGCAATTCACTACAGCAGTAATTATAAGGGAAGGCAATGAGGACACCTTGCTTTCTGAAACTCAAAAGGTAATTTAGGAAAATGCAACTCAATATGAAGAAGATTTCCATTCTTTGTGGTAACTAGTCAATTTCACTTTTGACACCACCAGCAATAAAGCCACAGCTTCTTCTTTTTTTTTAAACAAAATGTAATACTTCTGTGTCCACCACATACCAAATCATTGCACTGGGGATAAATTGCCATGGAAGTTTCCTTTATCCATTAGAATGTGGAGTATGGGCCTAACAAAGTGGGAACAAATGTCAGACTGTTGATGTTGACATGTATTTTATAGAAACAACAAGGACTTATTTATGAAAGTAATACCATTAAGGCCCAAGACATCTGTCTTGACACTAAAAAAAGTGCTGTCATTTTGAAATACATCCGTATAAAACCCCTGAAACTGTACTTGTATATGTTGGAAATGGATGTGTTTGCATTAGAACCCCTTGTGATTCTGTGTTTAACCCTCTATGATTCTATATTTATAGACAACATCACTGTAGATATACACAATCACTGAAACATTTGTATTTGTAATTTTACTAAGATTATGGGATGTAACTATTCAGTTCCTGTCACAACACACCAATTGATACAACCTAACTACACACTGTATCAACATTTATTGCCTACCGCCACTGGAATGAATCTCACATTGGTAAGAAAACTGTTGCAACGTGATGAGCTGGCTGAATTGCTGAAACAAGTTCAAAACAATGGACGAAAAACCTAATTACTGTCCATCATGGCACAGATGAGATACACTGTGTGCTAGAAAGAGTGGAGAAAGATGGGAACATCAGTGGTGGTAAACTCTGCTTGGATGGTCACCAATAGCAACTGGAGCTTTGAATTTGATGTTACACCCAACTGTAGTCTTGTTAATCTTTGTAGGTTTGTGTTTATTGTTAACCCTTTATTTACATGTGAAATTACATAATCCCAGCATATACTAGCTATGAGTGAACATATCAATATTAAAGAATCAGTAAATCTGACATATTATTTAGCAGCCTATCAAAAAGATGATGTCTTTACCACACTATATATTTATGGTGCAGAGGCAAGAGATGACCATACCACCACTCTGTGAGGTAACGTGGATGGACTGTAGTCATGGGGTGGATAGTGTTATGCAGCCCTCCTGTTTGAACTTGCTGAACTTTGGTCCAGGTAGATGCTCAGCAAGTAGGCCTAATCAAAGTTAATTCTATTGTGTGAGGCTATCAGTGAGAACACAGTACCAACCCCCCAAAAAATAGTTTGGCTTGAGATTGGGCTAATAAGTGGCCAAAATTGCACTAAAACCACAGAAAATCTGGCTATAAATCAACCACTGTAAATATCTGAAGGCATTGGGGCCCTATGAGGTGTCCCTCCACAGCATCTGGTTGTGTGACAGTGATCTCCCCTGGCACAGGGACACCTCTCAAGGTCACCCCTTGAGGCTGAGAGATCCCTTATCTGATAATAGACAGCCATGGCTTGGTAAGTGACATTTTCTGCACACATGTAGCATTTAAGATAAGTATAGCAAACTTATGCAATAGGATTTGTATCCCATACTGACTTTAAGAGTAGTAAATAGTATTGATGGCTAACACATCTGTACTTATTAAATATTTTACATACCTAAATTTACTGATTTAAACTCAATAAACTACTAGATCAGATCTGTCTGAGTGATCTCTGATTATTCTCCTGCAACAAGCCCATGCTTAGCATCCAGTTAGTCTCATTCCAGCTTCCATTTCTAATTTACAGCAGTTACACTTCTTCATAGAGAACAGAGTTTTTAGCTGTAGTATATTTCAGAGAAAAAAACCAGACTGGATTGTAGTAACTTTCAGAGTAATTACCTGTCCCACTTTGGAAAAAAAAACCTCTCTAAAATTTTTGGAATATTTTTTTCACTATACTTCTCCCTTTAAGAGTCATGTTCACTAAGAGGTATTTCTACACCTGTTCATAAGTACTCAGCTGCTTCCTCTAATTCATTGTTTGAATACTAAAGTATAAACTCATTTTTAAAATTAAAACATTCAAAATCACTTTTTCTTTTCAAGGAAAATCAAGACCTAGCATATTTTCAACCTTAACAAAGCCTTTTCCAGTCTGTGATGCTATATATTCACACTGGCTGGATATGATAAATGCAGATTTGATACACAGCACCCCTTAAAACATTTCCTAAAGTGCTACAATGTTCAGTAATTCAGTTATGCTGATTCCACTGCAAAGCAGAGGCTTTTGCGTCATGTGCTGGTTTTGGCTGCAACAGAGTTAATTTTCTTCATAGTAGTTATTATTGGGCTATGTTTTGGATTTATGCTGGAAACTGTTGATAACATAGGGATGTTTTTATTGTACAGAGATATTTTGGTTATGGTTGAGCAGGGCTTACACAGAGCCAAGGCCTTTTCTGCTCCTCACACCACCCCACCAGCAAGTGGGCTGGGAGTGCAGGAGTTGGGAGGGGACACAGCCAGGACACTGACCCCAACTGACCAAAGGGATATTCCACACAATGTGGTGTCATTCTGAGCATATAAGGGGCTGGGGGAAGAAGAAGGATGAAAGGGCAGCACTCAAAGTGATGGCGTTTGTCTTCCCAAGTCACCATTACGTGTGACGGAGCCCTGCTGTCCTGGGGATGGCTGAACCCCTGCCTGCCATGGGCAGTGGGGAATTAATTCCTTGTTTTGCCTTGCTTGTGCACAGCTTTTGCTTTACCTGTTAAACTGCCTTCATCTCAACCCAGGAGTCTTCTTACTTTCACTCCTCTGATTCTCTCCCCCATCGCAATGTGGGGGAGTGAGCGAGTGGCTGCGCGGGGCTCAGCTGCTGGACAGGTTTAAACAACAGGTCATATGCAGAGTACTGGGCATCTGAGACAATTCCAGAACTGGTATGGTGAGGAAAAGCCAAGGATTTGTCTGCAGTTAGCCTCAGCAGTATGTTACATTACCCCTTTCTTTTTTCTTTCCATGGTGATTTTAGCTGTAATATATGGTTTTGCCCTCTCCTCCCAGGTGAAACTTTTTTGTTTTGTCCAACAGACCTTAGTTTTATTGTGGGTGATGCTCCGTGCACTTTTTCCTAAGCGACAAAGCAGGCCTAAGTGCTTCCAGTCTCTGACTACTCATTCCTACCTCATACCACAAGGCATCATTCATCAGCTGTTTGCACAGTTTAGTGCAGTCCCACTGCAAACTGAATCTCCAGTATGAAAAAAAGAATAAATAAGCAGCAACATTTTGGGGGAAACTTCCTTCCCATGGCCAAGGGTGCAGCTCAGCTCATGCAGTCTGGCATTGCCAAAAATGAGCTGATGACAAATTGCAATGTAGAAATAAGAACATGCATCCACAAGTAAAGCAGAGGGAAAAATTTTATACCAGCTGGGATATACTTGGGAAAATAACTGCAACTATGTCCTCAGTCCGTAGTTCCATGACACTGTGAGTCTGGCTTTAGGGTTCCCAGTACCAGAACAAAATCACTACCATGACATAACACAAAAGCACCGATCCAGCACAAATTCATTGCAGCTTGAGATGTTTTCACACATGTTTTGATGGGCTGACTTTGTATCATGAACCAAGTATCATCTGACCTCCTATATCTGGCTTTTGGCATAAAACCAGTCATGAATTTCACAGTGTTCTCCACCTAAAGCAACATAAACACAGCTATAAACTGCATGCTTGACTTAGATCAATTTCTTGTAAATGAGTGATTCAGTAATGTGTTAATTTGATATTGATGACTCTGAAACTATGGCCTCACTCTGAAGTGAGACAGTTCAAAACAACAGTCATTAAAGACGTGTCAGCGGTGCAATTATCTCACTATCTTGCCAACTCTGATAGCTGATGTGAATTTCCAGCAAAAACTGGAAAAAGCTCCCATTATACAGAGCGTAGCACTGCAGGGTGATGATCGGGTCAACTATCACCTCTTTACCTATATGCACGTACTATACCTAGAATATTCACACTTTTGCCTCCTCAAGTACAGGTTGCGTGTAATAAACTGGAACTTTTATTTGAGTCAGGGATTGTGTAAGCAAAACCATGTCCTGCTCCACTCCTTCTACCCTCTTTGAGCACTAATTTAAGTAACAGATTCCTCGTAACTTGATAAAGAATTCTGTAATCTTTTTCTGATAACTGTTGTTCACATCACCCATGAAAGGTTGTGCAGTGGTTGAAGGAAGTTTTCCAGCTACACACTCTTCTCACAGCCCTCACAGGAAGATCAGACCAAGGATTCTACTAATGTAGTGGCTTACCATAAAGAAAGTACGTAAGATTCCATCAGTATCCCGTTCCTTTGTAACCAAAAAGGTTACTCAGAGAACAAAAACAACAACAACAAAAATCAGAAATATGAAACAGATACCCTCCTCCCCATGTATTATAATGAAAAACTCTGGAGTCACACCTCATGAAACACCACTGCAGTCTGTACTCCGTTCCACAGCAAAGTGCAGATGGTCAGTATAAGGGACTAGAGATATGCCTTGACATTGTCGACAGACCCGTGCCCCCTCTTTCCTCGCTCTCTCTCTCTCCCACCATGAAACCTCATCACCACAGCAACCAAGTGAATTCCACTTGTCAGGAATGGAATTGGGCTTGGAATCTCCAAGCATACAGCCCAAGTCCTCTGCATATACACCTGGGTCCAGAGTCAACTGAAGGACAAAGTATGGGGCTTGCTCAGACCCTCTAGAACTTTCGAGAACCCTCTGGAGACAGTAATAAGCATGCACGACACCACCAGGTGGAAGGTGTGGCCATGACAAAAATTTATTGCCTATGCCATGAGACAACACTACAAAAAGACAAGCCCAGCTAGTACAAAGGACAAGAAGAAAAGAACAGGAACATTTACCCACCAGACCTGAAGATATTGAACTGACAGGACGCTGCAGATTCGTGATGGTAGGTATTGTAATCTCCCTCTCTCTCTCTCTCTCTCTTTCTCTTTTCCACTCTTTTCCCTCTTTCTCCCCACATTTGTCTCATACACTTGTTGTAGGCCCAGTAAAGTGACTTGGCATTTGACTCCATTTTGAGTCTTAATTCTGTTTCCGAGAATGCAAAGACCTGGTCACGATAAAACACCTAACTGGGCATCACTCAGGAGTTAAGCCCAGCTGCCTCCAGCCACCCAGAGTGATCTGAGGTCGGTTGGAAGGCAAGGGGGTTTAACCTTTGCCAAATTAGTCTATCTAGCTGTGGATCATGACAGTCAGATGTGCCCAAGTCTTCACTGATGGATTTCCAAAAAACTAATGACACTCCACTGGAAGAGCACAAAAGGAGTCAGCAGCCTGCAATACTGAACACAGCTGGGAAAAAGTTCACTGTCTGTTTCAGGAGTCCATTTCCACAGAAGAAGAACACAAAGGAAAAACAGGTATCAGGAATATCTTGTTTTGCTGTGATGAAATTATTCTTCATACATACAAACCAGTGTTGCCAGCATAGACAGCATGATGGTGTGTTTATGGATCTTCTCCTCAGTGTTAACAGTATAGCATGTTGTGTACAATATGACATTAGCTGTTCTTTAAAATCTGGGTTTTCACTGTAGTGCTGTAATAATAGAGTCTATCAGTTCTGTCTACCTCCCATCATGTTCCATTAGTATGTCCCCTCAGACTACCCAGTTCTGTGAATTTTCCCCATGTGTCTTATATGTGATTATGCTTGACCGCTTATTCCTAAATATCCACCACAGTTTATTTCATCTATCTGGCCTAGTTTGTTTCTCTGGGTTAAGCAAAAATAGCTTCTAATCGCATTGGTCACTCAATGAATTATGAAAAGCTTACTCATCTATTCCTCAGAACATATGTACACTTCCTCTGTCATTTTGTGGGTTTTAGTGCAGTGCATTTCAATGTCACTCAAATCTGCAAAGATCAGGGAATGCTTATTAAGATATTTTTCTCTAGTGTCTATACACTCCTGCTATGAATTTAAAGAAAAAGCTAACCTTTAAAAATAGAATATTTACAAATGAAGGGAATATTATTTGCATTTGGTTTATGGATGATTCACAAAAGCAATGCTTTTTGAGTCTGGACTTTTATTATAGCAAGCACACTCTGAATTCGAGTTCTTCTGACTTTCCTCCAAATATTTAAAACCTGCTGTAGTCCAGCAACATCTGCAAACTTTCAAATTATCATCTTTATTTCACTATGCAGGCCATTAATGAAATTCTTCAAAAGAAGCTTGCTCTAGACAGACTCAAGCAGTACTCCTGAAATGACCTCCCAGGCTGAGAGTACACCACTGTGAATCACATTGTGTTTCCCCACTGGATGGCTACTTTATTTCATTTGGAACACATTTCTTCAGTTTGCAAATGAGAATGTCATGCAGGACAGTGACAGAAGTCTTACTGAAGCCAGTATATCATATATACTGCTCTTCATTTACTAGACTGGTTCTCCTACCAGAAAAGGAAATTATATTGGCTTCCACTATTTGATCTTGACAAATCTACATTGAATACTTTAATCTGCTTATTATCCCACAGATGCTCATAAAATTGGCCATTCTAGCATTTTAACCAATACTGACATTAGGCTGACACACCTATAGTCCCCAAGTTCTTCCCTGATCCTTTCAAGGTACGTGCCATATTTGCTTTATCCTTTCCAGATTAAAACTGACAATCTCTACCAATTCCAAAGTTGCTCAGGATTTGTTCAACAAACCAAACTGAGTTTCACCAGCCCTTGCAACTTGTAGTCATACAACATATACACATACTTTATTTTCCTTTGTGTTATGGTCTGTTTAAGTTTATTAACTGAGTGATGATAAATGCTCTTTGAGAGAATATTTCATCCTTTTCTGCACCCACGATTGTTTAACCACGACTCCCCTCTACAGAATAGGTCCATCTGTTCCTTTCTCTTACAGAAAAATGTTTCTTGATTAATTTTTTTTTTTTTGTGTGTGTGTGTGTGTGTGTCATTTACTCTCAAGTTCAGTCTTTTTAATTTTGTCCTTGAATACTGTGTCAAGTTCTGGGCTCCCCAGTTCAAGAAAGACAGGGAACTACTGGAGAGAATCCAGCGAAGGATTACCAAGATGATTAGGGGAGGGGAGCATCTCTGGTATGAGGAAAGGCAGAGAGAGCTGGGTCTGTTTATCTTGGAGAAGAGAAGACTGAGAGGGGATCACAACAATGCTTATAAATATCTAAAGGGTGGATGTCTAGAAGAAGAGGCTAAACTCTTCTCAATGGTGCCCAGTGACAGGACAAGGGGCAACCAGCACAAGCTGGAACACAGGAAGTTCCATCTCAACAGGAGAAGAAATTTCTTTACCCTGAGGGTGATGGAGCACTGGACAGGCTGCCCAGAGAGGCTGTGGAGTCTCCTTCTCTGGATACATTCAGAACCCGCCTGGATGTGATCCTGTGCAACCTGCTCTGGGTGATCCTGCTCCAGCAGGGGGATTGGACTAGATGATCTTCAGAGGTCCCTTCCAACCTCCGCCATTCAGTGAATCTGTGAATCTGTGCTTGCTTGTCCATTAAGGAATGACCCATGCAGCCATATTAGTCCCTTTTTGTACTACCCAAATTTTATTCACAGCAGGTCAGTTTGCTATCCTGATTTCAATACAGTTTCTTTCCCTGATTACTCTCTCTCACATATTCCTTGAAATTGTCACTCTAAGCCCCCACTCACCAGTTCTTTCCATTCATTCAGGTGTCCTTTTAGGAACATAAGAAAAGGTGAATTATGTTCTATATTAAAGTACTCCCAATTTCCAAAGTAGTAGAGGCCTTTTTATACCTGCCTTGGTACTCTTATTTCTTCATGCACAGTTATGACTACTAAATATGCAAATCTAAGCAGTTTCCTCTTGCTATTTAGTACCTTTTTTCTCTAAGGCATTTTCACTTTCTTCAATAGTATTGTTATTCTCATTAGTTCTCTGATATAACATATTAGCAAACACCTCCTGCTATTTTTTTCTAATTGATTCCTCCTAGATAAGACTCCAGCCACCAATTCAGAATAGCATCGCATTCATTTAGGACCGTGCATGGGAAGAAAACAAATTCAGAGAAGAAATTATATTACCCTGTCTCAAGCAATCACAGATTATTCCAGCCAGAAGGTAATAGATCTGTAGTCTATGGGTTACTTATGCATTATACTAGAAATTAGGTGAACAATCATGACTGATAGGCAAGATGCGCTGGTGCTGTCAGATAGGCAATATTTCTCATGTCTGCCTGCTTGCATTTGTGTGAAATGAAGCTTCATTTGGTAGGATGAGTGAAGACCGAGCTGATTCATGAGTCATCAGGCAGGTTTACTTCAGAGGAGGTAGTGCTATCAAGGCAGCAAGGTTAGGGCAGTAAGCGTTCTGGTTTTCTTCTGACAACACACATCTCACAACACCCAAAGGAAGTCAGCTGTGGCAACTTGCTCAGGACTACTACACATTTCAGCTATATGGAGACATTATATTAGTATTTTGGTTAGCAGTGGATTTTCTGAAAAAATCCATATATATTTTTATGTCTATCTCTATCTCTATCATCTATATCTATATCTATCTATCTATCTTCTGCAAAACTAAATTGAACATTAGCAGCAACCAAGTTTTACCTCACATAGAATCATAGAATCATTAAGGTTGGAAAGGACCTCTGAGATCATCAAGTCCAACCGTCAACCTAACACCACCATGCCTACTAGATCATGTCCTGGAGTGCCACGCCTACGCATTTTTTTAATGTCTCCAGGGACAGTGATTCAACTACCTCTCTGGGAAGTCCATTCCAATACCTCACTACTCTTTCCAAGCTAAACCTCCCCTGGCGCAGCTTGAGGCCATTCCCTGTTGTCCTATCACTTGCTACTTGGGAGAAGAGACCAACACCCTTCTCACCACAACCTCCTTTCAGGTAGTTGTAGAGAGCGATCAGGTCTCCCCTCAGCCTCCTCTTCTCCAGGCTAAACAACCCCAGTTCCCTCAGTCGCTCCTCATAAGATTTATTTTCCAGTCCTATCACCAGTTTTGTTGCCCTTCTCTGGACACGCTCCAGCAGCTCAATGTTCTTCTTGTATTGAGGGGCCCAAAACTGGACACAGTACTAATGGTGCAGCCTCACCAGAGCCAAGTACAGGTGGACAATCACTTCCCTACTCCTGCTGGCCACACCATTCCTGATGCAGGCCAGGATGCCATTGGCTTTCTTGGCCACCTGGGCACACTGCTGGTTCATGTTCAGCCGGCTGTCAACCAGTACCTTCTCTGGTCCTTCTCTGCCAGGCAGCTTTCCAGCCACTCCGCCCCAAGCCCGTAGCGCTGCCCGGGGTTGTTGCGACCAAAGTGGAGGACCCGGCACTTGGCCTTGTTAAACCTCATACAGTTGGCCTTGGCCCATCGATCCAACCTGTCCAGATCTCTCTGGAGAGCCATCCTACCCTCAAGCAGACTGACACTGCCTCCCAGTTTGGTGTCATCCGCAAACTTACTGAGGGTGCACTCTATTCCCTCGCCCAGATTGTCGATAAAGATGTTGAACAGCGCCGGCCCCAAGACCGAGCCCTGGGGAACGCCGCTAGTGACCGGTCACCAACTAGATTTAACGCCATTCACGACAACTCTCTGGGCCCGTCCTTCCAACCAGTTTTCTATCCAGCCAAGAGTGTGCTGGTCTCACCTCCAAGACAGGCCAGTTGGTGAAAGCTTAAAACAGTACTTATCTCTAAGGACTTCTGGGTTCTGCTAATGCTAAAAGGATGAATTAAGACTTTATGCCTTTATGTTTTGTCTTTACACTATGTAAATCATACATGCCTAGTGTAACAGGGAAAAACATACAGACTTGTTCTCAAGTATTACAAAGGTAAATATATAATCTTAACCACCTCATACATGTAAGCCTGTGCTATACAGAGCCTGTTTCCCTTCTTGTGGTTGATTCCTACTTTGGAATCAACTACTACTAATCAACTACTACTTTGCTAAAATTCTGCCAAGTTCAAATGACAGTATTTTATGCTCCTTTTACTTTGATGCATACCACATCATGCAGAGTAGTAGAGAATTACACTTTTAAGGACCTAATCTTCATTTAAAATGTCACGATAAAGAAGATTATGTTTCAGCATTTCCTAAATGTGAATAGAAAAATGACAGTCAGAGTTCATAACTTCTGTCTGCTTCAGGGCTGTCAATCATTCCTGCTATGCAACACTTACAGGCTGTCAACAATGTCTTTTAGAGGCATCTAATCTTTGAGAAGTCTCCCTGCAATATTTACTGATTATAAAAATAATATACAACTGCAATGCTGTGCATCACATGCGGGGAACTGTGTATTCTTTAAAACAGATTTATTCAGCCATTGTGCAATCGTCTGTGCAATGGAAATCATGTTCAGCGATGAATCACTTTCTACTTGTACCATCTGTGTCTTCATAAAATCACTAAAATAATAAAAGAATTAGTCAAGATTGAAACTTTGAGCAAATAACCTGTTAGGTACAAAGATTTATTTGTCTCATTGTTTCTCTGTACTTTTCTAACTCAACAGGATACCAAACAAATAAGGTAGGTACAGCTTCTCAAAACTGTAATAAGACTTTACACAGCCAAAGACAAAGTAAACACACAACCAGACACACAACATAAAAATAAATCTGTCTTTCCATTTGTTATCCTCAAGCTTGTTAGAAATGAGTTCCATTAACACCAGAGGAGAAACTCCTTACACCGTTCCTCTTTCCTTGTCAGTACATCTGTACAACAGACAGTTTGGTGTCCTTTACAACAGGGCAGCCATTCTGTTTCTGTAGGCATGATCTCAAAGACCATGCCGATGCCACCATCCCTTTGGGAATGTTGGGCCCAAATGTTTGGCAGGACCTATTCGTTCACAGGTCTTCACTTGTGGAGACCTCAGCATGTTCCCAAGGCCTGTTACCTTGTGCCCTAGATAAACCAAACGGCAATACCGTGAGCTGGCAGTAGCTTTGGCTTGTGGGAAGAATCCTCCCCTGACCATTAGCATTTGTCAGGTATAAATTCAGAAGGAATATGCTAACTCCAGCATATCTTTATGAGACAGTTTGAGTATGAATCTTACAAGTCATACCTACTTCTGTTGAACAGATATTTTTTGCTTCTAGTACGCAGGAGTGTGTCTCTCATAAAGAGGGACATCAAGAGTGTGGGGATTTTAGGTGGGTTAAAGTAATTCTTGGAGACGTCATCTTGTGTGTCGTCTTAGTCTCTGTTCTAAGGAACACGTGACATGGCCCTTTCAGAAAAAATTCTGTCATCACAGATGTTAATTCCATGTTTAATCAAATTAGCTCAGACTAAATTATTTAAACTGTGGGAAGATGCTTGGCCTCTCTCCCCTTTTCACCCCTTGACTGCTACGTTCTTTCAGCCTTCCCCCTGTGTCCTCAACTTTGGCCTTTACCACAATCATATGGTCAACTTCATACAATTATAACCCAAGAAATCTTTGAAAGCCCAAACATGCTTGTCAGTTTTCTCATTCACAATCACCTACGTAAGCATATTTGTGGCATGGTCTTCTACAAACAAAACTTTCGGTGTTGTCTGTGATCTGAGAAGCAAGTTAATGCCTGCATGCTAATGTGTTTCATGTACTCTTCCCGTGAGAACTTCAGGGTCCATTTTTCTTTCAGTCAGGAGACCTCCCTCTCAGTGTTTGTCACTGAATGAGGTAGATTCTGTAACATCAGCAAAGGCTAACAAGTAAATTTTTGTGCCACCAGTATGTAAGAGGGCAAGGGTCTGGCATGAAGTAGAGCAGAAATCTCAATGAGATATCTGTCAGAAATATTTTATGAAAGCCTGAAAGAGCAGAGAGAAAACACAGTAAACTGCACTGAAACTTGGACAGTTAAGCATAGATAAAATTAGAAAACAAAAGGACATAAAAAAAACAACAGTTGCGTTTTCTCTGTACACAGTTCTCAGCAGTGAAAATAATTAAGTACTTTCTGCTCTAAGTAGGACTTGCTTATAGTCCTAGCAATTAAAATATTGGCTATTTTCACATTTTTACCTGTATCTACAGTACCTAATTTTGTTCTCTTTAGATCACATCTGAGTAAACTTTCCTATCATTGCAGAATTCTCATATCCATTAACAGAAATGTGATTCTGCGCATTTTCCTTTACTTGATTGAAATTCATGGCTGATATATGTTGATGTTTTCACCTCTATCTTATACAACCTGAACTCTCCTATGCTGTTGGCTGGCTGAGATTTGTAAAATTACAGAGCAAGATCTTTGAAGACAGATCTTTCTTCTGATTTCCTTCTGCTTTGCTACTGTAACTGTGGAAGTTTTTCCCCAGTGTTTCTGTTTTCAACATTTACCACAGTTCTGTTACCTTCAAAATCCAGTTACCTTTAGACAATTACAATTTGGTAAATCTAAATCAACTTACTCTCCCAAAGGTATTGGTCCACTTTCTTGATCATAAAGCCCCATAACAAACATACTGTAGCACAGCTCTGTATGAAGACAGTTTTCTGTGTATATGTAATCTTACTATATAGACAGTAAGAAAATACAGAGTCCACAATGTCTCAAAAAAAAGTTATATATTTTCTGTTTTGGCTTAAGGAAAAGATAAAAAAATCCTGACCTTGGTATTAAGCCTGGGTAAAGTCACACAGTCTTCTAGATCCAACACATTCTTATCTCTTGTAATAAAAACCATTTTTCCAATATTCAGATGTTTGTTATGACTGATGATGCCAGAAGTTGCTTAGAGTACTAGCAAGCTTTCTGGGAAAGTCCTATGGAAAGCAAAAGTGAAGAAATCAAGGAACAAATTAGAAACTCAGATCACAGAAATTACTCAAACAAGCTACTGTTTGTACTCAGGAAAGAAAGCCATCCAAAAGGATTTTATTCAAATAATTGTACTCTCTTGGATGATTGTTAAAAAACTTCTATGGCACAATCACTTTTCCATCACATTCTGTTAATATTTCATAAATTTTACTTCTGAAAGAACAAACAGAATCTGACATTAGGCTAAGTTAACTTGACGTAAACTTTTCAGAAAATGCATAACAGGAGTTTAAATGCACCAGGGTGCATGTTAGCAGAAAGGTCACCACCTTTCATAAGACCAGGAACTAAAACCCAATTACATTATTGCAATATTTTATTCTTTTTTTTATATTTCAGGTTTCACATCTACTAGAACACTGGTTCTCAATTTGGGACTTGCGAGCAGATTGAGAGGTATTAAGAATAACTTTTCCTTAATAGCTACTTGAATATGTTGAAACTCAGGGACCAAATATACCTGAAAACAAATCACATAATAGTGTGAGAATAACAGCACTAACGTATTTTCCTTGGGCAGACCTTCAGAGATTTTAGACTTCTATTCTATTCTATTCTATTCTATTCTATTCTATTCTATTCNTAGACTTCTATTCTATTCTATTCTATTCTATTCTATTCTATTCTATTCTATTCTATTCTATTCTATCTTATCCTATCCTATTCTAGTTTCTACCCCACTTTTTCATCCAGAAAGTCCCACTAACAATCTATTGCTCAAGATTCTTAACTATTTTAAAGGAAAACATATCTAAAATGTTATTTATCAAGGGCAAATCTACCTTGCAAAAAAAACCCCAGACCTGGAAAAGGTTATTTACAGAAAGCCTCCAGAGCAATGCTAACTTGCTACTGGAAGGACCTAAGCTCTCTTTGCTAACTGACCAATTTTCCTAGTGGCTACAACTTATAAGGATGTAAAAAACTACTGTAATGCAAAGGCAGCACTAGGATGTCATTTTTTATAATTTCACCTCCATGGAGAGCTGGGAATAAGTCAAGAAAAGCAGACACAGTCTTTCTAGGAGCTTTTGTACTTGCTATGGCAGTGATTCCTTTGAGAATCGGTGCATGGTGTACAAACAATACAAATTGGACAACTAGATCAAACACATCCGGCAAAGCTGAATCATCTGTGTCATATTCCATAATTTTGTAAAAAAGTAACAGAAACAACACAGCCCCAGTGCTGGAAAAAGCAGAGAACAGGGAGGGGAAGCTGAGTAGCCAAAGAAAAAAACTCTTCCTTTTATGGACAAATCCACTTTTGTCACATTATATAATGTTCATGTGATTTGCAGACTCAGGTGGCATGTCTCATGCCATATGTACCACACAACAAAGCTTTGGGCTGATCCTGCTGCTTGTCAAGCAGGTCCCAAAATGCCAAGAAAGGCTGAAACATCAACGAAATGCCAAATCCAATATAATTATTTTTAAGTGCTAAACATAGCATTTGGTGAGTTTACAGTACAACTCTTGCATGCAGCATAAAAAAAAATAAAATTGCTTAATTAATTTTAAATATAAGGTAGTCTCTTTTTCTGAGGAGAAATAAAGTCTGGCAAATTTTCTCATTAAAGCTTTTAATCAACGACCCACTGCCTGTCCAGGTCTTGTTCATGCAGCTAATGGGCAGGGACTGCCTCTGAGCGTAGGATCCGATGAAATTGCACTAGTTACACCTGCCTAAATCCAGGTTTAGACAGGTAGTGAGGAGCAAGCCTCAAACCACGACAGCTAATTAAGTTTGAATTAAGCTGTGTCTAATTAAAGCACAGATTTAGGAAGACAAGAAAGGTTTAAATTTTTTTTTCTGTAACCACCCAAATTTGCCTAGTATGGTAGATATTCTCTTGAGGGTAGCTCATACTCAGTAGAATATAAATTCCATCAGCAGCCTTCAAATGACTGTGTAAGTTTGAGTAACAATTTTCTGTATTTCAGATTTTCTTGACTATGGAAGAAAGGCAATGATTACCTTTCCAACACTGATAGATTTTAATTTTTTTCCCCCTCCAAATAAATATAAGTTGCTATGGAAAAATTGTTAATATATAATATCGAAATCTCAAATTCATAATGAAATGCAAAGAATTCCTTCTTTTTCCTGGTTATGCAGACTGAACAACCCTTCAGACATTATGATGTAGAAATTCTAACTGGATTTTTTTCTGAATCTAGGTAGAAGGCATGCTTCAAATGACTACTAGCATTTGTTCACAAGGAAACCTAAAAACCAGAAGGATAAATATTGTTTAGCACTGTCACACTTAAAATTTGTCCCTATGACAAGTGAAGTCTTTAAAAATTATTATGTGTAGCCATACATAGTATTTTCTGTATTTCTAACTGCTTATTCTCAGATCCTGGTTTTCTTTCCTGAGTATCTTTTGAGCTCAGCAACTGCAATGCAGTTGTTATCATTCTGTGAAAAATTCTGCTATGACTGGATATAATGCAGATGGATTTGCTTAAGACATTATCATTTTAGACCTACTGAACAATCTCGAAAGTATTATAAGATGTAACTAGGATCACTTCTAAAAAATTGTCATTGGAAGCAGATGTCCATCATTGCTAGCTAAGACCATTGCTGGGTACATTTAGAATGTGGCTTCATATTACTTTAATCCCAACATAAATGCAGGTTGCTACTGAAGGAGGTGATTTACATCATCCACATAACCATGATCAGCACATTCACAGCACACATGAACATTTCTTTGGTCATGAATCAGAACAGAAAAACTGATCAATCTGAAAATGAATCTTTCCAGATATCTGTTTATTTTGCAGTTTCCAGCAGGATCACTTCCCAGGCCCAGCTCACTCACCTCAACACTAAGATCTGCACAAGAAGGGGACTAGGAACAAGTGGCTGCAGGTAGAGAAAAGGGCATTTAGGTCAGATTAAAGCAACCACGAAACAACCACCTCGGAGCATAATAGTGTTGTACCTCTTTATTAGTTCTTAAATCTGTCACTTTTTAAAGGCAAATTATAGTCTGATTTACTAGATTTTGTCAAAAGTAACTCTGAACA
The DNA here is from genome assembly GCA_013399095.1 of Psophia crepitans. Taxonomy (NCBI): domain Eukaryota; kingdom Metazoa; phylum Chordata; class Aves; order Gruiformes; family Psophiidae; genus Psophia; species Psophia crepitans. The sequence goes on along the minus strand of VWZZ01007047.1, from coordinate 6,930 downwards.
AATCAAATTCTTGAGATAAGAGATTATCTTGACTGCCTAATACACTTAAAATACAATATGTTTGTGCTGGATTTTAAAATGCTATTCTGAAGAAATTAATGAATATGTATTAAAAAAGCAAACCAAAAAATTCTAGTTTTACCTGGAGGTAGATGTACACAGAGAAGAGAACCAATATAAAAATGCCCAGTGATCTTATTCTATCGAAGACCATTACAATAATAAAATAGTTTGCAACAGTTATTTTAGATGAATCATACAGAATTTCAGCGTTAATCCATTAGTGTCAAGACAAGCTGTGATGTGTACGGTTTATCAGCGTGCAGCCTATAATATCAGCACAGGGAAATCTTAATTTTAACCACAAATTTTAACATTTTTCACTGAAAAATATTTTACTCCTATGTACTACTGCCAAGTAGCCAAAACAAGATTGCATTTCTAAGTAAAAATTGTATCTACTGGCCTCCTGTTTTCTGAGCCTTTTCGAGTTTTCCCCTACTGCTCACCAAACTATAAAAAGGCCCTCATTGCAGAGGCAAATTAATTGAATAGTTGTTTATGTGTATTTTGCACAGGTAAATTACTGACTCAATTTAATTCAGTTAAACAATAATTAAAATAGATCAAGCATGTTTTTGAACCGCTCTATGTAAACTACTTTGATTTACCCTACTGCAACATTTCACATATGTGGGTAATCCAAGGGGATCTCGGGTTCTAAAGCCTGCTTCCTGTTCAACACAAAAGGACAAAATGGGGGAATTTTGTAACTGGAAGAATCAAGATTGCTGCAGTTTGAACTAAGGAATTGTGATTCACTGGTTTGAAGGGATAGACCCAAAGAGAAAAGTGAAATACATATGCAAGCATATAGACAAGACTATGCAATGTTGTATAACTGAGTTTCAGGAAAGGTCAGCATTTTTATAGGCAAATTATAGAGGTTATAATTTTCAGAAGACAGCCTCTTGTATATGATGTCCACTGAATACACCCAGCCAGGGAAATCTATTGCTAAATGCTCTCCCATATGTGGAAAATCTCCTGTTTGTGGAATTAAGAAATATTCTCAACTGCAGACCTTTGGATGCTAGCTATCTCTCTTGGGCACATTTTACATATTCTTGAAGAGAAGGGTGCAAAGACAGAATGATCAGCTCAGTAACAGAGGAAACTCTATCAGAATTTATTCTAAAAAAAATTATTATGTTACAGGTTAATACATCAAAAACAGGAAAATCCCTCAAAACTATTTGTAAAGAGTGGAAACCTGAAGAGGTGACAGGACAACCCTCTCATATCTATTTCATAGTTATTTTAGTGGAAGAAACAAATTCAGTAATTTTTATTTTACTCACTTGCCAAAGAAAAAATACATAAATATTCATTGTTGTTTCCAACATTCAGTAAAGAGCCTCACAAGACCCCTCTTGAACAGTTTTCTTCATGCAGATAGCTCAGTCTGGTTGTAGCCTGATGCCATTTCAGTCGAAAAAAATTCTCTTCTCTTAATTTGGGTATATCTTTATCACTCTTAACGAAGTGTGGCTTAAGCACAGGACTGTTAAAGTAGCAACATATGAGCTTAAAGCATATTATTACATTTTAAAACTTAAAACATGAATTCTTCAAAAATTAACATTATACGTATTTGAAATTCTGTGTAGAAGCAGGATGACTATGTTCTGATGTGTCTCCTGTTCCCACACGACATGTTCTTTAGTTCGGATGACCTATACGCACCGCAAAACTATTTTTTTTTTATTTCTTAGTCCTCAAATCAGGTTTTTATGTGGATATGCAGATAAAAGAAAGTATCTCCATGCAGCTTCCACTAGGACTTTTGGGTATAGAATTAATCTTCAATGCCTTAAATAGGCTTGATGCAAGGGCCTAGTGGAGCACTCTACCAATACAACTGAACCTCCAAAGTCTTCTTTCAGGGCAGCTTTGCAGAAAGATGCTGGAGGAAAACTGTGGTAATGGACCACAGACTCCAGTCTTCTATCATTTCATATTGTTTTAATACTGATAAAAGAACATAGCTCCTTCAGTGCCTGATGTGTACAATCCACCAGTTTTATTCTTCTGAGATCTAAATTCTGCCCTCATTGTACAGGGTCGTGGTCACTGAAGTATAAGAAAACCTGACATAGAAAAAAAGGCGAGTCTCTCCTGTGTCTATTAGCGCAACACATCTGCTCAGCTATAGAGGAGAAAGAAGGATTTAACTCCTTATCAGTCAAATGTGACCTGTGCAGAACTACATCTTACTGAATTGTACTGGGTCAGGCTAAGCTGGAGTTAATTTCCCCACAGCAGCCCTTCCAGCGCTGTGCATTGGTAGCAGCAAGGTGCTGATAACACACCAGGGTTTTGGCTACTGCCGAGCAGTGCCGGCACACGTCAAGGCTGTGTCTCCAACCCTCCTTCCACCCCTTCAGCAGTAGGCTGGGGGTGGGCAAGGTCCTGGGAGGGGACACAGCCAGGACAGCTGACCCAGACTGGCCAAACAGATATTCCATACCATGATGTCTGCTCAGCAATGGGAAGCTGAGGGAGAGGGGGAGGAATGGAAGGCATTCGGTTTTTCAACGTTTTGCCTTCCGGGGTAACCACTACGCTTTTGGAAGCCCTGCTTCCCAGGAAGTGGCCGGACATCGCCTGCTGATGGGAAGTAGAGAATAATCTTTTGTTTTTCCTTTGCTTCGCTTCCGCACGCGGCCTTGCTTTCTGCTATATTAAAACTGCCTTTACCCAAACCCATGAGTTTGGAGTCGTCCTTTTTCCATCTTATCTTTTTCCTCTCCCCTCTCTGCCCTGCTGAGGAGGGGAGTGATAGAGCGGCTTAGTGGACACCTGGCATTTAGCCAAGGTGAAACCACTACATGAATACTGGAAGAAAAGAATAAACTTTGATTTTCTGATCCCAGTTGGGTCTGTACATAAAAGTGTGGGGAGGAGGAAGTAAACCAAATAGATTTGTTACAGAAATAACTATGATATTTGTATAGACGTTTCCCTGATGAAAAACTCATTGTGATGTTCCAAATAACAGTGCATTGAACACAATGGACTCTACCAAGACAAAAAATGTATTTCACAATTGCTCTAAGGTTTTTGTATGACAATGTGAACTTCTGCAAAGCAGACTGGAAAAAAGTACTTCATTCTCTGAAAAAATACGTAATTCTCTACACATTTGAACTGGCATGTTCAGGCTGTCTAACTTAAAAAATCACCTCAGTCTGTGGAGATTTTGTTGGATCATGATATTGAGCAGGTCTCTCATAATACATATTTGAGAATTTGAGCATCTTAAATCAGATGGGGTTTTATTATTTTTAGTTCAATGACATGGTTGCAAAGAAAATTCTAAAGAAAGAAATAATCACAGATTATTTATTTTTTATTGTGATAGGTGCAAATTTTATTCTGTAAGTTTTTGAAAACGGAAAGATTGTTGTAACTCACATTAAAATCAATAGTAGATCAATCAATACTGTTCAAAATTCCACACATAAATGTCTTCTCCAAAAACTTGCACTCCTCTAATTAAATCTGTCATAAGAAAAAAATTTTCAGAAAACAAGAAAAGTGAAAAATACTTATTTGTATGACATGTCCTCATGATCCTAAGTGTGTGCTTACAATGACAATGTTCAGCCTGGAGAGGAGAAGGCTCAGGGGCGATTTTATCAATGTATATAAAAATCTGAAGGGAGGGTGCAATGAGGATGGAGCCAGGCTCTTTCCAGTGGCACCCAGTTAACAGGACAAGGGACAGTGGGCACAAACAGAAACACAGGACAATTCCTGAACATCAGGAGAGTGACTGAGCACTTGCACAGGTTGCCAAAGAGAGATTGTGGGGTCCACCTTCTCACAAATATTGAGACTGCACCTCAAGTACTATGCTCCGTTTCAGGCCCCTCACTACAAAAAAGACACTGAAGTGCTGGAGTATGTCCAGAGAAGAGAAAAAAAGCTGATGAAGGGTCTAGAGCACAGGTCTTATGAGAAGCAGCTCAGGGCACTGGGGTTGTTCAGCCTGGAGAAAAGGAGGCTGAGAGGAGACCTTATCGCTCTCTACAACTACCTGAAAGGAGGTTGTAGCCAGGTCAGGGTCAGCCTCTTTTTTCCAAGTAACAAGTTACAGAAGGAGAGGAAATGGCCTCAAATTGTGTCAAGGTAGGTTTAGATTGGATATTAGGGAAAGATTATTCACTGAAAGGCTAGTCAGGCACTGGAACAGGCTGCCCAGGGAAGTGGTTGCGTTACCATCTCTAGAGGCATTTAAAAGACATGTAGACATGGCATGGCGCTTAGGGCCATGGTTTAGTGGTGGACTTGGTAGAGCTAGGTTAATGGTTGGACTCAATGATTTTCAGGGTCTCTATCAACCTAAATGATTCTATGATTCTATTCAAAAGCTGTCTGGACATGATCCAGGGCAACCACCTCTAGGTGACCCTGATCGAGCAGTGAGGTTGGACAGGGTGAGTTGCAGAGGTCCCTTCCAACCTCAGCCATTCTGCAATTCTGTGATTCTGTGACATCTAACCCACTACTGAAATTGAATTTTCATGCATTAAATCATAAATATTAATTGTGTAATTATGCTTACTATACTTACAGGAACTTCATATAAAAATAGGACGAAGAAAACATGTGGACTCAAAACCTTTAGCTCAGCTACAAGAAATAAATGACATTCAAAGTCCAAAAGGGCTGCTCACTTTATTGTCTACAACTCTTTACCATGAGACCAGGTGAATTTTGCAGAAGCAGAATACCTTATGGCTAAGCTTGTATAAATGGAGGTCAGATATGATGCAGAAGAAGAAGATCTGTAGATACTGAAAGAACACTCAATAGAGTGCAGGTAGGATGCAGGTTAAGTTTCAATTAAGAACAGTATCTTGCTTAGCTGATAGTTGCAGAGAAAAGAGTTTGTAAGCTTCAGTGCAAGCTGACCATCTCTGCTGTCATCAGGCTACAGAAATGTATCTTCACTATTATTGTTATCCAAGTATTCAAACCAGCTCAATTAAGTCAGCTTGGATATATCTATTTAGGTTGTAATTACAATACCTCTTGTCAGATGCAGAAGCTTATACAAAAATCCTACTGGTTCTGCAAAAGACCATGTGCATAATCTTATCAACAGAGTATCATTACATTAGACTATAACCACTTTAAAGAATGGGATCCTGCTTGCCTTCTTTACAGGAGGAATTCTAGTGAAGTAATGAAGACTGCTCTCCTGGACAAGTAGAGGAGGATTTGTCCTTATTTGCAAGCATACTTTTCCAAAAATGACACATTTAGACTCTGCTTACAGTTTTATTACATGCTATTTTTCAAATCGAGCAAATGGAATGTGAAGAAATATAGGTTTTGATTTTTTTTTAATATAAAAAAGGAGCAAAACTCCATCAGATGATGATGTAGAAGAGAAATATGAACATGTTTAACAATGAAGCAATTACCTTTTGCTTTTCCTAATAAAATAAGTTGGGATTGATACAGAGAAGCATTTACAATTAAGTGATGTAAACTGACAAATTGTTGATGGTTTCTCATACCATTTTTCTTTTGGGATGGTTGCCATTTTTGCCACTTACATCACCTATAGATTATTCTTCAAACTATTTGTTTCATTCTACAGTACTTTTGTATGTCCTTCATAGTTACTTTTTCAGAAATTAGCAACATTGATGGAACAGTTTGAAAATATGAACTCTGGTTTTAAATGGAATAACAAAATGCCAATGCACTGGGACTGTACGGAAGCTGTTGAGAAGGGTTTTCTTTTTTACCTGCGACTTCATTAGTAAATCTGAGTTTCAAAAGAGTTATTAGGTAAGACAGATAATTCCAAGTCAAAGCTGTAATACAAAATCTGGTTTATTGTTATTCCAAAAAGTATCCTCATAAGAATGTTTTGCCTGCATCTCTATTGCTCAGCGTGTTTTGTGGTCATAATGTAGTGCCCTATTTAACTGCCTGAAACGTCCTTGCTGGAAATCAGAAATAAAAAAAGTCAAAAAATACCAGAATTCATATACAAAGTGATAGCTCAATGCCAAGAGCAACATCAAAATGCTACTGTTGTTAAAGGCCTGCTCTTGCTGCTCTGTATGAGAGTGGAGTATACAATTATTAGGATAATAAGCTAGTGCTTCCTTATTTAAAAAGCAAGGAATGATGTTGGCTTTTGGTTTTATCAGACTTCAGAGACCACATATGCAGCCTGGCTCCCATGGATGTCAGTAACCAAAAAAAGCCATAATGACCAAGCTCAGCTGTCAAGACTTCAGTGAAAATCAGCACTGAGACAAACTTGCTAAACTTATAATTCACAATCCATACAGCCATATACAAAAATTAACATTTGTGACTACATACTGCATTCCTTTTCCTCATCCACTGTCTTCTCTCTATGTTCAGACTGAAAGTTCTTAGTCTGGGGATTCTCACAGTTTTTACCAATGCTTCCAACCTGCAGTGATCAATCAGCTTCCTGCGCATCTCTCCAGAGCAATACAGCACAGTTTACATGAGGAGAAGGAGCAGTGGACATCCCCTTATGCTCCATATCTTAAAAGTCTTTTCCATCCGTGACTCCAACTGCTTTTGCTCATAGTTTCTATTCAGGCTACACTAGCATGGGAATGATGGAGAGATACAACTAGAAAGATTGCAAAGGCAGCTGTGGAAAAAATCAAGTCTGTTTAATAAAAGTGGCTGTACACTTTTTCTGAAGCGTTCATTATAATTTGTGGAATACATGACTTGCAGTCAGAATTGCAGCATTCTTGTCTTCCATTCTATCAAATCCATAGGCAATTAATTGTGTCACACAGCTGTTTTTAATATCTCACCCTGTACTGGGTCAGGTTAAGCTGGAGTTAATTTCCCCAC
>VWZZ01007046.1:96972-135518 GCA_013399095.1 Psophia crepitans | reverse complement strand
GAGCGCAGCGCACAGGGTGGAGGTACCTCAGTGGTCTGGCCTCACCTCAAACACTACGCACACTGGCCGGGGGGAGGCTCAGGAACAGAGAGCTCTGCCCGGCTCCGCACTTACTGCGTTACCCACCTGATCGGCGTCCGGGTTCCGAGCCCTTCGGGGCAGGGGGGACTCGCTAGGAAGGGCCGAGGGGCCCCGAGCTCTGGAGCCCCCCCCCAGGGATGGGGCTCTCCCCAGGTCTGGGGGGCAGAGCTGCCTGGCCATACCCCACCCCAGCGCTCAGGGTTCTTCCCCTTCTCCCCCCATCCCAACCGCGCGTCTGCGGAACCTGAAATAACCCCATTCGGAGCAAAGCTGAGCACTTATCCCTCCCCTCCCTCGGCTGAACTCGGGCCAAATCCATTAACATTTCTGACTGGGGAGGGAAAAAGAAATAATAATAATAATAATAATATCCAAACAGTTCATTTGTCTTTTGTGTGACTCTTCCCTCCTCCCCCTCCCACCCCACTCCCAAAGCGCAGTCCCAGGAGCCTATTATGGATACCAAGGAGGGAGGGTGAATTGCAAGCTAATTTTACCTCCTTCACCAATGACAGTTGCTGACGTTCAAATTAATGAAAATAAAAATTCAGCTTGGGATGAAGTCTTGGCAACTGTCTGCCCACGCGGAAGCCAGTGACCCAGTGCTGTGTCTGTTCGAACGGCTGCATCCTACCTTACCATTACCGGCTGAACAGCGCTAAAAATAAAATAAATGAAAGGAGGGCTGAGAGAGGCACCGAGAACGTGCGTGCTCGTCCTTGCCACCTCTCACTTTTCTTAATGGCTCCATCCAGCTCATGCAGGCACAAAAAAAGGCTTCAAAATAAAACCGTGAAGAGCTTTTGAATCGCCGTGTTTGTCAGACACACACACACACACGTACACGATTTGCGGCCAGAAACGCCCCTTCCCAAGCGCCAGGCACTGCTGAGAGACTCCACTCCTGGCTCTATTTTCCAGCCCCAGACCGAACGCTAAGGGAGCGGAACAAGAAACCCACAACCCAGAATGAAGCTACGCGGCCGTCTGCCTCTGCAGGAGGACTGGGCTGCAGCAGAGGAAGGGGTTAACGGTAGGGGAGGAAAAAAAAGGCAGAGCACAGCCTTCTAAATCTGAAACGCAGCACAAAAGCGACAAGCAAGATGCTTACATCCATCTACTGCATGTGCTGCCTCCCCCCAAACGAGAGGGCAGCCGCTTCTGGAGAGGATGCTGCGTCACGTGCTCAGTGCCACAGCTACTCCTCAGCGCTTCCCTCGGATGAGATGTTTAACACCGATTGAACCAGGGGCATGTAACATTTCAAGCTCTCTAGAGCTGCATAAATCTTTAAATAACTCTTTAAAAATAAAAGCACGTTCTCAAAGCCCCTTCTTCCTCTGGCGAAGGCGAGATTTAATGAGGTTCCCTCTTTTCCTCTCCCAAATTGAACACCCACTCTCACCTATGAGTCACTCGTACTCCTGCTCTCGCTGCCCAGCAGAACCACAACTGAATCCATCAGTCACTTACACGGGTTTTTTGGGGGTTGTTTTTTTTCTTAGATTTTTATTTTAATTTGATGTCACTGATAGAAATGCACCACTCGCATGGAGCTGAGCAAGTCTAAAAGGATCCTGCAGGAAGACTCGGGTTAAAAAAAAAATAAAAATTACCATTTATGCTTGGTGCAAGCTGCCCCCCACATCTGCAACTCCCGGGGCACGCTGCACCCCCGCCGGGCTCCCTCCTCACCCCGCTCCCCCTGCCAGCTCGTTAGGAGTGTCGTGCTTGGGCAAGGGATTTCTGTCCATCAAACCCTGCACCTTCATATCTCGCCTCACCAGCCCCTCTTACCCTTTGTTTCGTTGCCAACAGCCTTATTTTAAGGGATCCCTTCCAGTGCTGGGAGCAGCTTGACCCCCGTCACAGCCTGATCAGAAGCTGCAGGGTAAAGAGAACCATCCCCACAGCGGAGCAGTTCTCTGCTCAGTGCTTAAGTCCACATCAGATCTGTTCCTGCTGGGCCGGGGGGCACACTGGGCTGTGCTTTCTGTCCTTCCTAGGGCAAGCCAAGCCAGAGGTGATTTCTCCGAGGGAGACGAATGTGTTCCATGCTCAAATATGTTCCCAAATCAAGGGTGGTAAAGAGCCACACGTGTTCAGACTCAAGAGCCTACCTAAGCCAGGGTCTTGGGACAGCGACAGCTGCCTGGGAGCAGCACAAGAACATCCAGCATAGGGAAATCCTCCTCCTGCTCCAGATGGTTCCCTGGGCTCAGGCCCACATCTGGACTGCTGCGTTTGACAGCCCCCAAAGCACCCACCCGTCACGGACACGTCTGACTCAGTCACCCACGCTACAAAAGCCTAACACCCCAGTGCTGGGAAGAGGATATTCAGACCGGCTGGAGTCAGCGCTTTATTTCACTATCAGCGATTTATTTCGCTAATCTAAGCAATTAAGCAACAACTCTTGCAATAACTGAAAGGTTAAAACCCGTCACCGTTCACCAGAAGCTAAACCAAAGTCCTGTCCAGCCCACCCACCCTGGCTAACCAGAACAGGGGAAGTGCTGGTCTGCGGGGCCACAATTAACCTTTAGGTCTCTAATCCCTCCGAAACAGCACAAATTACACGCAGGAACTTAAAAAAAAAGTAACCTTCCAGTAATTTGCCTGTCATCTCCTGACGTGACAGCTCTTATTTGGGTTTAAATACTGCTGTTTGCATCAGGAGTGTATAATAGCTGATATTACCGCTCCAGAGATGATCTCCCACTGTCACAGTCAAGCTGCCTGTGCGTGGGTACACCCAGCTCAGCCGGCAGAGACGTGGCCGCCGTAGGAGCGCCAGCGCGGCCAGGCTCCGGCCAGACCCCGGGGCGTGCTCGTGGGACGTGGCCGCAGCCACCCGTGGCTGGAGGAGGCCTGGGAGCAGACGCCGCTACGCAGAGGGCTCAGCACCAGCCCTCACCCGACCGAGAGGGTCTCCCACGCTCTGTTGTTCCTCAGAGGAAGGGCAGAGCACGGCGTTCTGCCAAACGCAGATGGTAACTCGCAGCGCCCAGCTGCAGCGCCGCAGGCCAGAGACCCTCAACAGCGACCAGGACAGACAGCTCTGTCCCGGCCCGCTGGACACGCAACCACACTCACGTTGGAAGCCAAAGCTTCCAGTTTTTAAATGGCCCTGAAGTGCATAAACCAGACAGCAACGCAGGCTAATGGCCACTGGAAAAGCTGAAGAGGAACAAAGCACTTTAAGGAGAGTGAGAACCGACAGGAGCGCGTCTTCTGTACACCACCATTCGTGCGGCAGGTCTGCAGGAACGGGCTGGATTTCACAAGCCGAGTAACCCACCAGGAAAGGGGCGACATCATCGTCCTCTGCAGGGTGCTGAACCCTTACAGCTACCCTTTGCTTGGAAATACAAAGCCAAAACCTACTGAACGATCCCCTTGCAGAACAAAGCTGCTTTCGAAACAACACAACTGTCCTGGAGACAGGCAGGATCCTGCTGAAGCTCGGGGGAAGCCAGAGGATGATCCTGCGCTCTCCAGCCACTGCCCTTTGCTCAGGCCGCGGGAAGCCCAGGAGGGCAGTGGCTCTGGGGCCTAGGCTAAGCTTCACGCTCCTCTTCTGTGCCCGTGGCCGACGGGAGCATGGCTTCCTCTCCAAACCGCTTGTCACGACTGCTCAGTGCTCCGCTCTGTCCTCTAAGCCCTGCCTCAGCTTCCTCCTCTGCAGCTGGGAATGCACAGGGAAGCAACACAGCACCGTTAGAGACACGCACACGCTTATTCTCTGGGCTGGCAGCGAAAGGGCAGTTAACGGACCGTCCTGGGCGCTCGCGGGCGGGCTGCAGGGAAGTCAAGCGCTAAGAGCAGCAGACCTCCTCCCACAGAGGCTAGGAGCCTGGGAGGCCGGCCCGCCGAGGGAGGTTACGGGCACACAGACCAACCGTAACTTCCTCCTGCCTCTCGAAGCCAGTTTGGAAAGGAAACTGTCGAATGAGGAGGGGATGGAAGTGGTGCTGGCTATGGATTTCCAAGCCTGGCAGCCTCATCCCTGTGCTCAGGCCCCACGGTCTGTGGCGGGGCTTCCAGCCCCAAGCCTCCTGCAGAATTACATCTCGGGCACATACGTGTGGGCTGTTCCCGGCGAGAGCTCTTCCAGAGGAAGCCAGCTAACCTCCGACAACGGGGAAAGCATCCAGCAGGTCCTCCTCTCCCCTGCTTCTGTACCTAGAAAGGCCCCAGCAATCAAGTACGTGCTTCAGTGAGCCTGCTGCGTTTTTAAGAGGATCCCTCCTTTCAAACAGGCTCTGCTAAGCTCTGAGGAAAGGCCTGGCCCTGGTCAGGTTCTAGCACAAGAGCCTGTGGTACGTAAGGAGAGAGCAAAGGACCGAGCTCTGGAGGTCACCCAGCCGGCACGGGGACACCCGGCCTGTTAGAAAAGGTTATAAATTACCTGTCACCAGTGAATCAGCACTTGGAAATAGATGTATTTCACTTGGTGAGACTCCCTTCATCTTGGCAGGCTCCACCTCCAACCCACCTACATATCCGTTGGGCTGAACATCTGAGCAGCCACCCTGTTGGGGACCGTCACCCAGGATGTCACACGGCGCGGAGTGATGCTCTGGCTTCGTGACCTGGGCTCAAAGCAGCCTCTCCCCCTCTCCCCTCAGAAGCCAATCTTCCTTTGAGTTGATGCCCAAAAAATTTTGAGCGTTAGGTACGATTTGAGGCTTATTACAACTCAAGGCCTGACACTTTATTCTTCCGTGACAGCGCTTCAAAAAAAGCAGTTTCTGCTTAACCAGGAAATGGAGAGAAAAACAAGGCCTTAAGGTGCAAGACTTGGTAAAACCAGACCTTGCTTTGCCTTGGGTCCACAGAAGCCCAGCAGGCCATCAGTAAGGAAAAAACTAAAGCAGTTTGGTTGGTCTTGAACTACAGAAACCAGCACTTTCCTCATCACAAGGCAGGGTCAGTTGCTCTGTGGTAGAGTACATCAGGGTCCCTACAAACAGCCACTGAAACCTTCCCTCCAAAACAAGGCAACGAGGCTGGAGCAATTAATGTAGAAACTCGTGGTGGTGAGAACACAGGCGGCAAGACAAAGATCAACCGCTGCCTTGATCGCACAGTCCCGCTGCTGCCGTGACTGTAAAACTGAGCGGTTGTTGTCTTTGGTCACCCTGCAGACATGTCCCTTCAGCCTTCCGCTCACAACTGACACGGCTTACAGGTACAGAGGGGTCAGAGGAGGAAAGCCACTCGGTCACCACCGCTCTAGAAGAGCTGCGTAGTCAAAACCACACACAGCCCTGTACTTACGGGTTGGCTCACCTCAAAACGACAGGAAATCCCTGATAAAGAAAGAATCAATTCTGTAACCAGAGAGTTGCCAAGACCGGAGCAGAAAAAAGGTCTGGGTGTAAGGCTACAAGCACCCTTCCTCCCCAGACGTGCCATCTCCTCCGAACACTGAGTCACTTCAGCGCTCTGCTCCAGAATAACTCAGCCTTGCAGAGCTGGCCACAGGAATCGAACGTGCTAACCAGCAGCGTCCAGCCGGAGCGCGCCGTTCTGGGCGCAGGGAGGAAATTGGCTGCTGCGTAACACGGGAAGGGGCACCCTGGCTCATCAAATCAGGGAGCAAGGCACCCGGAGCATCGTGGCTCACTCGCTATGCGTCACTCGCACCACTTAATAATCAATTGTCTCCTCCACTGCTGAAAGGATTATTCAGACCTCAAGGGCTGAATAAAAAGCTTTAAAAAGACCAAAAAACGGCACCACTTCTGCCCCACCCATCCCAGCATCATTCTCTCCTACCTGGTACTGTGAAGTCCTGAGTGTAGATGATATCATCTTCAATGTCATACAAGTCATCATCATCTTCGTCATTGTAGCCATGCAGATCTTCCAGATAAGGCACCGCCGTCATACTTCTCCACCTGTCCTTTGTTTCTGGGCTGGGAGGTATGGGCACCAGAGCCTCTGCCTGAGCGTGTTTCTTCCGAAACCAACTGCAAAGAGTCCAAGAGCAGAGTTCCATCAGCACAGCTTCCCTTTTCAGAGGGCACAGAGAAATCCTCGACACTACGAGACAGTCCCACTCCACCCCGGCATTCGAAGGCACGTGCCGTTTGTTTGTGGGAAACCTCCTAGCCAGTTTTATGCCACTGCAGGTTTTTTGGTGTGCAATAACCAAGAGAGGCGAGTGTCAAGAAAGGCCATTCTGGCTGACAAGGGACGCCAGCAGCTGGGTACACCGTTCCACGAGGTGCTCAGCCAGCTAAGGAGAACCGAACAGGTCTGCCCGGCTGTCAGCACACTGATGGCTGCTGCAAGGCACACCGCAGTGCGGGACGTCTACAGGAGGGCAGCTCAGGGCCTGAAAACAGAGTGCAGGAACATCATCTCCATCACCAGCTCAAGCCTAAACTACCTACCTATGAATCAGAACGTGTTGTTAGAGCTGCTAGAGCTCTTGAGTTGTAGTGCCAAAGCAAGCAGAAGAGAAACTTCTCCTGTCCTAAAGCTGAGGCTAATTTAGTACAAGACAAAGAAAGTTTGCAGAACATAACCCTGAGGAGAGGGTATTTACTTGCAAGCTCCTTTAATGGGCAGTTTTCAACAAGACCCCAGCAAAAATGCTCGTACTTGATCTTTTTATCCCACCTCTGTCTCAAGGGACTCCTGTTACCATTAAAACCAGTAACCATAGCGCTACCATCTGCCCAGTAATGGGTATCAGCTCTGAAAGCTGTTCTTAATCAGATCAAGAATCCAGCAGGCGTGCACCACAGCAGCATCTCCAAAGCCATATGGGCAGCCTCTTTGGTTTTTATCCTACTTTCACCGCAGAGCTCCAACACCAGACTGTCCCTGGGACATCTCCAAGCGCTGCACAGGGACACCGCAAGTTCCCTAGAAATCCTGCTGGAGCCTCTGCCCCCCTTGGGGTCCTCTCCAGTGCAGGTGTGAGCAGAGGTTCCTCCACACCCAGGTCACATCAACTGCACTCTTGTGCTCACCTTGCTAAATATTACGTAGAGGCCACTTACCTGCACAAAGGGAAATTCAGAGTTTTACAGCAGGAGGCAACCTAGAAAGGCTGAGCTTCTGTTACCCCTTCCCAAGTTTATTTCAGGCTACAAAAGGTTGCTGCTTTAGGAAGCAAGTGAAGGTCTCTCTGAAAACACACCTCAAAAAGCAAAGCAAGATGGAAACTGATCTCTTCACAGCATATTCCCTCTCCCTCTGCTCTGCTGAGACCCCCCTGCAGTGCTGCAGCCAGCTCTGGGGCCCCCAGCACAAGAAAGATGTGGACCTGTTGGAGTGAGTCCAGAGGAGGCCCCGGAGATGCTGCGAGGGCTGGAGCCCCTCTGCTCTGGAGCCAGGCTGAGGGAGCTGGGCTTGTCCAGCCTGGAGCAGAGAAGGCTGCGGGGAGCCCTTGGAGCCCTCCCAGGGCCTCCAGGGGCTGCAGGAAAGCTGGAGAGGGGCTGGTTGCAGGGCAGGGGGGGCCAGGCCAAGGGGAAGGGCCTGAAGCTGCAGGAGGGGAGCTGGAGCTGAGCTGGGAGGCAGCAATCCTTCCCTGGGAGGGTGCTGAGGCCCTGGCACAGGGTGCCCCGAGAAGCTGTGGCTGCCCCTGACTCCCTGGCAGTGCCCAAGGCCAGACTGGATGGGGCTTTGGGCAGCCTGGGCTGGTGGGGGTGTCCCTGCCCATGGTGGGGGGTTGGAACCAGGTGATCTTTCAGGTCCTTTCCAGCCCAAACTGTTTTATATTCATTTCTGGTCTCACCACTGCTGCCCTAGACAAGCCTGATGGGACACAAGTGCTTCCCCCTCCATAGTTTGCAGGGGCACTCAGGAAGTTCTGGCTCATCACCCTGAATAGGACCTGAAGCCACTCAAAGAGCTGTCATAAACCTGAGCTGCCATCTGTTTTTTATCACTCCTGTTCCAAAATCATTTTAGGAAGGAAGGGCTGGATGAACCTCCCGCACAGAAGAGCTGTAATTATAATTTTGTTCTTCTTACATTGCGTTGACAGTAGGCCTAAAAAAAAAATAAATGGCATTCTAACAAAACTATCCAGCAAAAGCAAGGAGTTAGGAGATAAACAAATGAAAATGTAGCTACTGGGACAAATCAGCTGGGATTCCAAGGAGGAAGGGCATCACAGAAGTAAAATGTCATCCCAGCTACTGGACCAGCAGGAAGCGAGCGGGTCCAACGTAACTAGATTTTGGCTGGGTTTAGCACAGCCTGGGGGTGGCTCCCTTGGCCACGGGCACGGCCCCCAGTGCTCCTGAGCTGATCATTTGATTTCCTTGCCCTGGGAGACCACTTTCATCAGGGAGGTGACTGCCAGGACAGCAAGTGCTGCTGAGGCTGATCCAGCCAGCGGGAGCATCCAGCATGGGAACGGAAGACCCAACACTGGCACCAGCTACTTTTGCCAGGGGCACTGAGCTGGAGGGATCCAAACTAAAGCCAGGGACTTAAGGAGAATGGAACAGGCAGGACAAATGGGGTCAGACTGACTGCCACTAAAAGGGGCATCTTGGAGGGGGGAAGCCTAGAAGTCTATAGCAACTAGTGTTTTTATTTTGCTGTATTTCAGCTCTGCCTCTTCCTTTCTTTCTGTCCTACTTAGCAGGAGAGTAAAAATAGGTTTTTATTAACAGCAGAAACCTGAATCACTGTACTCTAGTCATAATGATTCCATCCTCTGGGAGGTGATTTCAAATACTTGCACATGCACATATGGTAATGAGGATATAGAGTGAGAAGAGAAATTCATTGAAGTTCTAAGAAAAATCAAAGACCTCTTGGAAGGAGCCTCAAGCAATTCTGTATGGAGTAGCAGAGTATTTTCTGGCAAGCAATTTTCCAGCAGGGACAGAGATTCTGCCATCTGCACTGGTGTTCCATTGTGAGTGAAGATCTGCTCTTCACCTGAGGACCGCTGGCTCCATCAAATGCCCGAATCCGGCTCAAGAAGCTACCGGCCACTAAGGCAGCAAGCAGGTACCCTCCCACAGCGGGACTCCGCTGTTGGGCAGCGATGCTGAAGAGAAAGTCCCTCCTCACCCTGCCTTCGCGCTGACCCTGGCGCCCAGGCTGGACAGAGCGCCCCGTTTCACCCTTTCCTCCCAGTTTCACAGCTGCCCTGGCACAAACAGAGCCGTTTACCTCGCGCTCACAGACTGCTGCTTCAACAGCTAAGGGAAAAGAAAAGCTTTTGCGGATCTCCAAAGCACCCCCGACCTAGAACATTCCCTAGAAGAGGCAGATTCCTCTCTGGCCTGTGAAGCAGTTCTTGGCCACTCCCAGCCCTTTGAAAGCGAGTGAAGGGAGCCACGAGGAGATCGAGCCTCAGCACTCCGCAAGCTTGTTGAGAATGCCTGTGAAGCACAGGAACTCCAGACAGCAGCAGCACAAGTATTAATTGTGATCCTGCCACTTAAGAAGTGGTGTCCAGACGGGTTGTTATAATCTACAGGGAGATAAGACAGGAAGGGTCAAGGACTGAATGAAAAAAGGAATCTGGGTCGACCAGCGCTTGACGAGCCCGCCTGGTTTGCAGCTCCCAAGTTCGAATTTTACATCAGAAGTCATCACTCTGCTCTCTTCAAGTTTGGGTATAAGCAAGGTTAAAATAAGAATCAGTAAGCACAGCTGCAGCTTCCAAATACTTACAGCTATTTCCCTTCCCATTCTAGGTCACAAATACTTCAGTTTCCTTGTTCTGCGTACGGACAGCTTTCTCTGGAACCAGGCACCAAGCTGCAGATTGCCACCCTGCCAGCCAGGATCGGTTGGGAATGATTCTCCCCCTCCCATGATACCATGTGAGGGCTTCAAGCCGGCTGGAAGGTCACCGTCACCACAAGAAGCGACCGACAGCATTCGAGCTTCATTCAGTCCTCTTGCAGACAAACGTGGAAGGCACGCGACAGCGTGCCCCGGCGAGAGGCAACACGCACCGGTAACAAATACAGAGGGCATCCCTGCAATCGCTGTTCCAACTCCTGTGACATCAAGAGATGTCCGCTTAAGTCAGGTTCGTATAAAAATAGAAATGAGTAAGAAAGAAGCGGCTTTCCCGCAGCCGATGCCAGGGCCAAAGGCCGCAGCTCAGACTCCTACGAGGAGAGGTGTTCCCTGCACAGACGGGCACCCGCGTTCCTACCGCGCGCCACGCGCAGTCGCATTGTGAAACCGATTTGCAGAACGTGGGTAGAACCACCAAAGGTTCCTTCCACGGAAGGGAGGCAGACCCAGGTGCCTCGGCAAGGAAGGCAAGAAGAGCTTTTGCGTGCCTCCCATCGAGGCGGGGACGGCTCATGGATGAGGGACAGGAAGAGCCCGCGAGGACACGTGCTGCAGCAGGGGGGAAGGGAAATCCCCCTCCCGTAAATTCAGGCACAGAAGTCAAGGAACAGGCTCAGCACCTGCGAAGGAATCTACAGTGGCACCGCAGCCAGATTTCCAAGGGCTCATCCAACACCTTCCCTCCAACCCTCGTGGGGCGAGCAAAAGCAGCCGGGAAGGTAGCACAGCAGCTCCAGGAGGTCAGCAGGAGACACTAGCCCAGCAGGTTAATTTGCACCTCCACTAATAAAAGGTGGAAGTGCCTTGCCTTTCTTGCTATAAACTCTTGCAATCGTATCTATGACTGAACAAATTAAGTGTGACACTTCTGGAGAAGGAAGGCAAGATGGTTGCCTTGGAAACAAGGGACAGAGGTAGAATTCTGCATCCACTTCATCACTTTAAGTGCTGCAGCAGGGTCAGGGAATTAGTTACAAAATGCAGCGTACGAGCATTAAGCCCTTCAGCAAAAGCCCAGGGTAGAGAGGAGACGGTGAACAATCTCCAGGGAGCAGGTTGCTAACTCCCTGGCTCTTGGCAGCTTTCCCTCACTGCCCCGTGCCCCCACCCCATGAGTACAAAATATACACAGAGGTGAACTAAAAGTGTCAGTTTTCCATCGAACATCATCCTAGCCAGATCCTTCTGGGAAGAGCAGGTTTCAAGGCTCTTTCATTGTTATTCAGGGGTCAACTTCTGGCAGTTCATAAACTCTTAGATGACAGGCTGAGAGAGTTTTAATTCAGTTCAGTTTACAACCCGTCGGTCTGCACTGCACGGGCTGAACGGGTTTGGAAAGCCCCTGAAAGCAAAGCAGAGAATTTAGCTCGGTCCTGCTGAATTAAAACAAAGTGCAGAAACATGGGTTTGATGCAAGGGTTCAGGTACAGAGGTGAGGAGGGGAGGAAGGCAGCTGGAAAACTACGCAGACTCTTCCTACAGCATCCTCCAGACAGGGCTGCCACTGTGGGGAGGGGGGGGGGAAGCATTTGGAGTAGCAGACAAGAATGAAGGGGTGAATGGCAGAATTACCGTCGCTGGGCAGTAAACACGTGCCTGGCCGCCTTCTCTGCCCCCTGCAGCTCTGCTGCTTCACGGAGCGATACTCAGTACTTCCTTGGTGTCTCCCCCAACCCACTGATTAAACCTTTTATCCTTGATCCCACTACAAGAGCAGGAAGCATCACTTTATGGAAGGTGAAACGCGAGCTCTTTATCCAGCTCTGGATGGATCCTGTGTGCCCAGCTCCACGGCTGCAGGGCGCCTGCTCCATGCCGCTTCCCTTGGGACCGCCGTTCCCCACAGGGTGGGAACGCGGCCCCTTCCCTTCGTGCTGGCACGAGGCTGTTCTAGCTGCTCCCGCTGATTTTCAGCACACTGACCCAGCGAGCCGGTCACCAGTAACGTCAGCTCAAAGATATAAGAGGAGGTTTGCAGCAGCACGGAAAGGGGCCAGGTAATTCTGGTCTGAGCCAGTATCCATCCCAGCAGGGCAGCCCAGGTAAGCCCTTGATGTTCTGTAGAGCAGTTCCTGTGCCTTAACACATGGTTTTGTGGGAGGAGTGTAGAGAAACCCAAAATCATTAATGACTATTACTCCCCCACACACTACAAATCTAAGGATTCTAGAAATCACGTCTTTTCTTACTAAAATACTTCCCAAAATCCCTCTGGCAGTATCTGAATGGCTACCTGCTGTCCTTCTGATGGCTTGGGTCAATTTAAGGGAAAAAACCCAACAACAAAAACCCCAAGGTCAGGTTAAGAATAAGGGCTAAGCTTCTCCTCTATTTAAAGAAAAGCCAGGAGAGCCAAGCACTGGATTCTTTAGCACAACGCCACTCCACAAAAAGGAGATGGACGGACACATCCAAAGCCCAAGGCTGCAAGCGCTGCTGTGCTTGATGTAATTATTAGGATGCCACAGCAGGAGGAAGGAGGCAATTACTAATAGGGGAGAAAAGCCTGTTAAGAAGCACTGGCTAAGCTCACAGAAAACTAATAAGAGACTAAGCCTCGGAAATGCTCCTGTGTGTGCAGGTAGAGTCGTTCTCCAGCCCGGGAGATGCAAAGCCTCGGCACCAGCAGCCCTGCTCAATTAGAGGGCAGGCTGTGCCTGCAGAGCAGGGAGATCTGCGACTGCCCTCCATGCCAGAAGCGTGCTCCAGTTTCTCCTGCTTTCTATCTACAGGCAGGGTCTCTAGAGAAACCTCTTTGCTTCCAGCTGGGTGAAGCTGACACAAAAACTCACTGCCACGTGGGAGAAGTAGAAAATC
The DNA here is from genome assembly GCA_013399095.1 of Psophia crepitans. Classification (NCBI taxonomy): domain Eukaryota; kingdom Metazoa; phylum Chordata; class Aves; order Gruiformes; family Psophiidae; genus Psophia; species Psophia crepitans. Next base: position 122,825 of record VWZZ01007046.1, on the reverse strand, counting down.
ACGTACCCAGAGCTGGATAACGAGCTCAAACACCTAGCAGATAGCGACACACGAGAACCAACGACACTGCCCCGAGCTTCAGGGCAGCTCACCGCAGGCTTCGGGCCCCCAGCACTAGTAGGAAAAAGGGTTTCCTGTGCTTTTCTCAACACCTACTGGTGTCCTCCATAGACCTAATTCCTGCCACGCTTCCTCACAGCGCTTACTGACGGAGCAGCGGTTTGCTGCGCAGCAAGCTGGCCGCCCCTCTAGGACTAGCCGTAACTAGCACAAAAGCACACAGCGCTTTGCTGTCCAGCTTGAAGCACTCTACTCCTCAGTGGTAGATGCAGGACAGTCAGTAACAGCAGGAGCTATTGTGTGGAAGACCAGCTCTATATGGTGCTTTAAATGCCGTGTTGCATGGGAGAGGCAGCCCCAAGCAGCCTCTTTTATGGCCCACTATTCCTGGGAGGCGTGTGTGTGGGGAAAGGCAGTCTTGAAAAGCAAATGCCTGCTCCCATCATCTCCCAGGCCCAGTGAAACAACCAATGCACAGTGCTTGGCTACTATTTAAAAGAGTCAGCCCGACTGCTTAATTAATTGACCAGGCAGCTACATAAGACCTGCCTCCCTGGCCTCTTTGATCTCCGCCAGGGGGGAGGTGGCAGTTGCTCCTCTGCAGAACGCCAGCGCAGGCCAAGGCTGTCGGGTTCTGTCCCGCGGCTCCTGCAGATGCCTCCCGTGCCGTAACATCTACCAGGCACCGCCGGCTGACGGCACATGGCTACCGCCGCTGGTTTCTTTCCAGAGACACAAGAAGAAAGCGGTGCTCTTCCTGCCTGCAGGCAGCACAAAGCAGACCCATCACCTTCCAGGATCAGAGCCCTGTTTTTTACAAGGCTCCCAAAAGCTTTCTGGGCAAGCTCGTAGGCAGGACCTCTGCCGAGCAGCTGCAGTCCAGCAGGCAGCTCTGGGTGTCCTCAGAAGCACTTCCTATTCAAATAGGAGATAAGCTAATGCAGCCTCCGCGATGAAGCATCCTTATGATGCTTTTTGTTCTTGTACTTTTATCTGCCCAGGAAATCTCTGCTCAGAGGCAGCATGTTCAAACAGATCCTTTAAAAAAAAAAAATAAAAAGAAAAAAGCCCTCAGATAACGGGGCCTTTCCCCCCCCCTCAGACAATGGGAAGGATAAAGGGGGAGGATATGGGGGAGGGAGGAGTATGACATTAAAGAGAAAGAAAAAAGAATTTTCCTATTGTCCTGGAAGGCTTCTTCACATACTGATTCCATATGGAGCAAATACCAAGGGATATTTCTGCCACCAGACCATCCAGAAAACCAGAACTAACACACATTACTAAACAGACCTAGTTCAACAGACAGGCTTTAAGGAACCCCTGTTCTTCTGCCCCATTAGTACCAGCTGACCTCTGAAAAAAAATCATCCAGAACCCTTAATTATTGAGAACCAGGCACGCTAGAAACATTTTCAACATATTCATTATTTACTGCTTAGCAATTCAAATGCTTTCACCGGATGCTCTAATAGGAGGGAAGAAAAAAAAAAAAAAAGCCAAGTAGAGGTTGCCAGAGCTCCAGCAGAGCTGGAGGAAGGATATCTAGTGACTTCCATGTGTCTGCTGTCAAAAGGAAAAATGAGTTGAGAGCAATAGCACAGGTACATTAGCATAAGAAGCAGAAAGAGAATGACTAATAGGAAGAAGCTGAACACTCACTTGTGCTGCCTTATCTGCTGTATTGAAAATCTCTTGGCTGGGTCGTATTCAAGCATNAGGAATTTCAGCACAAAATCCCAACCCCGGTGCTGACTACCTGATCCGCTCTGTTCCTCTGTTTCCCCACCTGCGGGGCCGATAGGACCTTTCCCTCTCTCACGCTGCGGGGACAGAGGCTTGTACACCCCCAGATCGTATGTCCAAGCACGTCTCCAGGCAAAGAACATCAAGACTTTGCATTTCAACAGACAATGCTGTTGAATTTTCTCCATGGAAGAGTCAAAGCCTTAGGCATGGCATTTATCCAGTTGCTCAGCATCCCAGAAACTCTAGTCTAGATAAATCCTACTCTGGAAGTACAGCTGGGGAGAACTGACAAAAAAAAAATATAATCCCACCGTCCATCCTTCTGCCCTAGCCAGAGGTTTCATTTCTGGGTCATTCACCAAGATAACTGGGGTGGGGGCGAGAAGAGGGGGGAGAGGAAGAGTAGTTTATCTGTATTCTCTCTAGGAGAGAGGGAGGTGGATTCCTTAAACGAACTCATGACATGCCCACTCTGCTCCATTGTCTAAAAAAAGCTTCACAACACAACCAAAGGAAGTAATAAAATTTGCCGTATTCTTCAGAAACCAGCCAATGGGGCCTACCAAGTCACATCTAGTGGCATCCAAGATATTCTCCAACGAAGGTTCCAAGACTATATTCGTCTAACGAACGGTAACAAAGCCCCACCGCTGTGCATTACAAGGAGTTTTGCTTTTACTAGATGATACCCCCTTGTAGCTCTCAAATCACTAGCACTGTTGAGTCTCGCACAGGTAGCGTGAAGAGTAAGGTTTTGGGAAGAGGTGGGAGGACAGGAGGACCCCATCTCCACCATCCAGAAGAGAAGAAAGGCTGGGAAGCAGAACAGACGGTCAAGCAGGAGTTAAAGAAGTCAGGACAAGGAGCAAACAATGCAGAGCGCTGGGGAGAGCCAGTACAAGGACACAGCGAAAACACGAGAGGGGGAGATGTGTTTGGATGGATGCTTAGGGAGGGAGGGCTGGCAAGGGACACTGCAGTTCAGGTAAGAAGTTGCAAGAGCTTTGCAGATGAATTTCTGCAATACTGTTGAAGAAAGGCAGTGGAAGAGAGAAATGACCAGCAGCACATGTGGTAACAACAGCTGGTCCAGAACATCTTCCTTGTCAGTTCAGTTTGCATCACGTTACTAACGGTAATGAATACGGGCAAAGAAATGGTATAGTGCAGAAGGACCGAAGTTGTTTTCCCCCCAGAAACCAAAATACAGTTTGCCAGGGCGGTCTGTAAAGGTTTATCAGTGCTGATGACAGCGCTAATAGCTTTAAGGCAGATGGGGTCACCACTGATCCACATTACATCACTGTGAAGTAGGTTAAAGAAACATGGGAAGGCCTCTCCAGGCTAGAGAAGGTCAAGTGCATCACAAAGCATCTGGCCTCGTGAACTCAAGGCACTAGAGTCTTCAGAGCCCTGTAGATGGAGCATACCAGAAGTTTATACTTGCCCTGCCACGACCATAACCTCCACCATACAGCTATACCAGAGTCACACGGCTGAGCTCGACAGGAGCTGAAGCAACAGCAGCCTTGAGAGCAGTCCCTCAGCTCGGGCACCTTCTCCCCTGAGCAGGCTAAAGCCCTCAAAATAAGCAACCAGCAGCCCAGGCTGCAGCTACAGACCAAACCTGCGTGCGGCAGGAGGTGGCTGACGCCAGCGCCAAAAGCTGGGCAGCTCGGCTGCTGCTGGGGAACACCCTGGAGGTGCATTGAGATGTCTCGCAGCAGGGGAGTGAGGGAAGGGATGGATGAGCCACCTTCAGCAGAGAAGGGATTTGATCCCGAATCCTGCTGTCCTGCAAAGTGCTGCAACGCTCATTAAGTGCTTTCGCAGGGCTACTTCCAAGCTGCTTCCTCACCTTAGCCGCTGTTAACGAAACGATGCCGAAGGCGGCTGTCCTTCCTCAGTGAGTACCGCAGAACAAACTCCCTTACAGTTAAACCCCAAAAGTTACCAGCTTAACACTGAAGGCAGCCTTCATCAGGGACCTTCTCCCCAACAAGGGGCCTTGCAATGTGCGTTCCTCCTTTTTTTTCCTGTACTCCAGCGCGTGTCCGTGCAGTCCCTGTGGCCTTCTCGGAATCCCAGAGCAGCTGAGGTTGGAAGGGGCCTCTGGAGCTCACTCAGTGCAACCCCCTGCCCAGGACTGCACCAGTTGGGTTTCAAATGTCTCTATAGATGTAAACTCCACAATCCCCCCCCCCAAAGCTGCCCCGTGCTCAGCCACCCCAGCAGTAAAGGAGTTCTCACGTTCAGATAAAATTTCTACCCACCTTACGAGAAAATAAATAATCATTGGGAAACAAGATTGGAAGGTGATTCAGAGAAGAAATCCCACACCTAATTAAGTGACCTATTAATAAGATTAGACAGACAGTCGCTTCACAGCTGAGCTGTCCAAAAAAGAAAAAAGGACTGCAAAGAGATCTTACACAAAGCCTAGGGGACACCAGAGCAAGTACTGCCTCAGTTATCTTGTTAATGTGACCAGAAACAGGTAGGTCAGGATACCACCCCTCCAATTTACTCATTTAAAGGCCACATTTCCAGCTGTTTCTGGAATCCAGGTTATCTTCAAGTTCAGGATAAACTTCCACACATCCAAGCAGCTACAATTAGAATCTCTTTGGTGGGACTGTCTCAAGGCTCTTGTGCTTCCAGTTTGGGATTAAGCTCACTGGGGTGGTGCAGAAGAGGAGCTGGAGCAGCCCCAGCAGCAGCTCACGTTGACCAAAGGATAAACATGCAGCAATTCAAGTGCTGCTCAAGGAAGGAAAGGGCCAACAAAGGAATTTAAAGCGTTTACCAGACGGAACTGGTAGGAGCAGAGGATGAAGTTCTAAGGTAAGTTATTCAGAGAGGCCTAACAGCACCCGTTACCAATAGCCACGGTGCGCTATATTGTTCTCAAGCAATTAAAAAGGGATGAAGAAGATAATTGAGCCAAAAGAATATTTACTTGAATGAAAGAGGACCGTATTTTGGGCAATGTTTGAAAGAAAATGGAAAGTCCAGTCATCGAAAACATACATTCATGCATTCAGCTCTGACTCACTCGTGGCAGCTCATGGCTGAAGTCCTGTACTGAAGAGAGACGTCAAGACAAAACATCATGTACTATTCACCAGTCAAGTCATCTGAGGGTGCCTGCCCACAGCAACCACACATACTCTCTACCATTTACGGTAAAGATTTCCATGCAGTTTATCTGTGAGTGGAGAGGAAACACGCTGTAACAGGGCGATTTCGGGAGGACGCGTCGCTCGCAACCCTCTGCCCCCCCCGTATTTGAGCAGGACTCGCTGTGCCCGTACATGGGCTATCGCGCCCATTTCAGCACGCCGGCGGCCTCAAACCCCTTTCAAATCACGTCAAGTGGCAACCCAGAAACTGGAGACCAGGGACCTGTCTTGAGCTCCTTACAGACTCCAGCCCACACACTTCCATAATCCCGCACAAGCACAGCGTTAGAGCATGCGGCAGAAGACCCACTTTTCAGCAGGCAGCACAATCTGAGGCGTGTCGTTTGAGAGGCAGGAAGAAATCTAACAGCAAGAGCGAACAAACTCAGCCTGAATTTCACTTCCGAGTCTCCAACTTGGATCAACATTTGAAACGACCAATACAAAAGCAGTCACAGTCCAATCTGCAGAATGAGACAGGACTTTTGCCCCTCTCCTTCATCCTCCACAGCCTCAGCCAGGCATTCTGGCCAGGAACTCCCTCTGCAGGCCAACCCCGAGTCTCTGATCACACTTGTCTCTGGACGGGTTAGAGACGCCAGCCTGACTGTTGGCTCGGGGACTCCCTGCTACCGCAGAATTAGAGCGTCCCCCGTCATGAGGACACACATCCTCTCACCGTCCCGGAACGAAAGGTCACGGCAGTTACACAGAAGTGAGAAAACAAAGCGCTGAGAAACAAACCAACTTGTGCCCTGGTCACAAAGTCTGCAGCAGAGCCTGGAACCGAAGCCAGGTGTTGAACGCAGAGGCTGCAGTTTCAGAGCTTTCTCTTTCAGCAGAAGTATATTAGAAGAGGAGGAAGAAAAGCTGACCTTGTGCATTTTTCTTGTCCAGAAGCAAACTGCAAACGAGTGAATAAGTTGTGCAGATGGTGACAGAAGAACCTTAAGGCTATTTATAAATGCTTCCACTCTGGCACATCTTTACTGACTGTACACACAAGCCAGAACAGTACTAGCCCTTCTCTTTTCTGCCAGAGTATAAATAAAGCTTCATCCCTGATTAGGGAGACAAAAAGAGGAGCAGCATCCCAACTAATCTGTTGAAATACACTGCCATGCAAGGCTCTTTACAAGTCAAATACCACAGAAGCTTTAAGTCCTCTAAACTCTGCTTCATCTGGAAAAAGGAACGAGAAATAAAAACAAGCTCAAGGGGAAGGGGGGTGGTAAAAAACCACTAAAAACACCCCACAGTCAACAGAACAACAGAAAGAAACTCAAAAAAACATATCCTAGTGTTCACTGCACAGCAGACCAGCGCCCAGAGAGGGAAGCAGCACTTTGCAGCACGCTGAATTCTTCCTTACAGCAAAACCAGACCAAATGCTTGCAGCGCTGCAGAGTGCTTTAAGGCTTTTAAAACCAATGAAAGGCAAAACAAAGTCTCTAGTGAGACAGAGCTGAGCTGTGGGTGTCTGTGCTGCTCATCCAAAGCATCAGCCAGCCATTGAGAGTATCTGATCTGCAGGCTTCTGGTTCCCTTTCAGCCTGCTGCAGAAGTAGCAGGCACCTACCAGGAAATGCAGATGTTCTGGAGGAAAAGCATGAACTAAAGAAAGCATTCTGGTTTTGTCACCATAGCTACGTAGTATCACCACCGCAAGGCTCAGCCCTCGCCTGTCTGCTGGGCTCTGGGACGCTCAGGCCTCCCAGCCTGGAGGGAGCCGGGGCCATGCCCTTCCAGAGTTCGGTCACCTCAGGTCCACCGTGCAGCCAAACCACTAGAAAAAGTAAAGTGTATCAGACCAAAACAGGAGAACGTCAGAGGTTTTGCCAGCTTTTACTGTGTGACAGGCACGTACGATGAGATGAGGGGTGGGAGACTGCTCTCAGGTGAGATGGAGGGAGGACGGTCAGAGGAATTCTTGGGGCTTCTCACCGCCCTGCAAGAAAGGGTCAAGTTGATGGAGAGACCCAGACATCTGCCCCAGCAGCTCCGCTGCCCACCGACTGCACTGGGCTTGCATCTCCGTAGTGTCCGGACACAGGAGGGATGCAGCCAGACAGCGGCTGGGACGGAGGAGGCAGCTCAGCCTGGAAGAGACGGACAGTTTTGGACAGAGGGCATTGGGTGTGAGGCTCTTCACTTAAAATGAGGCAGAAGGAAGAGTAGGAAATTCTGACTCCAGGTCTTGTACAGGGGATAGAAAGAGAACTAAAGAGGGAGTTACTCTGCTAATGAAGCACAAGATCCGAGGCTATCAATATCCTCAGGGCAAGAAAAGAGAAAGCTGCCACGCTCATTTTCCCCGGGGGACAACGCTAAGTGCGGCTGGGAGCCTTATGGCAACCCCCGAATGATTTCTGCTGGGTGCTTTGGAAGAGCGGCTGCCTGCCTAGATGGAGCACTGGATTTACTCCGCTTGAGCGATTCCCAGGCTCGTAAGAAAGGCCGCGTTTTGAGTCAGCACTCACAAATCAAACGCCACACGTCGACCAGGACATCGTTCCCTGGAGCATGTGGATACGACACGAAACCCATCAGCAGCGCTGGGCCGTAAGCAGCAGCCACGCTGGTCTCAGCGGAGCGGCCAAGACACCAGCTGGGCCGAGTGCTATCCGCAGCTCCGCCGTATGCGATGCTTTCCCAAAGCTGTTAAAGCTAGTTAAGGCTTTTGGAAACACATGGGAATAACTTGTTTCGTAATCGGCACGGGGCCAGATAAGCTAAAACGGTCTCCCATGAGCGGGGTTGCGGGGGGGACTGTGAAGGGAGCCCCGCCGGAGGCGGCGGTGGGCAGAGTCGGACAGACAGCACCACCTGCCGCCGCCAGCGCCGCCCGGCACGCAGCCAGCACCGAGCGAGGCCGCCCGCGTCCCCAGCGCTGCACCGGCCCGGCACCCGCAGCGGAGGTGACCCTGCGGGCAGGAAAGCGAGGCCGTGCTGGGGCTGCAGCTCCTCGCAGCCACCCACGCAGGAGCCACGGGCAGCACAGCCTTTCCTGCGGAGACACGACGGCTGCTGCTTGTAGCATGAAGCGTGGCTGTAAAACGCTTCAGAATCGTTAACCTTTTGGCTAGCCACAAACTGCAACAGCACCGTGGCTGGTAGAGGACACAGCACGGTACGCAACCCCCCGGCTCAGCGCCGCCACCCACGGCACAAACAGACCCGATGACACCGCTGACGGGAGGAAGGGAAGCTGGCTCGCTTTGCGCAGCGCCCCACAGCCCTTCACCCACACTGACCTCCTAAACCCGTGCAGCACAAGAACCAGAAAAATAAACTCGAAACAAGACAGCATCATTGCATATTTGAGGTCTGATCTTTCACAAGCAGCTGAGGATAAAGAGGGAGAAAGCAATCCCGTGCGAGGGCTGGCGAGCACTGCCTGGCCGGGCTGCTGCGCTGCCAAGGAGGCAGCAGGAACCGCGGGCAGCATCTCCCGTGTTCTGGAATTGCACCCTGCCCTGGCAGCGCCAGGTTGGCTGCTACACACAGCGTAACTGCTGCCCTGTTCAGCTTTCAAAAGCAGCACAGACCGTTCAACACTAAACCTCAAACTATTGCAACAAGCAACAGGAACGAACCCAAACCCTAACAAAACCCACAGCCCTCTCCTCCCACCCGCAGAGCGCGGCTTCTCCTTCTCCCACAGCCGTGTTGTGGAAGCAGGCACCGGGCACTTTGCTCCCATATCCATGCAACTCAGTGTGGGGGAAGGAGACGCCGACTGGGACTGAGGCGAATCCAGTCGGAGCAGAGGCTGATGAGGAAGGACAGCAGAGCCTGAGCACTCAGGATTTCACTTTACAGAAAGCTTGGGCAAGGAATGTGAGCACTCTCACTTTGGCATCATAGCATTGATGCAGGTTTTGCCTTTTAAATGTAACCTCTTGTGGGCTTTGTTTTTTGATTTAAAAGCTTTTCAGGGCACAAGAAACATAATGCAAGAAGCAGCTCTATAAAGAGCAGTGGCTGCAAGCCACGCAGGGTTTAGTGTACCTCAGGAAAACCCCAGTGTAAAACATCTTCCAAAGCCTTGCAAGGTTCATCAGTGTAACCTCCCTGTCTATTGGGATCCTCTGTCTTCAGGGGATACTTGGAACGAAGCTCTGCCCCGCACCATGCAAGCTGAGCGCTTGTTGCGTCTGTACACTTCACCCTTTCAGAGTCAGCTGGGAGACTCACCTCTCAGCAAGTCCGAGAGCGGAGGACCACAATCCTCTGGAATTGTGTAGTCGCCTTTCCCAATGTTCTCAAATAATTTATAGATATTATCCCCTTCGAAAGGGTATAGACCCGTTGTAATGTTGTATCTGTAAAGGCAGAAGGAGAAGCTGTATGGGAAGCAGCACACAGAAGAGGTGTTCAGTTCTTATGTGACTACGTAACCAAAACGAAGCCAGGATGGAGCTAAAAGTGAACATTTGACAGTATTTGGAATGCCTCTTTAAACTGAGCCTTCCTTTATCACAGTCTCTTCATTCACATGAGTCAAAACCACCAAGACGTCTCCCTGACAGGCTGGGATGGAAGAAACTTAAAAATAAATACTAGAGGTATTTGTGGTTTCTATTATTACAGCAGCTGTGCATGTCGGATGCTGAGAAGCAGCCGGCAGAGTTACTCACCGAGAGTAAAGATTACTTTCTTCAGAACTACAAGCACTCTGCGGAACAAACTCCCATCCAAAGGGGGGACCAACACGCACACCGACACCCTCCCCACTCCCCCAACATCCTGCAGAGCAGCAGTGACGGCGGACAGCACAGGACTGAGCTGTTTGGGAGCTCATAATCTATTCACTGTGATTCTTGGATGCTGCACGGGCACTTACAGCGTGACCCCTGCAGACCAGATGTCTACTTTAAAGCCTGAAAAGGTGTCAAGGCCATTGGCAATTTCTGGTGGCTGGAATGCTGGCGACCCTTGGCTCGTCCTGCACGTGTCGTCCTCTGCAAACGGGTGCAACGCCTGCAGGAGAAGAGACAGATTAGTTTCAAGCTTTCAAGGCAGATAAATCGTAACTGTTTGAAAAGCTTCACCTGGGGGAAAAAGGGAGAAGACTCTGCCACCGCACATCTACCTACGTACCATGAGCGCTTGCCACTACAATCGCTACACGCCACCAGTGACAATCCTCGCACCACTCCTCCCCAGCTAAGGGGCTTCAGGTAACAAGGACGAGGTTCTGCAGCTAATCGCCATGTCCCCACACTTTTGGGTGTGTTAACTCTTTCTTTCTGTGCTTCCCAATGGAAGCTCTGTGCTGTTATCAACCACAGTGTTTTGCCAATTACAATAAATACTCAGAATCACCCTCAAGCACTCCCCAAGTTTAACCGAACAGCCTAAATGCATAATAAATCAACCGACACCACAAAGGTGACCTAAATCTAGGACGTCGCGCTTCCCACATTTCTGACTTCGCCGCCGTTCTCACATACCTCTGCTACGCCTAAATCAGATATTTTTAGTGTCCCATTGGTTGTTAGCAGGAGGTTCCCTGGTTTTATATCCTTGTGGACAATCCCTTGGCTGTGCAAGTATTCTAGGCCGTCTATAAGCTGACAAAAGTACCTGCAGACAGGATTAGAGGGAAAAATAAAAATAAAAATAAAAATTAAGCACTTCCATAGATGAAGACTGTGTGAACTACTGCTCAGTCATAAAGCAGAGCGTGCTGTTATTGGAAACAAGTCGGAAATATATTTACATTTGAGGCTTAGGAACTTGAGATTGAACCATGGTCTATAAGAAGTGGTACTTCATCTCCTGACAGGCTTGTCCAGCCTGGAGCAGAGAAGGCTGCGGGGAGCCCTTGGAGCCCCTCCCAGTGCCTGCAGGGGCTGCAGGAAAGCTGGAGAGGGGCTGGTTCCAGGGTAGGGGGGGCCAGGCCAAGGGGAAGGGCCTGAAGCTGCAGGACGGGAGCTGGAGCTGAGCTGGGAGGCAGCAATCCTTCCCTGGGAGGGTGCTGAGGCCCTGGCACAGGGTGCCCCGAGAAGCTGTGGCTGCCCCTGGCTCCCTGGCAGTGCCCAAGGCCAGGTTGGATGGGGCTTTGGGCACCCTGGGCTGGTGGGGGTGTCCCTGCCCATGGCAGGGGCTTGGAACCAGATGATCTTTCAGGTCTCTTCCAACCCAAACCGTTCTGTGGTTCTACGATTCTATGACAGAGTCAGGTAACTGCTAGTCAGACTGGGGGCTCTGCCACACCAAAGTCCTCCTCACAAGTCTGCCTGTTCTGCACGTGCTGAGCACCACGCTGGCACAGACCGGACGGTTAATCCCGACACCTGCTTTAGCCACCAGAAGATGCTCTGTCAGTGGTGCACCTTGCTCTAACAGGGGGTGGGATGAACGTTTCCTTCAGCCAGTGAAAAGGAGTCTCTTACTGGTACGGCTTACGGCTGAGCACAGGTAACGTGGTACGGTCAGAGACTACGGGCAGGCCGTTACTGTAACGCAGCTGTCTGCCAAGCACAGACAGCCTGGCAACCGTCGTGCATGCAAGTGTTTTATCTCACAATATCCAGAAATAATACTTGACTTGATCTGCCTGTACTTCACTTCAGGTCTCTAACACCTTTTTTAAATTTTTTAAGCAAAACAAAAAGGTGACCACAAAAATACGTAGTTCCCACAGATCTGCTGGTCTGCGCTGGTTTGATATACACGACAATCTTCCTGCACCTACTTCCAGAATTCCAAGGTTCCTTTACTCGCAGAGTGAAAGGGGCTTCAGATTATCTTGTCTACTAACTAAACAAGCTAGCAGATCATGCTGGATATCGCCAATCCTTAATCCACCCAAAGCCCTTTAATCTCTTTCCTACGCTGAACCGCATGGCTTGCCTCCACCGGGGCAGGATGAGTCCTCAGGGATCCCTCCGCTGCGCTGAAGGGCAGAGCTGCAGGAAAGGGGCCGGGAAGAGCTGTCACGCGTCTTGCGAGGCAAAACAGAAGTAACAGAAAACTCAACAGAAAGATGGTTTTCCTTCCAAGAATCGAAGGGCTGTCCCTGCCACCACCTCGCTGCTTTTTCAGTGTTTCCATGGATGTGAAATACGCAGTTATTACACGAGCCAGTTTTACTTTAAAGCGCAGCCAGCAGCCTGAGCAACAGAGTAGAATGTGCTCTTGAATTGCAGAGAGCACAGCGGCGAGAGGCTAACGCAGCCTACGGAACACAACTGTACTTACCCGTGAGCCTGAAAAACTGGAAACCTCTTTTCCGGGACACTGTCCAGCATTTCCTGCATCCCACACACACAGTACTCCATCACCATATACGTGAAGGCAGAGTTAAGGAAGCTTCAAGGTTAAACACTTCTCAGGCAAAGGCTGTGCAAGGACTGCGGCCCCGCTCGTGTGCGACAGGAGAGCTGCTGCGCGGGCAGCCCTGGTACCTGGTCCGCACGCTTGGGAGGTGGGGGCTGCTCGCCTCCAGGGTCGCTGCTTTCCCCAACTAACAGGAGTCAGCAGAGAACCCATGAGAAAATTATTCTGCTTAATGACCAGCCGCAGCTCCATGATCACACCTGCAACAGGACGCGAACTCCACAGAAATGAAGCCGGCGATCTCACCGGAACAACAGACAGAGGATAAAGCTCTACGGAAAGCCCTGGCAGAAGAGCCGCAGGCTGCGGCACGCTCTCCCTGTACCCTGGCCGTTCCACGGTTGACATGAGTGAGCTCCTGTCACCTCCCGTGAAGTTCGTTACTCCTTGTTTCCTGTTTCCCCACAGGGCCGTACGCAGTATCTCACAGCTGCTGCTTACCCCCTGCCCACGGCAGCATTTCAGAAGCAGGAGAAAGGATCCCTGGAGAGCTGGGAACCCTTTTTGAATCTGCGTGGATAAAAAAAGTCGCAACAGAACGCCGAGAACCAGTGGCACTTTTTAGCATTTGTGCCCTTGCAGCATATTGTAAGTTTTCATCTCCCCAAGCTTTAATGTTGGGGCCAAACAACAGCAACTACACCACTGCCTAAAGCAACAACTGCCTCTGTTTTCCTGCCCCCCCTCCCCGGGTTTCAAAGGCAGCCTGTGTGCCAGGAGGGGCTGTGAGATCAGACCCTGAGACATCTGGTGGCTTTGCCAAGGGACTGCACCTTCAAGAGAGAGCAGCATGACTGCCAGGCAGCCCAGCTCCTCAGCAACGCAAAGCCTTTCATTCGGCCACTAATTATTCCTGGCAGATGCCTTCTTAACCTAAGCCTGAAATAAGTTGCTTATGTCCCAGGATACCATCTTAACTCTTGAGGCGGGAGAGGTTGAAGAGAAGACCCCCGTTTTCAGCCGGATCCATGCTCTAAAGATTCTGTTGCCCTTTTGCAGCACATTCTATCCAGGAGCTCAAAACGACCTGCAAACTCATTAAATTCGTGCTGCATTCCCCGTGTGAGCTGCTCTTCAGAGGGACGCTGAAGCACTGCAAGGTTTGACGGGCACAATGCCACCCAGCGCACCAGCAGCAGCCAGAATAGCAGCAAGAGCTCCCAAAATTCTTTCCTACCATTTCCTACTCTGGAAGAAATCTGTGAACTTGTACAGAGCGATGTACACTCCACTACTAACAGTGGATTATACAGCCCCTAGCTCCTGGGAAGCAAAACCCAGCCCTTGTTCCCACCTACAACGGAGAGCCTGGGTTGGGTTTCACCAGCTGCCGGGCTCTTGTCACCGAGCCACCTCTGGTTGATCAGCCAGATCAGAGGACAAGCTTCCAGGCTGGTGCAGATCTATTACAGGCGCCCCGAGAAGACCGAGGCTCTCGATTCTTCTAATCAATAGGGTTCTGCTCCCACGCACAACCGCACGAACTGGTAGAGGAGCTGCCAGAGGGTGCCAGCTGGGCTGCTGCTTACTGAACCGCGTTTATTTTCTGCCTGGATTAGTTCTCCATTCATCACCAGCTCTGCATTCCCAGCCACAGCAGGTCATCAAAGCAGCCCATTAAACACAAAACGTAGTTGATATTTCTAATCCAGTCATCACGGCTTTCCCGTTACCACAGAAAATCATCGAAGGCTTGGACCAGACAGGCAAGCTGTGAACACACTGTCATCCCAAGCAGAGGTCTGCAGCTCACTCTGTCAGCAACCGAACCCTCAGGTGAGAACAGAATCCTCCCTCCTTCTAGAGGCCAAGTTTCAAATGCCACAGCGGTCCTTCTGGAAACGAGGACTTTTTTATTAGCAAGGGAGATGTTGCCATCCCTCCCCCCGTACCTCACTCAACCTTCACGTGTATCGCTTCCCGCAAGGCACCAATACCGGCACGGCGAGGGCACCGACCTCCGGAGAAGCCAGCCTGAAGAGACAGTTACTTCTCAGCTGTATCTGCTCCCAAACCCGTGGCGCCTGTACCGCCGCATCCTGGGACACGCTGCCAGTGAGAAGCTGCAGGAAGGTGAAGCAAGAACACAATCACCCATGAATCTCAGGTTCCAGCCCCAGAGAAAAGAACAAACTTCCCCAGGTATCACCACTGGCACGCGCAGAATAAGCCGGTGTAGAAACAAACTCTCCAGAGCGTAGAATCAGGTAAAGATAAAAAATGGCAAAGTCTTTCCCCTATACTTGCAAGTACTGAAAAGCGATTTGCTCCTTCTCCAAGGCCGCTGAAGCGAGGCACATGCCTGCTGGTGAGGTCACGGTTCTGAATGACCGTCCGCGTTGTCATCACCGGTTACCAACACACGAGGTCTCTCTCGGGCTCTTTTTCCCAGGCTTCTCCTTTAGCATCCCAGCTCCTTATTAATTAAGCGGTATCTTTCTATCTATAGACACTAATTGAATTACAGTCCCTTCAGTCTGTTAAAGCTACAAAACACAAGCAAAACTTGTCATGCTTTTTTTTTTATATACTAATGATTTGGTGGAAGAGTATCTGATCTAATTAAAGCACACAATTAAATTACCCATTTTATGAAGTACTGTAATTGGAAGACAGTATTTAGAAAACACTGTCAAAAATAAAAGCAACCATTTATAACACGTCCTACAAGAGATCAGCTCACTAAGCTTACAAACCAGTTCAAGTCAAAGCGCACCCCGAGTGGCAGGCTCATTAGAAACCATCCAGCTACTCACTCGGAAGTTCAGGCATCTAATTACACTGATTAACGTCTCTGTGCACGTGGGGGGACAGTGCGCTGGAGCAACAGGTTAGAGTTCACGAGGCACCGAGATCACGAGCCGCAGACCTGATTCAAGAGCTGAACAGTTTAGTCCCAAAGAGCGGAGCAGCAGATCCCACAGGAGCTATGTGCTTTCCATCTCCTGCCCTTAGGAGCTTTAGGTCGCTTACAGCACTGTCACAAGGGACTTTCACACGAACAGCAAGGCAGAGGAGGCTTGGGCAGGCTCGGGAGCTGTCTTATCGTGCTAAGGATAACCAAAGCACCGCGACTGCCCACAAAAGGCAGCGCTGCAGCGGTACAGACCTCCGATGGGAAGGAGGGAGTTGCAGGATCTGCGTGCCAGCCAACGAGAGATTCCTCCCCCCCTTCTTTTGAGGGAAAGAATAAAAAACCCTAAACCATTGCCAAGGACTTAAAGGAAAAAGAATTACAAAAATTGATTGCACATAGCGTAGACAATAAAAGGCCCATCTTCAGGGAAAGAAAGCACTAACACACACCACTGCCAGGACAGAAACGACGGATCCGCAGCTCTTTTTTTGTCTCTGAATTGCTGAAGGTCACACGGTAAAACACTATTTGGGGGTCAGTTCTCCCCTAGCCCAGCCCCACGTCTAACCAGGGCACAACCCTTCCTTTCCTAACTGGGAAGCTGGGAAACTGAAGAAAAGATACTTGTGTGGAAAGTATCCCAGACATGCAGGATGTTTAATACCCAAGAAACGTTCAAAAGGGCCTTAACAAAAGCAGAACGATGATTCAGCAATATAGCAGAGAACAACAGGAATTCAAACCTTATTAACAACTGTCTGAAAAAAGGATATATTTTCTGCTTCTCTTCATTGTACAACACATCTACCAACTGGATAACATTTTTGTGCCGCAATCGTCGCAGGAGCTGAATTTCCCTGCAGGAAGAGAAAAGGAAAAAAGGTATGGTTAAAAAAGAATAATAAACCCCTATTTCCTTCCGAGGGAAGGAAACGAATGTTTTCGAAATCAGAGGGATTTTAGAGACACTTCAAACCATATTAGTCCCCACTGCTTCACCCAAGACCACCCATGCCCACTGCCCAACAGACACTTCCCTCCAACTAAAGCTTTTCAAACAACGCCGGACCGTTGGAAGCGTCGCTGTCGCTCTCCTCAGTCAACCCCCCAACAACGCACCACATTCCTGTTTACCGTCATTATCTAGGACAGCCACCTCCAAGACACAGCTTTTATGTTTGCACTTCGTGCTTCTTTATATCTAAGTGTCATCTGTAGTTACAAGAGCAGAAATAAATTCACTTGGGCTTCCAGCCTTCCTCCTTCAGGGTGTGTTTTTAATCAGCATCGTGCCCAGGAACGACACCCGCAGAAGTCGGTGTGGGGCTGCGTCGTGCAGTGAGGTGTGTGGTCGTGTCGCAGGCGGCGCCCGGTGCCAGCCATGGCAGAGGAGTTAACGTGCCACACAGCCCATTTCAGCACAAACTCTGTTAATGAGCTAGGAAGTAACTGGAATATTAGTCACCTCCTGAAAAAGAAGTAGAAAGTTTCTATACCTAAGCAGCAATTCCTTCTGATAGTTGTTGCGTTCTGAACAGACACAAGTCATTCAAACAAATATAAACCCATCAGCAACTGGCTGATCTACTAAAGATGTGAACAAACCTAAACTGATTTATTATACCACATGAAATTAATCTAAAGGGGGGCTGTTCCGCACAACCTGATTTTCTGCAGAGCCTATAAACCACAGAAAGAAGAGATAAGTGCAGCACCAGCAGCACGGCACCCGGCACGCGGTCTGCAGCCAGCAGAGAGAAGACGGCCAAGGTGCTGAGGCTGCCGAAGGGGCAGCGAGACGCCGACGGTCCCGACCCGAGATGCCCGGCACCAGGAGCTTCCTCTGACCAGGAGACGAGCACGCCGGGTGTCTGAGCTGAGGGATGGAAGAGCTTCAGAGTTCAGAGGTGGGAGAAGACAACGGCGTCCCAGCAGCCCCAAACGCTGCCGCAAGGGCCCCTCCAGCTCACCAGAGACCTCCCGCAGCTTCACGGTGTCCTGCGTTAGAGCGACAGCCGGATCCAAACCAACCTACACACGCAGCCTCGCAAAGCGGTCGCAAGACATACTAGTGTCACCGAGACGGGATATTAAATCCCAATCTCAGCTTCAAGTCAAACAGATCAGACTGTTCCAATTCAAACCCTTCCTGTCAAGTAGCCATCCTCGTGTGGTCCTAGCCCACCCACAGAGCTACTGCCCGACGAGACAAGAGCCTGGTCAGCAGACGCGAGGTGCGACAAACGGAGCCCCCGTTTGTTTAGGGTGCTTACTAACCACCAATATTCATCCACTACACCGGTTGCCCTCACTCTGGCAGCACCTGTGCACTCTTCAAAGGTGTCCTCCAAGAGAGGCTCAGCTGTCAGCAGAACTCAGAAATTAAGTGATCAATGTAAGAATTGTAACATTTCGTCCCGAGAATGAGTCCAAAACAGGAGTTCTGGCTAACAACCCCATTTCTTCCAAACTTCAGTCCTAACTTGACTGACCGGTTCAGAGACCTGAACTGAATCCTCTGTTCTTAGAGGATAAATAACATAAACCTGAGGGAGGAGACCTCTTCCCTCAGCCACAGACCCTTGTATGTCATCTCCTACCAGCCCTTTCGGCCTTTGTCTTTTGGGATTTCAAACTGTGCTCCAAACCACATCCTAGGATCTTCTGCATTAAACTCAGCCTGTGAGATCCCACCAGCTGCCAGCTGTGGAGCAGAGAAACAGGAGGATCAGGACAGTCAGGTCAGGGTGGTTCTGGAAGTGCAGGGACTGCTCTTTGCTGCTCCATTTGAGGCTCGCACCAAACTGGATGGGAACTCTTCTTCCCAGCTTCTTTCCCTTGGCGTTTGCTAAGCTGCTTTAAGAAGCACGGTTACGTTTCGACAGTTAGGACTCCTGAAAGCAGCATTCCAGGGAATTCAGAGCACAGCTTGAGAAGCAAGAGCCTCTGCCCAAGCACAGGACACGCCACTGTCCCTGGTCTGCACAATTAGCCAGCCTCTAATAACGAGCTGTGGCCAGTACAAAGGTTTGCTGATGCATCACATCTGATTAACAAACTAGTAACTGCTCCTTCAAAAGGCTCCTAAGGTGCAGGAATGCAAGCAGGGGTTTAAAATCTTTTAAGGATCCCTGAGCAGCAGTATTAATAACTTTGCTACCGAGGTTTAGGCCAGGCACTCTTCCTTTATCATACAGGGCTTTAAAAAAAGCCACGACAGCTACACAGAAATGCAGGATAACAAGGCACAGCTCAGAAGAGTGTTTCATTTAATGGCAGACAGATTTGCAAAGTGATGCAGCCGCTCTAATTATAGTAATGACCAAAAGGCTGAAGTGGATTAAATTAGCATAGAAACTGCAGCCAGCATTAGCGTAGGTCTAAGAAGTTCCTGCATAATGAAGGGAGACGGGCTGAGTGCTCAGACCAAGCCGGCAAGAGAGGGAGCAAACACACACACTTATTTAAATAAAACTACTTTGCTGTGAAGGCAAAGCAAGCTCCCAATATTAGGAGCACATTTAAAATCCTGATCCCGACAGCTCAGTGCCCGTAATACGGCTTGGCAGCACAAATACTAATTCCCTCCACCTTTAACGGACTCATAAATATTTCATATTTCTGTAATGATTTTTTTTTTTCCCCAGGAGGACTTTGTGAACCAATCTAAAATGCCAGTGAAGTGCACCCACCTCTGGGGCAGAGGCCAAGCAGCCCAATTCCCAGAGGGAAGATTACTTCTATTTTTAGCTCCTCTTGCATTCTGAAAGGCCTGAGGAACAGATACAGCCAGACCAGTCACCTCTGATGCCCTTTCAGTTTTCAAACTTCACTGAATAAGTGAACTTAGGTGCCTGCCTCGGCAGAAGGTGCCTAAATTTAATTTTGAAACAAATGCACAACCTCCCCCCCCCAGCTCACCGCTTTCTTTGCGATTTGCGTTGCAGTTGACAGACCTGGGAAAGGGATTTCATGCCCACGGTTTGCTGCCGTTCCTCTCGACCAAGGCAAGGTGGCTTCCTGCCTTTCCCACGCCGGCCTAGTGACCCTGCTCAGATTTTCAGGACACCTTTCGAGCTGCTGCAACTTTCCCTCCTTGCCACCTCTAAAATTTAACATGAAATTTAAATCACCACAGTCGCTTTTGAGATCGGTCCTGTCCCCAAGACAGAGGGAAAGGGAGAACCCTAGCGAGGGGGCTAGGCTGTGCTCTCTGCCGTGAGGCAGTCTCTTCCATCCCCATCCTGCTCAACACAGCTATTATGCGGCCAGAATAGTCCAAATTATGGAATTTTGTCCCTAGTTTTTCAGACTAGAAAGCCTTCAAGCGTGCAACAAGGCAGATTGCCAGCGTACAGGGCCTGCTTCAATGTATAACCACCCTGGAGGAGGAAGAGAAAAGATCTTCTAACTCAAAGGTCTCTGTGGTTCTGCCAGACCCGTTAAGCTCATCCTGACAGATTATGACTTATCCCCAGCGAGGCGCCTTGCTTTGGCAAATAACGGGGTGGGGGATGTGGGGGGGTGTGCTCAGAACGGTGTACAGTAAAGCTGCCTACTTGTACCCTGCGCTACACGATTTCAGAAGATGCCAAAGACAGCCTGGAAAGATGATGTTCTTTCCTGGACCGTCCTGGTAAGAGCAGATCAACCATAAGATTTAGCATTCTATGGACAGTTTGCTTCAAGCCTCAGTTCCATCAAAGCCATTCATGCTTCAATAAAAATGAGCAATTCGGTCAGAAGAGTCGTTCCTTCCTTCGCTCGACAAGGTTCCTCCGCAGGTGTAAGCTTTCGGGACTTTACTGCAGACACAGGGTGGTGAATCTTTGCCGTAGGACCCGCCGGGTCAGATCCCACGTCAGAAACAAGAGTTTGCAGGTCTGCAGCGAGAGCCTTTGGCCCGGGAGGAGCTCACCCTCGCCCCCCAGCATGCAGCCGCGGCCCATCTCAACCTCTCCGCATAAAGGACGTGGTAGCGAGGCCCCGGCACGAGGCGCTGGCACACCTCCACCGCAGCGCTGGTGCTACAGCCAAGGGCCGGGAGATGCTCCATATGCCAGCCCTGGCACGTACCCGAAATCCACTAACGCCAGTCTTGGCCACAAAGGACTCAAGAATCATTCTTCTGGCCTTTACGCAACCGAACAACGGCATTACGTATTTATTCGGACAGATTTTGTAATCCTGTATAGCCAAAGCAAATTTTAATTACAAGTCAGTATCCCTGATAGGCCACAAAGCAGATTAAGATATTTAAGGACTAGCTTACGAACAGCCTTTTCCTGTT
Organism: Psophia crepitans; assembly: GCA_013399095.1. Lineage (NCBI taxonomy): Eukaryota > Metazoa > Chordata > Aves > Gruiformes > Psophiidae > Psophia > Psophia crepitans. Next base: position 102,340 of record VWZZ01007046.1, on the reverse strand, counting down.
TATTTCACCTCAGGAACAGCCCTCCACTTGCAAGGATGGAGCTTGTCGCCGTCCCCGCGAGAAGCTGCACCTCTTCACGAGCAGGGGCGCTAATTCAGATAAGAGACTGAGCAGAGCACTGCACCATTTCCTCCTTCAAACCAAGCGTTACGCATCGGAACGCGCATCTGACACGGGGAGGGCCGACATCGCTGCGTGTGGATGAAGCCGGTGCTGACCTACATCTTTCAAGTTTTAGTATCCAAACGGTTCTTCTCCAGCCATTACCCAAAGTGACTGCCAACACACCAGCATCTCCACCACGGCCCCGCCGCCTCGCCCGCCCCTAAGGACGCACCGTGTGGAGATACAGAACCGTGTTTCCTGTCCCCTTTCGGTTGGGAGTGAGGGACAGGAAATCAGATGAGTCAGTTTTAGCCCATCTTCGTTTAAAGCACACGCCTCTGCCGCTCGCTGCGAGTCCTTCCTTTGGCAGAACCGCCCTTGTTTGGAGGTGCAAGACTTGTCATCTGCAGATCCAAGGAGCAAATCGTTAACGTACAGGCCTGCTACACATTTGAAGCCTCCGAGGAATTCTAATGAGCATATATTCAAACCTAAGTAATCGCCGAGTGTGGTAAGTACAGTACAAGACACTTGGGATATGCACAGAAAGTCCCAAACACTTAATTAAAATGTGAGGCTATTAGCACACAGTTTTATTAAACTTGTGCTGCTAGAGACAAATAGTCTCCCAAATTTTCTTTCATCTTTTTTGCAATCCTACTAAACTCATTTTTCACATTAACTGGAAGCAGCAGTTAGCCACGGCACTGCCCGGCGGCCGAAGCCACCCTGGCCTCTCTCTAAAGTGACCGAAGAGAAACACAGATCACCCAGGCTGACTCAGGGAGACAAGTCTCTTACGAGTTTAAACCCTCAAATCCTCACCGGGATCCACAGATCCCTCACGGCTCATTTTTCAGGGGCAGAACTGGAGCATTTTAGCGTAGAGAAGAACCATTTGATTTTATAAGTCTTAAACATCTTTCAGTCATAACTCCCAGAACTCTTCCCTGCGCCGAGAGACAGCGCTGGGGCAGCCAGCGCCCACAGGACGAGGCTGCGGCCCCGACCGCTCGTAGGGAGCAACACAAAGAGGGAATCAGCGGTCAGCGTTCCCCCGGCCCTGGACCATCCTCCACGGCTCATCGCTCCTGTGCTCTCCCTTGCTGTCGTTACTCCCTGTACGTTACTTGCTCACGTCATCACCCAAGGGCCAAGAGCCTAGGAACTGTTTTCTAGGGAATTTCATTGATGATGCGCGCTCAACGCAAGCTTCATCTTCAGCACCCAGCAGCAATACCGAGGCATCCCGTGATAGCAGCAGAGCCCCGCCGCAATAATTCCACTATGTCTCTGTCAGACAAGCCAAGTCGCAGACGCAGCTTCTTCCTGCGTGGTCAGAAACGCCGCAGATCCCTTTAGAAGGATCTTTGCAGCTAAGAGAGATCCACCCAACAAGGTATTCTGAGACTGAAATAGCAAAGGGGCACAGTCCTTCAAACCAGGCCTGAACACGCGCCCTGACGGCGCAGACCCTCTGGCAGGGCGCTTTTAACACGTCCGCAGCATCGTACGAAGAAATTACAGTTTAACTAACAGTTAAGACATCACGCAACGATTCCTCAGCAGCGAGAGCACGACGTGAGGGATTCCGAAGGCTCTCCCTCCTGCCCGTTTCATTTGCCACGAGAGCAAACGCTTTGGAAGAGCCTCCTGCCTGGCCACCCACCGGGGGACGCAGGCAGGGCGCACCAAGCGGCGGTCTCGTTCTGCCTGCGGACAAAGATTTTTAATCTCAGAGGGCACCAACTGATGTTGGGATGGTTACAGAGATGGGACAACTAATCACAACCACCTCTCACACCTACTGAGCTGCAGACATCCTCGTCCAGCACGGATGCCAGCGGGAAGCTGCCTCGCTAACGCAGGAATTAGACGTCTGCTCGTTACCGCTCTCGGCTTCCAAGGAAGTACACCCTACCGGTGCAATTCAGTCCACAATCCGATTTTCTGCTGTTCCTTTACATGTGAGCAGTTTGCTGGGTATAAACCACTCAGCAAAGCTGCTCAAACGCAGCTGTAGAAAGCGAAAGTTTAATGGAGTCTGGCCAAGCAGCGTGCCATTAAAAAACACAACAACGTCAGCCCAGCGCGTTCCAGCGCTACCTGGAAACACAGCAACGGTTTGCTGCCCCCGTCCACGCCGGCCAGGCAAACCCTACAGGTTTGATGACTTCTCTCACCACAACAGGTTTATTCAGAGCGGAAACAGCTTTCGCTGCCTGTCGCAGAAGCACCAAAGGGTTTCTGTAAGGTCAGATTGCCACGGGTACCCCACAATGTGACGTTTTGCCTTAAAAAAAAATAATAATTCATCATTGAAGTAGATAAAGCAAACAAATAGGCAGATAAAGAGAAAAGGACAAGGTGGTGAAAACAGGAACTTGAACTAAAGTAAATCCTCGTTACAAGACAACATCTAAAATCTGCCCCGGTGTTTTGAAGCGGGTGCGGCTGAGCCAGAAAAACATCCCCAGCAAAACAGAGCGGTGCTGGGCCGGTCTGCGTTAATAACTAACCTTAACGAAGCCAAACGAGACCTTCACAGGCAGGCTCTGCACGCGAAGAGAACTTTACAGAGTTCGCTCTGGGACACAGGACCATTACCGTGGCTCTGATACCAGGAAACTCTCCTGGTACCTGCAAATCCTTTTTCACTACGGGGGAGAAAAAATTTGAAATGTAAAAGTTTTACTAAGGAGGAAACAATCTCCCCCTTCTCCAGCAGAAGCTCTCGATGTAACTGAAGGAGGGGGTGAGGGTGGAAAGGGGCACTCGTGCCTTTACCAGAAAAACATTTTATTACATATTAACCAACAGTTTACTCCGATTCTGAACTTGAGCCAGAAAGGAGAGAAAGGGAGGTCCTGGCATTAGGATTTGTGACTGTTGCGCAGCTAAGTCTGTCACTGAAGGTTAGAAGGCGAACGCGAAGAGCTCACTGACAGAAGTCCCAGTACAGGATGTGAAATATCTCGCAGCTGAGCTCGGCAACTCAAACCAAACTGCGAAAGAGAAACAAGACTCTGCTGGGTCAGGGCCCTACGCTCAGCACGCCGCAGCCAGAGACGCAGTACAAGAGTCTTCTAAACACCTCCCGAGTCCGCCCTCCCACTGCGAGATAAACCCTGGCAGGCAGATAGTTTTGGCTGCGGACGGCTCCCCTCCGCAGCGATAAAGCACCACCTCGCAGGGCTGCGGGAGGCGCGGCCCCAAGGAAAGGGAAAGTTTTAGACTCGGCCCGGGTGGAGCGTAACACCGGGCTTCTCCCACAGCTCATTTTAATGAGTTACTTGTGCCCTGTATGTAACTGGCACTTCGAAAGCTTCCAAGCACAGCTCTTGAGTCACCGAAATAAAAAAGGTCGACAACCTTTGTCCCCATTTTACAGCTGCAGAAAGCAACTGAAAAGAGCCTTGAATTACTTCCCAACTCATCCGTCAGAAATGAAACCAAGGAAAACACCCAAGACTTCTACGCCCATTGGGTGCACAACCCACCGGGTCACGATCCAGGCACCTGTACCCAGGTGGGAGCTGTAAGTGTCACCCCACGGCACCGCACGCCCCTGGACGGGTACACAAACAACGCGGGATGCGACGACGCAAAGCGCGTCTCTCCTCTCTCAGCCTTTCCTAGCTGGCAGCACCGCAGTTTACCTCTTCCAGGTGAAACCTTAGAGAGGAATTTCTTTAAGAAACACTATTTTTCCCTTTGAGCAATACTTTAAACAGAGTGGCGTGCGTTGCGGGCTGCCTGCTCAGGCGGACGGACCTGCTGCCACCCCAGCCCTGGAGAACCAGGTCCCTTCCCCTGCCCAACCTCCACGACAGCACTGGCTGCAGTTCAACGGTAAAGAGATTCCTGTGCGCCTTTGGTTTAGGAAGCACTTCCACAGCGGACAGCCAAGTTGTTAGTTAAAACTCAACAGAACTTCAGCTGGAAAACAACGACAAAGCTTAACCCCTCAGTTCCCAGCTCCCGGAAATATTTACTCACTTTTTCACATTCGCCTCCCCGTTGGGAATTCTGCGCAGCTTCTTCTTCTTCAGTATTTTCACAGCTCTCCTGCAGAGGGTTTCAGAGTCCAACATCTCCTTGACTTTGCCGTAAGACCCTTCGCCAAGCAAGTCTCCCATCAGGTATTTGCCAATGAGCTTGGCCCGCTTCCGCCGCGGCTGGTAGATGACCTCCGTGGAGTCGATGCGATGGATAAAAGTGTCCATCCCCACAGACATCAGCTCACTCTCCGCAAACATGCCCAGCTGCTGTGGCTCCTGCATATCCATCCTGGATTAAGTTCCTTAACCTGTTTTCCTTAAGCGCTCGGGGTTTTAATCCTGTTTGTGAGTTTCCAACACTCCCTTTTACTCCTTCTTGAAAAAAAATATCCAGAAGATTGTACAAACATGAATAATAATAATAAAAAAAAAACAACAACCAAAACCAAAACAAACCGACGAGCTGCTTCCAGCTCAATTGGATGCTAAAAGATCCAGGCCCGGCTCCAGTAAGACAATGTCTTTTAAAAAGAATAAGTATCTTTGAGCAGATACACTCAGTTTGGGACTCGCTTTGCTTCCAGCCTGGTCCCACTCCTAGGGTTCTTTCAAGTCAACTTGGCCTTTAACTTGGCCCAGTTTGGTTCTGAAGTGCTAGGTCATCCTCCGGGACTTCAGGGCACCGCGGAAAAACAGCCGCTCGCCGAGTCTCTTTCGTGACTTTCCATTCCTGGCAGGTCACAGTCACCGACTCCGAGGCGGGCGGCAGGGGAAGCGCGTCTGCCCCGCTGTCCTCGCCGCCCGGGCGCGAGCGCGGACGGGGGGGGTGGGTTTTCAGCCGTTTGGAAGCTGGAACCAAGTTTCTTTGAAGGAGTTTTCCGAAACAATCCTACCGCCTTCGCTTTGCACGCCTACAAAAGTTTGAGGCCTTCGGTGCCTACCGAGATCTCCCAGGGGCATCCTTCGACCGCTCGGGATCCGCCTGGCACATGATGTGTGCCCCCCGCCGGTGCCGGTGCCACGCAGCCCACCCCCGCCCTACCACGGGAACAAGCGGGAGGGGGTCAGTCCCTCAGCCCGGCCCCCCAGCCAGCCCATCCCCGCTCCGGCAGGGGCCGGCGGGGCGGAGGTGCCAACCGAGCCCGGCCCCCCCCCACAGGGGCCGGGAGGGGGAAGCGAGGGGCACGGCAGGGACCCCCGGGAGAGCGGGGAAGGGACGAGGGGATAAAACGCTTTAAGTGCGACTGAAGTGGCGACGGCCC
>VWZZ01007046.1:69650-85884 GCA_013399095.1 Psophia crepitans | reverse complement strand
CGAAGGCCGGACCCCGGGAAGGGACGGGCCGGGGCGGCAGGAGCTCCCGTGTGTGGGTGCAGACGGAGAGCGGTGGGAGCCGCATGGAAACCCAGCCCGGGCCCGGCGTCGCCTGTGCTGGGGCAGCTCAGCGGGCCCGGAAAAGCAGAGCCGGTGCTGTTAGCGGCCGCCGGCGGACCGGGCTCATACCATAATTAAATGCTACGGCAAGGTTTGGGAGCGAGCTCCCTCCTCCAGAGCAGCCCCACGGACCAGTGTGAGCGCGGTGCCTCCAGAGCGGCCTGCCCCCGCGCACAGTTACGGCCACCGTTCCAGGGGCGAGTTCTGCAGGTTCGCTGCTGGGATCCAGAAGCCTCCGAGGGTTTTTCTGGCCTCTGTGCTGCCGCTGCTGTGAGCGTGGTGGGCAGAGAGGAACCGGCTGTACCCGTGCGGTGCCGTTGTCTTCCGCAGATGTTCTCCGCGTCGCCTGGAGCGTTGAGCTTGCTCTGACCCGTGTGGGTACATCTGAACCGGGCAGCTGGCGCTGGGGACGTGTTTGGGTGGGGAACTGCGTAGTAACCCTGTGAGCTCAGGGGACGTTACGCACCCTGTGCGGCAGCGATGGCTTCGCGGTGCGTTAGGTTGGATGCTGGCTGGAGAACCCTGAGCTCTGTTCTCATCTCTGCCGCTTGCTCCTCTTTTTGATAGAGGTCTGTTGGTTTGACGTTGGCACCTTGACTTTCCCAAACCAGGATTTATACCTCCAGCAGCTCAACTTAATGACTTCTCAGTCAAACACCAGCATGAGCTTAACGAAGGCTTGGATTGTCCGAAATGCTTTTTCAGTCATCGCCAAGGCGATGCCTCAAACGGAGTCCCAGTGTTTAGCACCGGCACAGCGCAAAGCTGGTGCTATCCCGAGTGCCTGGCCTCGGTGTGTTCTGCCCGCCAGCTTGCCCGGCGTTGGGTGCGGAAGTTAATGGGACTGTGGTGGCATTAGAGGGTCTTTGTCTCGTTGAACAGTGACGGTTTTCATCTGGGCTGGTTCATGTAGTAGCTGGGACGGCCGATGAACGTTGAACAAGGAGGGTGCGTTTCCCCCGCCTGCTTCCTTCCGTCGTGTTTTGCCTGTTCTTGGGATCGCCCTTGTGCTTTTGCTGGGCTCCCAGACAGCTGAAAGAGAAGATTTTTTTTTTTTTTTTTTCTCCTCTCTTCGTAAAGGAAAGCGTCCCAGTAAACCCATGGAACTCGTCAGGCGGCGGCACGGCCAGTGCGTTTTGCAACTTCTTTTTTTCTTTAATGATTAGATCTCAAGTTTGATTCTTTCACAAGTGTTCTGAAAGATTTTGCTGGGTGCCGTGTGTGGATTTTTTTCTTTCTTATGTATGAACTTAGCTTTAGAAAAAAACTCCCAAAACCTAGAAATCCTGAGTGTTTTCCTAGGCGCCGTTTCCTCCCATACTTTACCTTTTCCAGGCTCTTACACCCTCATCCTCGAACAGGCGCAGACTCCCCAGAAATCGTTTGTCCCTCCTTTTAGCTGCTTGGTTGCTTGCTGTTGGGTGTTGGCATTTTGCTGAGCTCTCCACGTGGGGCATCCCCCACTAAACCCCAACGATTTGGAACAAAACCAGCAGGACCAAGTGTCGTGTTTGTCACGGGCCCGACCGGCCGCTTGTTGAAAAGCTACAGCTCCTCCTGTCACAGGTTTTTACTAACACTGGACTGTGCACGGACAGGAATTTTTAACTTATTTTTGTTGTTTAAAGTAGTGAGCGTGTGGTGCGTTTGAGGGTCCTGTTTCCTGACCAAATAGGCCTTTTTAATGGTCCAGTTACAGATCCCTGGAGTGGAGGGTCTACAATAAAAATGCTCACACAGGTTTAAAGCTTTTTGAATAGTGACGCTGTAATAAAGAGGTAACTGTGCAGGCACGGAATGCTGCGCTGTGATTTTTAACCGTGGGAGTCCGGATCTCTCGGGAAAGCCTTCTGGGCTTGGTTAGGAGTTTTATATTCTCCTAAAACATGTTTGTAGCCTAAAACTTAAAACTCTTCAGTCTTTTTTGGTAACGCAGTCAGGGTCTGTAAGTGCGTAGCTACGAAAGGGGATGATACACATCTCCTTCGTGGAGAAAGCGTGTGTTGAGCCTGCCGGAAGGCCGGCTGGTTGGAAACGCCGTTGATGTGCTCGATGGGGAAGCAGGCTTTGATGTCCTGGAGTATTTTTTCCGCCATGAGTGGCTGCGTGACCCGCTCGGCTCCAGCGGAGAGCATTTCTCCCAGCGTGGCTTGTGACCGAGTGTCCTGGAGACTGGGGGTAGAGACAAAGTGTGAAGAGTCCAGAGACCTGTGTTTTCTCGGCTCCCGACCTTAGGCAGCTCGGTTTTTTGTGCTCTCCTCTTTCCCTTTAATTAAGTAGCGTAATAAGGCATGTCTGCCCTGCGGCTGCGCCTCTGAGGCTGGCTCCGTTAGCACTTGTGCTGCGGCTACATCCAGGTGTGCTTCGCTGCTGCCGGACCTCGGCTGTGCTCTGTGAGCTGGCAGCCAGCACCTGTCCTGCTCTGGCTGCGGGTTGTTTTCTCCCCAAAACCGTGCTGGTGACGGGTGAGAGCAGGGGAGCAGCCCCGGCGCTGCTGGTGCCCTGCGGGGGCTCGGCTCCACTTTTGGAACCATTCCGTGCATTCGCTGAGACGCTGGACTGCCTCATCCCGAGCTCTGCGGGGCTTGTGCGCTCACGCCTCGGAGATTTCGGTGCGTGGTTGTGTGAGGATGGTGCTGTGTAGATTTAAGCAAAAATGTGCTGAGTGTTTCTTGGCATTTTTGCTCTGTCCAGAAACAGCCATATCTGTTCTCCCAGGTGGAAGAGCAGGGACAGATCGAACCTGTCTCTGCCCCACAAGCAAGCTTTGCTTCGGCTCTGGTCAGGTCCCTGTTGGAGCAATATTTTTATTGCTCAAAGCAGAATGTTGGGCTTTAGAGAATTAGAGCAGGCTGCGAGCGGAGGGGACGGCTGTCTGCGCTGCAGCCACCTCGCTGTAGGCCCTGGAACGGTGGAGTGGGGACCTGCCGGCTCTGCCAGTGGAGAAAGAGTCCGGGGAAGCAGGAGAGATAATGTCTGGAGTCACCATGAGCTGAATGACTGAAAAGTGATGTCAGCATTGCAGGTAGCATCAGCAATTAACTTTTCATTGTGCAGCCTTGAAACAAAAGTATCTGTGGAAGATTTAAGATGATTTATGTTGGTGGACAGATTAACGAACCTTTCTGGTGTTGCTAAAGCTGCTGCGCCACCCAATTGTCTGATATCAGTCCCTGGAAAGTTAGGGAACAGCACACCGGGGCAGATGCCAGCACCGAGACTCCAGATTCAGCGTTTCCCCCCTCTCATTATTTAATCTCGCATCCCTCAGCAAGGACTGAGGCCGCAGCAACCCTCACAAGAACCCAAACAGCACCACGGAGTGTCCCGGGGACGGGCAGTGCCGTTCTGGGTGCAGCGCAGCCGAGGTGCTTTATGCTGGTGTTGGCCCTTCTCCGCGGGGACAGCAGAGAGACCCCTTGGTGTTTGGGGCGGGTGGTGCTGGGGAGCTGAGCCTCCTGCCCCTGCCGGCTGCGCTCGCTCTGGGCCCTGAGCTCCTTCCCGTGCTGACAATCCCCGTCTGTGCAGCCCGTCTCCGTAGGTGGATTCACGGGGCCGTGCTGTACGGCACGTCCTCGCCGTATGGCACGGCTGCTTCCGAGGCAGGCCCGCGCAGCGTGCACAGAGCCCCCGTGCTCTTCCCCAGCAAGTCGGATTTTGCCCTGACTTTGTCATCCGTGGTTCCTTGTGCAGTTCCTGGTTCTTGCCTCTGCTCCTGCAGTCCTCGCAACCTGACCTGGCTCGGCGTGTGTTGGTTTTCAGCTTTTATTGTTTTCCTGCCACTTAATCGTAATTAAGTCTGTCACACGCTAATTTAAACCTCCCTGACTCACTTTAAGTCTGCCTGTGTAGGACAGTTAATATTTGCTTGTAAAGAGGACTTTTCCTTCCAAAGAGCTGTCCTGGGTTTTTACTTTTGCCCCCTGTACGGCCTGAGCTTTACAGGAGGAGGGACCAGCACTGCCTCAAGGGTGAAGCTCTTCCCCTCGTTCTAGAGACACCGCTGCCTTTGGAGAGCAAGTTTGCTCTTTTGCCTGCACCACCGTATATCTTGCATAGATCTGGCCAGAAGCTGTGGCGTGATCTCAGTTCTTCTTCCCTTTGCTTACAGAGCACCTAATTCCAGCAGTTCATCCGTCAGGTTGTTTCACGCCGCAGCGTTGACTTGCACAGCCCGGGTGAGTACCAGGTTTGCGAGCCTGGCAGCACTGCGCCTACGCGCTCCGGCTCTGCGGTGCGAACGCTCCCAAGCGCGCTCTTCCTTCCCGAAAGAGTTCAGGAGATCGAGGTGGCTTAAAGCGCTTGGCGTAGGATGCCCTGGAGCAATTCCGTTTTCATCACGGATAATAAGTATCTCTTAGATTGGTGTTACCCTCTGCGTTCCGAACCGGCCTGGGTTGTATTCCTCCTCTGCCCAAGGTCAGATTTGTCGCCCCTCTCTTCTCTAACTCTTTCTAATTATTTCTTGGAAGCTGCCTGCATCAGACTCGCGGGTTTTTTTGTGTTTTCTAACACGCAAGGTTGGAGATGTGTTCTTCCGTTCTGTGTTTTCATTGAGATAAGTGCGTGGAATCCGTATAACTCTCTCTCCTGAGACCGTTCCTGGTAAGGAGCAAAGTTTGGATTCTTTGTCTTTCAACTACAAATTGACCAGTCTTTGGCTTCAGAACGTCAGAGGGCTAGAGTGAGTCACCCACAGTATTTTCTGTTTCTGCATTAACTTCTGCCTTCTTTATAAATTATCTTGAAATTCCATTTCCAGCAGCCTGTCAGATGCTTGGGCAGTGCTGTATTTAGTTTTGCTCTGCAAGGAACTGGATTTGCCTAATGAAAAAGCACTAATTTGCAAATAGTGGGGAGAATGAAGAAATATTTCCATCCATAGTTTCTTACACGCAGGGAAAAGGTCTGATGCTTCTGTTCATGCTGAACTCTTGTACTCAGTGCTATCTTTTGTCTCTAGTCCCCGTTGTAAACACGATGGAGCCCTGGGGTAGCTCTGCCGGGGGCCGTGCCTGTCCCCCAAGGGTAGGTCCTGGCTTCTCCTTGGGGTTTCCTGCTCCTCGGAGTGAGTCACTGCCGGTGGCGGTGGTGAGGGCTCTGATTCAAACCTCTCCCTTCTCATCCCTCAAGGCAAAACGCCATTTGATCTAAACGATCCAAAAATACGGCAAGATGAAACATTAAAGAGAAACTTGAAGCTGGCTTGGTGCTTGAGATGTGAAAATGGCTTTTAGCAGTTCCGTAGTCGGAAGTTCCCGTTTCTTTGGGCACTTCTGTTCGACTTGCAGTCTGAAGAGCTCCTTCCAGCTGCAGCTCCCGCCGGTGCCCGTCCGGTGCCCGTGTCGATGGCTCGGCGGCGTTGGTGTGAGGAGCGGACGGAGCGAGGAAGGAGCACGGTGCTGGAGGGTGGGCAGCTGGGAGGGGAATCGATCTGCGCGGGAGGAGGAACCGGATCAGATTTCTGAGGCCTTTTTGTCGTTATCGAGTGTGTGGTAATTCACGATCAGCAGGTTTAGCTCCGACTTCTCCACACATACCTGTGGTTTCCTAGCGATCTTCCTTTAACGGAGACGATTGAAAATACACTAACAAAGCCCGAAACACAACAGGAGGAAGCGCTTGCATTTACTGAGTGTGCAGTGGGTTGTTTTTACCTCTCCTGGTTGCAGATGCTCCCGACCTGAGCCCTTACCCGCAGCTCTAGCGATCCCGATTGTCACGGAGCAGTTCAGCGCGGTTTTCAAAGTGGAAATTGCTGCAGTGCTGGTCTGATACATTTCTAAAAAGCTCGAGCTGTTAAGAGTTGAAATCTGCGCTCCCTAACCTGTGGCTGCGATGAGTTCCGCAGGGATTCCAGGCTGGAGCTGCCTCTTACTGCCCGGGCTGAGTAGCAAACCTGTAAGGAAACTGTTACTGATACTGAAACTGTTCTGTAGCTTCATCAGAAGAACTTGTGATATAATCAAATTGCTCACGGGGCTTTATCACACTACGCAGGGAGCCAGTTTCATTATTAAACATGGGCTGCTCAGCCGTAAAGGAGCAAGTCCAATGGGCGTTTCACGCTTGTCTAGTCATTCCTGGAGTGCCATCGCTGAATCTGGGAGGTTGCTTCGCTGTTTCTTAGCGAACTTTGCAGAAGAAAATGCAGTTTTGAAGCTGAGAACCTTGTCCTCGTGTTTTGGGGTTCACCCTCGGTTCTGTCTCACTCATGCCAGGTGCTGGTCTGCAGAGCTGGGGTTCTCCTATCCCAGTCTCCACCTTCTTTAGCACAACTGCTTTCGGGAAAACTCTGCTTGGTTGGAGTAACCAGCTTTACAGACTGTGCTTTGAGGTAATTTTTTGTAATTTATAGGTTTCGTGGCAGGGAAATGTAAAAAATCCATTCCAGTGATTTATTTTTATTTTTTTTTAGGGGATTTATCATTGTACAGTTTGGTTGTGGGTTTGTTGGGTTTTTTTTAATGGGTTTGGGTTTTTTGGTCTTATTGCTCCCTGAATAGTTACCGTGGCACCGAGCTGCTTCGATTAATTCTGTATGACAAATAACCCATCTGTAAAATTAGTCTAATTACTTGGGAGTTACATTTTGAAGCGTAATCCACTTGGGAAGCTTTCTGAGATTCCCTGTCAGTGTTCGGTACGTCCCGGTGCTAACCCGCCTTTGCTGCGCTCCCGGGGGTGTGACGAATGCCATGCGCCGGGGTTCGCTTCGCTGTGATGTCCCAGTGTGACTTCTGTCACCGAGTTCAAGGTCGCCGTGTGCCATGATTCTGCATTCTTGGTTTTCTAGCGCTCCGAAAAACTTGAGTCAATTCTCGAGTCCTGAATTGGGTAGTGGCGCTCTGCTTGTTTAGTTCTTTCTTCTTTTTTTTTTTTTTCCCCTCCTAAGTGGAAATTTTTAGACTTGACTAACCAGCAAACATGCGGAGTCTGGTTGTCAAAGGCTGACAGGCCGGGGGAGAGTTCTACAAGAAGTTTTTTTTGATCTGTGACTCGTGAGAGTTTTCACTCTATGGTTTGAATCTTAGATGGCACTAGTCGTTACTCTGAAACTTGAGAAAAAAATAAGTATTAATCGATGTTACTAGAACCTTTTTTGGCTGTTAAGATCAAAAGTTGATATTGGTCATTAATTTTTCCTTTGCTGCTGGCCCTGGAGTTTCTAATACCCCCAAGTCAAATTAGTTGCTGATAGTGCCCTGGGGTTTTTTGTGTTCTGTTGTTTGTTTTTTTTTGTTGGTTGGGTTTTTTTAACTCAATCCTGACAGGCCACTTGCATGCTTCGGTGATAGAAATGATCTTAAACCAGAGAGCTCACATTTGCCCGAGCAGTGGGAACTGTCACTTTGTCAGAGCGTATTTGGGAAGAGGAGAAGTGGGAAAACTCTTTAAGAACAGGTTTGCTGTACCAGTTCACTTGCAAGCTGTGGGCCTCTCTTTATCAGGTTTTATTGTTCCAGGGACGGGATGTGGAAATGAGAGGGCTCTGGCTTGCAAGGAACTGGCTGATGTCCTGGTTTTCCGTGCCGAGGCTGCCTGGAGAGCAGCGAGACCAGCGCACCCCAAAGGCTCTCCCCACTTCTCCCATTCCCGTGCTGTCTGGGGCTCACACACATCTCTGGAACGGGCGTTAGTCGGTTTGTTTCTGTAGTTTTTTACAGATTCACAGATCGGTAGGGGTTGGAAGGGACCTCTAGAGCAGCCCCCCTGCTCGAACAGGATCACCTCGAGCAGGTAGCACAGGATTGCGTGCAGGCGGGTTTGTTCTTGGCTTTTGAGTGCTAAGCCGGGCAGCAGCCCGGTCTAACCAGGGTGTGAGCTCGCTCTGAGGGCTGGTACGTACTCCGTGTTCATCGTCCCAGGAGCCTGCTGTAACCGCCGTGTCTTCCTGTGCCGAGAACAGAAGTTCTGAGCTTTGGCGGAGCGGGGAAGTTGACTTTGGTGATGCCCAGCACGAGCTCTGCTGCCAGTTGCTGGTGCTGTTCTGGTCGGACGAGGTATGCCTTCGGCATCGAGGAAATGCATGGGAGGGTGCCGGGCGTACAGGAAATTCTTGATGCCTCTTGCTTCCCACTCCTATTGATGCTTGGATTATCTTTTTATTTTTGAGTATACGCTAGCGAGACACCCCCCTAAACCAAGGCGACAGAGTATCCCAGCTTGCTTACGTCCACGTCTGTGCTCAGCCTTTGCTAGTGGATCGTTCTGTATTCGTGCTGCCAGGACACGACGGCGTTTATCGGAGCAGGGAAGGAGTTCACAGCAGCCTCGTGGTGGTTGCGAGCTGTTGTGTGACAGTCGAGCAGGAAGGTAACGTCCCTTAGCAGCGCGCTGCTTTGGTTTAGGTTAACTGGAAAATGTCGAGGGGATTCGGCCTCTTTCTGTGTGGCCTAGAGGACAAGACGAGGAGCCCATGACATCTGGGTTTCATCCTCGACTGTGTTACTCATTTTCTTGGTGTCTCCAAGCAAAAGATCTCTTGGCTTTGGGTTGTCCATCTGTAAGGCTGGACTGCGATCGCTTCAGAGGAATTATGTCATGCAAATTCAGCGTGTTGTCTTTTACCATCTGACCATTGCTCAAGCATGGTAGTTTACAGTTCCTGAAGCAGTTTTCCTTCGTGTTGCTGATTGGGTACGAGCTGTTGTGCAAGAGTTTTCCTAAGGAACTAACGTGGCTTTAGAGAAAGGCGCTCTGCTCTGCAGAGAATCCGGCCGGTGAAATCTGGTGTTGCCAAGACACGAGATAATGTAGAGCAGGCAGGGAGAAATTCTGGTATTGATTTTACCCTTCATAAGTTGCTTTGGATGTGTAAGTAAAGCTGTATGTTTGCTACAGCTGTTACGGGAATAACTGCTGCCGATTTCCTATCGAAAGCTGTTACAAATAGGAACAAAAAAAAAAAAGGCAGCAAACCCCCTGAAGTCTCTGGTGAAAAGACCAGACACAGTATTTTAAAGGCACCAGAGGATATCGATATCTCCAAAGCAGTCTGTGACGTTGACCTTCAGGTCAGCAAACCTCCCCACCTCTGCTCAGGAACAGCTGAGCAGTATTTAAAGGCAATCTGTAAAAAAAGCTGTCTTCCGTACGGCCTCGTACTGCCAGCGTCTCCCTTGAATTGGAAGGCTGGAGGATCTGGGAGCACGTTGGTGGAAGTGGAAAACAAACCTAACTGTAGGTTTGCTGCTCTGCTCCCCACTGCTTCGTTGGGGGGTTGGGGTGCTGTGGCGCAGGCTTCATCTGCGATTTAGGTCCTCTTGTCAGATCCACTGCGAGGAGGCAAAGGGCTGGAGTTTTGTGGTGGGGAGAAGCCGTGAGGCAGGGCCCTGTGTAAAGCAAACCCTTCGGTGGCGGCTGTTTTGCACACTGGAGACAAGCGGAATCACGATAAAATTTGTCTTGTCTCTTAATACTTTTCTTCCTTAGATGTAACTTAGAATTTCATAGGATCTCTTGTGGACCGCCAGTGGCATCCGAGAACAGTTTAAAGGACCAGAAGAAAGCAGCCCTAAAGCCCAGAGAGGAGCGCATCCCCTGGGACGTCTGTGCGGCCGTCACGCCGAAGCATGGGTTGTTTCATTTCTGGCTGGTGAAGCTTTTTACTGCATCTCTTCCCAATGGGCTCGGGGTCAAAGTCTGCATTTATGCATCCCTGTTTGCGAGTTCTGTTGCAATAAATCGTGTGGCCGGGAGGAAGAAGTCCTCGAATATTTTAATGTCTTTACGGTCTTTTGTGCGCAGAGCCGATTGATAGGTGGGAAGGGAGCGTTGGGCTGCCTGAGGAAATTCATCTGCAGCCCTGTGTCTTCAGGAGACGTACCGTAAAGCAGGTTTTGCTTAAAGAATAGGACTTCAGCATCCACCCTTGGCCGGTGCGAGCGGGGCCAGAGCACCCCCGGGCAGTGCTGCTGGTGAGCTGACGTTGTTCAGGAGGGCCGGGGTGGGGTGGTGGGCAGGCTGCGTTTTGGCAGCCCTGCTGCTAATATTCGGCTAATAAATCAAGAGGCCTTGGCTGATCAATCAAGAGGCCCGAGGCCGGCATAACAATATTAATTAGGATCCTGGGGTGCTAGCTAAGTGTTTTTAGCTATGTTTTTGCTCCTGGGCTTATGGACTGTAAAGCCTGAGTGTGGATTTTATGGTGTAATAAAAAGAAACACTTCTGCTTGTAAAAGAATGAGACTGCAGTAAATCTCTGGTGAAACAAAGCCAGTGAAAAGGATCTAGGTGATCCCAGGCCTTTGTAATGAGTATTTATTCTGTTAGCGATTAATTAAAATGGTCTGAGATTTTTGTAGTTTAATGATCTTTTCAGGTAGCCTGGTGTTACTTCTGCTGGCGTACAGACTTCATGCTCTGGAGGTGACCTGTCGTCGTGCTTTCCTAGGGAAAACGCTTGCAATCTCGGTCGCCGAGTTCTTGCGTTTTGTGGGGTTTTTTTAACAATTCATCGGGCTGTGGGAAGAGGCAAAGTTTGGATTAGCAAACTCCGCAGACTGTTAATCCCGCGGCTGCGGGAAGGACGGGCCAGCCCGCTCCTGGGGAAGTTGCCTTCTGCTCTGCAGCCCCACCCCGACCAGCCGCAGCTTTCATCCAGCTTTGGGAGCTTGCGGAAACCGTGTCCATTCAGCTAAAATAAAAGGAGGAATACTTTTTTCAACCGCAAAGTGCTTAGCCTCTGGCAAATGATTTAATTCTGTCTGGAAGCCTGTGTCCTGTGAAGGCATTTATTTGTGCGCCCGCAGAGACAGCGTCATCGTTGGTCTCTGCCCGTCGCCCAGCAAGCCCCCTGATCGCGAGGGCTTTGCCTGGCGACTCTTCACCGAGGGTGGGCAACGGCCTGTTGGCCCTGGGCTCCGCAGCCTGCGTGCGAGCCCTGCCCCAGGCACCCTCCTGGCATGGCTGCTGCCGCCAGCGAGAGGGAGAGAGAGAGAGAAAGACACTTTAATTTCGCTTTCCATTACAATGCAAAAATAATTTGTCGGCTGAAAGGTCGCTTGTTTTTAGAGGGACTGACTCAGAAATGTCTTTTCAGAAATAATACTTGTGGCAAATAGTATTTCTAAATGATCAAAGCTGACATGTTTTAAATTGCAGCTTCGGTTTGTGTGCTGCTTAGTTTTCCTGCGTGGCCGGCGTGCTCGATGAGACTCTGTCAGCCGGTTTCACTTGCTCGGCTGACGTGCTACGGGCTTCTGCTGGCAGGCGGTCACGGGAGGCAGGACGGGGGCCAAGCAGCGTGCGATGGAAGTACAGACCTCACGAATGCTTCTGTCTTGCTCCTCTGGTTGTATAAGTTGCTTTTACCTTCTCTCTTTTTTAGTCCATTATATCCGATTGGAAATTGATGGTCTGTGGGATTGCGGAGAATTTAGTGGGGAAAAAATGGGAAGTTACTTTGGAGGTTTTGACTGAGAAGTTGCACTGAAGGGAACATCTCAGCGCGAGGTTAATCCCCGCCGGATGCTCTTGCTTTAGCAAGCACGATTCTGAAATCCCATTTTGCTAGCAACGGGGAAAAAGTAAGACAGACAGTAAGTTCTTATATTTGTTAGGTTGATGGTATCAGTGCTGCAAGTATACTGTCCGGTTTGACCTTTGTGTGTAGCAGTGCAGGGTGAAAAGTATTAGCGCACGCTGGATAGCTGCTGTGAAATTAGGGGGACATCAAGGTACAGCGAGATGGGAGAGGTGGGCGCCCTCTGACCCCACGAGGGATTCACTCGTGGCTCCGTCGGAACTCCCTGGAACGATGTTCCCTCTCTGTAGCATGCTTTCATGAAAACGAGGGATTTGGGGGAATCGATTGTCATGGGTTTGCACAGACATGCAGAATCTTTTTGTGTATTCGGCAAGAAAATTCCTCCGGCTGAAAAGCAGCTGTGTGTCTACTGCCAAAATCACGGGTGATCACGCTGACCTGCCAGCCTTCTGCAGGGTTTGCAGGGAGGCAGGAGAGGTGCATGTAATGGGAGTTCGCAGGTCTGGGTGAATTCCAGGTGTGGTGATATTTGAGAACTCTGTTTCCCGGTAAAAACCTCTCTTTTATAAAGAGGCAGCAGGCATTTCACGGGCTGACGTCTGTTTACCCATCTCCTAGCTACATTTGGTCTTAGAAGTGCAGGTTTTTTTTTTTTCCCCCTCCCCTTTCATAAAATTTAAATGTGCGTTTCTCTTCCACCCTAGGACATGATGCAGGGTGAAGAGCACAGATAAAGACCCTTCCGCCACTCCACAGCCTGTTCCACCCGCCCCCGGGACTTCATGCGGCAGGACGCAGGCTGATGCCCTCAGCACACCCTGCCATGGACGGGGGGCAGAACTACCCGCAGCACGAGCACCAGCAGTCGGGCCACACGCTCTGCGGCATCCCCGGCCTCCGCTCCCAGCTCGCCGTGCCGGCCATGGAGGTGAGGGGCAGGGAGAGGCTTTGGGGGGGGGTGTGTCACCCGAAGGGGGCTGAGCGGAGCCCTCCAGCTTGTCAGCTCCTGGGAGTCCCCGCGCCTGGTTACAGGAGATGTTTACCAGACTTTCCAGGCAGCCATCCAGGGGCATGAAGTACCAATCAGCAATGCTGGAGGGTTGAGGTGAGGGCTGGCTGCTGCCTTTGAAGTGGGAGGGGGAACACAAGGCTGTCATTAAAACAGTGCCTCTCTAAAAGCTGGTAGGTGCCAGGCTCCTCGGGAAAGGACTAAAGAGTTCACACAGAATTGCAAACTCTGTTTCTACCCCAGCTGGTCTCCGAGACACGCTGAATCCATTGCTGTGCCTTTTTGGAGAGTGACGGGGGGGAATAGGGTTGTATTTCTCCCGATACAGCTGCTAAAACAAGCCCGGGTCCCTGCTGTGTTTCTTCTCAACAGGGCAAACAGCAAAGCTCTATCCCAAAATAGCTTCCACGTTCCTGCAGTTTTGCCTTTATGACTCTTGTTTGAGTTTTGGCACATATGGGAATATAGAGGCTAGGAAAAAAAAGGCCCATTTCACCAAGTGCGTGTTGCTTCATGCAAAGTTGCTTTGGACACAAGAAAGGAGGGGTGGAAGTGTTCTGTAGCTGAGTGGTAAGGTGCTGTATTCTCCCCATGACTGTATCGGTACGTGCTGAGCTAAAGCTTCCCGTTGAACTTGGGGACTGTTTAGGGAGGTGGGAGGACGGAAAGGAGAGAAGGATGTTTTGGGGTGTTTACCTGTGCAAGAGCTGTCGGTGCTCGCTTTCCGCAGAGGCTGAGGCTAAAGGGCTGGGAAGGGGGACTGGCCCCGTTGTCCTTCTGGGACAGTAACGGGAAAGTCGATTCAAATGCTGAAACCGGGGCGTAGTGCTCGATTTCTCCTGCTAGGAGAGAGGAAGAGCCACCTCCGCTTACGGGAAGCACCGAGGGAGAGGAGTCCTGAGCCTGGCCTCAGGTCTGCGGGTAGTGCCAGAGCTCTGCTGCTGTAACTGTTCTGGTTTCTCCTTGCAGGATTCCATGCTGGCTGCCGACCAGTGGAGTAGCTGCTACCCTGCCTCTTTCCCAACCTCATCTTTCCCGACTGAAAACCAGTGAGTGCTGTTCTCCTTTGTATAATTCCCCTCTGCTCTTGCACACCCCCGTGATTCAACTGTTTCTTTACTGCTTTCCTTGTTTACTCTATTTCACTAACTGGTGGGGAAATAATTGCATCACACGATGATCTTGTGGCATTTTATAAACTGCTGCATCTTGGGAAAAAGCAGCAAACAGCTTTTTTTTTTTTTAAGAGAAAAACTTTGATTCCTGGTAAACCTGGAGGCTGCTAGAAGGGAGGAACAGCCTTGGTTTAGCCTGGATTTGGTACACTAACAGAGTTCTTAAAACCACCCTGTTGGCACAGTCAAGCTGAGCAAACCTGCCGTGTGGTCTCGGGCTGCGTACAGATGGTGCGGACGAGGAGGAAGGTGTCACCGGTACCAGGTGACAGGCTTGTGGGGGAAGTTAAAATCTTTTGCTGTGTAGGTGACTGGAAGCTGACTAAATACAACCAGCTCATGTCTGTAGTGAGAAACCGTGCGCAGCCCCTAACGGCGCAACCCAGAGTTCATCAAGTCATGACTTTTTCCTCCCGTTATAGCTGATGTTCTTCACTGATAACCTCGTCCCACAAGGTGTGAGGGGACGAGTACGGGCTCGTGTGAGAAATTGTGACTGACTTCTAAGTAAAGCTGCTGAGTGTACAGCACGGTTTAGTGCTGTGAAACAGAGGTGGGTTTCAGTAACCTCTGCGTAGTAACGGTGGCCCTGTCTCATGGGGAAAAACATCAGATGTGCTCTCTAGATTCAGTGCAAAAACCTTTCTACGTTCCATGCCCAAAATAGTGGGGTGGTTTTTTTGAGGGATCTTTGCATCACAATAAACATTGTTCTTCCTCCTCCCTCTTTATGATGGACGTCCATCCTGGATCAGAAGGCAGGACGTGACAGGACATGTTTGGGACAGCACAGAGTGGCCTTGTGCCACCACCGAGTGACTGGGGTGAAAGCTCTGTCGGGGCTGGGAGATGCTGATTGTTGGGAGGAAGGTTTGAAGGCTGATCGACGGCTTCCTTGGTCTCTGCGAATACAGGGAGTGGCACAGATATACAGGATGTGTTTTTATTTAGGTCAGAGGTGAGAGGAAGGAAAAATAAAAGAAACAGAACTTGGTGTTGTCAGCTAATAACCATCTTCCAGGTGCTCAAGGGTTTAGTTTAACCTTCCTGAAGGGGTTTGAGCATCTTTGTGGAAAAGCAGAAATCCATCTTCGGGAGCGTCCCAAGTCCAGCCCGGCCGGCAGCGGTGCGGGTCAGAGGGTGAGACGCGTTCTGTCTGTGTGTTAGTTCTTCCCCCGTGCCTGGCCCACCCCAGCCCGCAGAGCGATGCGGCCGGCAGCCGTGGGGCAGTTCTTGGGGCGAGGTTACCGAGGGGGCTCTGCCTGCCAGCGGCTCCCCTGGGCGAGGAGTTGAGAGGAGGTAGCAGATCGGTATCGTTGCTCTTAGCTCGCCTGTCTCTGCTTGGAAGAGGGTGCACTTTTTGAGCACGATTCCTGTAAATTACACTTTGCAAATCCTCAGGAGGGCTATAACAGAATTTCTGTTTTGCTGTATTGAACCACAAGATTAGATTGTGTTTAGCTATTGTGTTGGGGCTTTTTCTTTGACCATTTGTTCTGGTTTTGTCCCTTGCTTTTTTTCCTGTTTGGTACTGTTCTGCTGCTGGTGTCGACTCTGCCGCAAGCACCATGGCCTTGATCCTGCAAAGACATGCCCGCATGTAACACAAATGTGAACTTGTTGACTTTGCTGTAGTTAGTTTTGGAAATAAGGCTCATGGTAGCAATTACTTGCTAGAGAATGATTTGGCCAAGGGTGCGTCTTTATCTTCCTGGGGTTTATATCCTGGTAATTGTAAAAAATTACCTTTCAGGTGAAATTTTCCATGTCTGCATTTCGTAAAAAAACCAAAGCAGTCTGTGCTTTTGTATGTGACCACTGCAGCTCAGGCTTTTTTTTTTTTTTTTAGGTGGGTTTTGGGTTAGGGCGGTCCAGGTAGGAGTCCTGAAAGGGATGGAAACTTTGAAAAATGGGTTTGTAAAGGGAGTTGTAATTATAGCCCATGTTGTAAAGTAGAAAAATGTAGATGGCATTAGCATTAGTACAAGTTTTTCTTCCAAATCCTTGCAGAAGAAATCTCATTTGCAGGTGGCTGTGTTTGGACATGGCTCATTCTCACAGCAACAGCTTTGTCCTAAAGCAGGTTTTTCCTGTTTCTTTTCGGTAGTTAACTTCCATGCTAGAGAATTCTTTAAAAGATACCAAAGCTTGCCTCTTTGTTTCAGATTTTCTTAATCCAAAAAATGTAAACAGTGTATTAAACCCTGCTGAAAGACCTGAAGAGGTTTGGGTCCCCTGTAGGGAAGAGCTGTAGCTCAGCTCATTTCCAGCGCAGTTATCCCTGAAGAGCTGGCTTCCTTTGCAGCTCTAGGCTCAGTAGGTTATCACAGAACCTCAGACTGGTTTGGGTGGGAAGGGGCCTCCCAGCCCCACCCCCTGCCACGGGCAGGGACACCCCCCACCAGCCCAGGCTGCCCAAAGCCCCATCCAACCTGGCCT